>ML675637.1:4275494-4354824 GCA_007922155.1 Mesoclemmys tuberculata
CTGTTAGTTGATGCCGTACTCTTATAGCTCGGCTGGCGGAGGCCTGTCCTTTGGTATTAGAAGTCCTCGAGTCAGTCCCTGACTCCCTACTGACCACCTGTGCAGGGGGAATGACAAAGTCGCAGCTTGTATGGGGATTTCGGTTCCTGGGGACCTCCGACACCTGACACGAGGCTCCCCAGGCACGTGTGTAATGTCTCCTTCTTGTGGCTGCTCAGTGTAGAGGAAATACGGTCTGCTGCTGTTTCATCAGCTAAATGCACAACAGCTGCTTTTGGGGCTAATGCGCTCTCCTGACTTTATGCGTCAGGCACACGAGAATTGCCTCCTCTTTTTTATTGGCTGGACTTTGATCAGACCCGGTCTCCACCGGGAGCTTTGCTGGCGCAGTGTTTTTTGGCTGGTAGGAAGTTCTGAAATCTCCATGTTGTGATGACCTGTCGGGTCACTTGGCTTCTTTCTGCATCAGCCAGATGTGGAGTGAACTTTCCTCCCCGAAATGCCACAGGTTTCCTCTTTTTCAGAATACTCTGCTTCAGGAGAAAGTGGTTGTCCACCTCTGTAGCTAGCCTCTTCCGATTTGTTAGCAGTGTGTGACTTGACTTTTCCAGTCATTTCCCTCTTGTTGCACAATTGCTGTCTGGACAGGCGACTTTCCAGTTCTTTGCTGTCATTTCCAAATGTCTGCCATGCTACCACAGTTCCCGGAGTCATTTCCCTCTTCAGTGCCCTTCTTAATTGTTCAATGAGTGTGCGGGAAGCTATTAAGTATGTTGCCTCAGTTCACTGGCTGGATTGTATAATTAGCGTGTTGTGGATGGTGTTTTCAGAAGACAGACATTTGTCTACCTACTCTATTGCTTTATAGATCTAAAGATTTGTCCTGCATGTTCTAATTACAGTTTAGTGAGAAAAACCTTAGCTTTTCAACCTAGCGCTTATGTGCTGGTTGTTTCTCCTGCTGGGTTTTCATATATCCTCACATCAATTGTGGACATATTCTTAATAGCAAAGAACACTTCTCATCTTTTAAATAGTGCTCAGATTTTTCAAACACTGGTATCTAAATTCACCTGCATTTGGTGCATGCGAATGAATGGAGGTATTAGCTGTAATATGTCACTCACTTTTGCTATCTAACGATAATCTTATGTGCAAGTGTGAAATAAAAATCCTCTCTTTCCAAGGCAGACACTTCCATACCAAGGTAGCCTCCACGGCTATTTCTGCTCTTGTAATATTATCTCATCGTTTGTAGTTGCTTCCAGTAGATGGCACTGTGACAGAGTATTTTTGCTGGGAGCCAGTTGCTATTAACTAGTCTGAAGTTGCCTGAATTCTTCATTTGCTCATGTGTGAACAGAGAAGTTGTTCAGCTGATTATTTTTCTCCAGGCAAGCAAGACAAACAAGGTTTAAAAATATCTTCTCAGTCTCTTCAGTAATTCCCTTCCTATCCAGCAGAATAGTATTCTATTCTTTCTATTAATTATTTTATTTGTGGGATTTTGCTTGTTTCTGCTACACGCTGTTTGACAACCACCTCAGTTCAACAGAGTCAGAAATCCTTTACTCAAAGCAGAAGGTGTTTTGCGTTCTTACTGTACTTTACTTATTTTACTATTGCCACGCAAGAGGGAGGAGGGAGTCTTCTGAGTGACTGGTTTTGTTTGGTTTACTTGGTGCTGCTTCTTGCCTTCGCTAAAGCAACACCAGGTTTAAGTTAGGCAGGTAGATTTACGGCTGGAAGGCAATGTTGTACTCATCTAGTCTGACGACCTGCATAACTTGGGTTGCACTGGAGCACGTCTTCTAGAGAAAGACATCCAGTCTTTGTTCCTTGTGTTCAGTTAGGTTGCATTTTACCTTCATTGCAAGTAAAATTTCCAGTAGGGGGTTTAGGCCCTGATTTCAGTACTGGTTTCTTTATCTCAGGAAGCAGAAACTGATGTCTTTCTTCTTGGGCGCACGGGCTTGGGAGCACTATGGATGCGTTTGTAAGAAATTTCCAGTTCTAATCCCTATGTTTGTCACTCACAACCTTTGGACACTTTCATCTTTGACCTGAAATTTTCCACGGGTAGCCCGCTGGTAAGGGTGTTACAGGCCCCACTGTGTGTGTGCTAAGCACACAGGATATGAGCTGCTACATATGACCTGTGGCACTTTAGCTCAAGCTGTAACAGCTGCTGCTTTTCACTTTGGAAATCTTGGTCTCATCCCCAGTGCATCACCCAAGAGGGCAGCCATCGTATATGCCTGGCCAAAGGTGAATTTTATTTAGTTATTGAAAATTTGAACGCAAGTGTTGGAGTTGTTGAGGAGCATGAGGAGATTAGGAAAAATCTGATTATCAAAAACGATCAGAACTTTTGTTTGAACAGCTCTGTGATAAAAGGAGCTATGGGGAGAAAGGTGAAATTTGCCATGGAAATTAGCTTCAATAAGGAAAAGCGCCTTTGCTTGTCCTGGAGAAAATGAATTTGATCAAGTGCTGAGTGTTTAAGAGCCATACACTGCATATGCCCGGCCCATGGGGGCACTCAGCTCACGTAGGGCAAAGCTGAGCAGGACCAAGCTACCGAAAGAAAGACATCTCAATACAATCATGGTAAGAGACTTGCAGACACTGTACTGCGGAGAACTAATGTCCCCGTCTCTGCCAAGAGCCTGCTGCCTTCCTGAGAGAGTCAGTGGGGTTGGGGGAAACCTCCCAATGGACAAGTGGAGATGGAAAAGAAGGGAATACTATTTGCAGGGCAGTTAGCCTCTGAGAGCACAGGTCCTGTTGGGAGATGCATAGACAGGCCATGGGACTTTTGAACTACAGCAGATCTCTTCAAAAAGCATCCAGAATTGCCAGAAATGGATAATACATCCCAATCCTGATAAACAGTGGTTTATACAGGATTATACAGTTTATACAGTGGTTAATTCCCCTCACTGTTGAAAACACATACCTTATTTCCAATCTGTCTTCAACTTCAACCCTTCCTCTGCTAGACTGAAGAGCCCATTATTAAATATTTGTTCCCCATGTAGCTATTTATAGACTGATCAAGTCACCCCTTAACTTTCTGTTTGTTAAGCTAAATAGATTGAGCTCCTTTTCTCTATTACTACAAGGCAGGTTTTCTAACCCTTTCATCCTTTCTAAGCCTTTCTCGTGGCTCTTCTCTGCGCCCCCTCCAATTTATCAACATCCTTCTTGAATTATGGGCACCAGAAAAAAGGGAGTTGCAGAGTAGCCTTATCTGGTTGTAAGATTTACTCTTCCCAAAGCCACTGACTCAGATCTAGACAGGTTTGTCTCAGACCTAGATGGGTGACTGGAGTTCCCAGCAGGTGAGGAAAATCTTGGAATTAACCTCCCGGAGAGAAGCAGGAAAGAGGCTGACAGAAGTGGCAACCATGCTTCATCCAGAATGAGTACCATTGCAGCTGGGCAGGGCCAGATTGAGGAGCAGGCGACCCAGGTGATTGCTTGAAGGGCGCCGGGCTTGGGGGTGCTGTTTTTGTTGTTAGTGGCAAAAGGGAAAATAGAATGTCTGAAGTAAAATGTTTCAGGTTTTCCGTATGTGGATTCATTTTTCACTAGCCTCCTAGAATGTTCTGGAGCTTTGTAGAATCTCATGGAACCTTCCAGACTTTCTGAGAACTACATTTCCCTCGAACCTACTACAATGTTGTCAGCCAGGCCCCTGTGGGTATATAAGGGACTGGGTGTCACCAGTCAGCCAGTGAGATATAAGAACCAACTGAAGTGAAGTGAGAGCCCAGCTGCAATATTGTGAAGCTTCAGGATTGCCGTGACCAAGGTTACAACAACGGCATGAGCATGAAGGGAAGAGACAGCGGCATCTGGGCAAGGATCCCTGAGCTGAATCCAAGAGCTTTCTTTGTGCCTTGTGGCTGCCATTCCCTCAACCTGGTTGTGTCAGATGCAGCATCATCTTCTTTAGATTCAGTATCTCTTCGGAGTACTGCAAAGGACATACATCCTGTTTTCAGCATCGACTGTCAGGTGGAAGATCCTCACAGACAATGTTACAGATCTGACCATGAAGCCGCTAAGTGACACTTGCTGGGAGAGCCGCAGTGACAGTGTAAGGCCAGTGAGGTGCTAAGTGACTGAGGTTTATGAAGCTCTGATGGACCTGGCGCAGTTGAGTAAAGCCAAGGCCGGAATCTGACACAAGGCACAGAGCCTGGAAAACCAGATCACTGGCTTCAAATTTCTGGTCTTAGTCATGGTTTAGCACTATATCCTGTTCCAAGTAACCGTTTTAAGCAAGGCATTACAAATTCAGTTGATGGGCATTGCAACGACTACTACTGAAATGAGAAGCTGCCTTGATTCTGTTGGGGCCTACAGAGACGAAGGAGTTGAAGATGCCATCAATGCTGCCAAAGATATGGCAGAAAACTTAGGAGTTGAGCCTGTCTTCAAGGAAACCCATATTCATTGGAAGAAGAGACATTTTGGTTATGAAGGCAGAGATGAGCTGATGGGATGCTCAGAAGAAAAATTCAAGAGGGAGCTTTTTTGGTTGCTCATTGACACACCTCAGGCATTCATCGAAGAAAGGTTCAGACAAATGAAACATCACAAAAAGACCTCAAGGGGTAGGGGGTTGTATGACCTTAGTAAGCTGCCAGCAGACAGAAAAACACTCTTGAACAATTGCACGGACCTTTACCGACACTGACACATGGGGAGTGTTCGGATAGCAACGATAAAGACCTCTGAGTTGAATTGGACAACATCTATCACATTTTGCCACATGGGAAGCACTTTCCATTTCATGTTCTCCAACCCATTCGTGATGCAGCGCTGAAGGACGCTTTTCCTAATGTGTGCATAGCTTTGAGATTCTCCTCACTCTGCTGATCAGTCATGCGTGGTGAGCGCAGCTTTTAGAAGCTCAGGCTCACGAAAACATATCTTCGATCAACGATGGCTGACTGGAGACTGACATCGCTTGCTATTTTATCACTTGAAAATGCCATTGGCCAATCTTTGGATCTCGTTGACACTGTGCTTCAGTTCACGAGAGCAAAGGCAAGAAAAGTGACCTTTTGAACTAAAGGATTAGGGTTAACATTCTAAGATGGTTACCTACGGTAACACTATTTATACTGGTCCACCCAGTGTTGGGGCACAGTTCAATTTCTTGATTTTAGTACATCTCAATTATTCTTAAAATCAAAAAGTTTCTATAAACTTAGAGGAAACACCATTTTTATTTGCTTATATATGGCATGAATAAATACAGATTTACAGATCCTATCAGGCAAATGTATCATTTTATATGACAGGGATATGTCATGCATGCAAATCGTGTATCAAAATCGTGAAATGGGTTATGGGCGCAATAAAAAATAAGGTATCCAAAAGTTTAAAAAATGCGGGGAGGGGCAGGAGGTTCTGAAGATGTTCCACACCTGGAGCCCTATTTGGTCTAGGAGTGGCCCTGCAGCTGGGGTCAAGGACAGGTCCACAGGCGGACCAAGTAAGGATACAGCTGGAAATGGATTGACTGCCTCTGGAAATGTGGCAGTTGGCAGGCTGGGAGCAAAGCAACAGTGCCAGCATGAGGAATAAGCGCATCAGTATGCGGGAGAAGAACCAATGCCAGCATGACTGAGAAGAGGAGGACAAGGATTTTCAGTATCAGCTCAAGATGGAGGGACCGTGCCAGCAGGACCATAGTCCAGGGTGTGAAGCCAGATCCCAGGTTCCTGTCCAAGTGGGTGGCATTGGCTCCATATTTCTTCCTTGCTTTATGGAATGGGATGATCTAGATGTGTTTGTGAATGCCTTCAAAATGATGGTGAATTGAATACGGTGGGAAAGGAGGACGTGATACAGTATCTGGCTCAACTGTCTGAAAGAAAGGCCTTGGACATTTTCACCCTTACGAACAGGAAGGACTGTTATGAGCTAAGTAAACAAATTTTGCCACAAAAGTTTAAACTGGCCCCTAATGCATACAGGAGGAGGTTTGGGGGAGTTCAGAGACAAGCACATGACCTGTGCTGAAGTTTCAACTCAAATGAGAGGTTATGTAAGAAAATGGGGAACTGGCTGCAGGGTTACCGCAGTCAATGAGGCCTACGAGCTAATGGTATAGGACATTCTATAAACTCTGCCACCAGTCGTGGTTAATAGACAAAAATCCCAGAGATGTAACCATTGCTGGGAAATGGGCAACTAATATGCAGGTTAAGTGGCATGCGTTGAATTGAAAACTCAACAGGGAAGGAATGGGATCACAGGACAGTGATCAGACCCAAGCTGAAACCCACACCCAGAGCAGGGGAAGCCTGGGGACCAGTGGGGAGAAGTGGTGTGCCATATATGGGCCGTGGGCTCACTTTGCCAGGGATTGCCCAATCCAGCCCAGTGCAGTGCTGGAAAGGCCAGGTGCACCCCAGTCTGAGTTAACAGTCTGACTGAACCTCTGGAAGGAGGGGGTCACACAGCCAGGCCGCTGATGGCATAGAGTGTTCATGCTGAGCCATTCACACCCTAAAGCATGCCCACATAGCATGCTGCCCTTCCAGGGAGCAGATTCATCAGCCCACCAGTGGGAGCAGGCGATAATCCACGGAGCCATTCCCTGGATGGAGGGATTCTGGGTCAGCTAAGACTGCAGTAAAACTGAGGCAATTACACCGTTTACACTGACTGAGGAGAAGGCAAAGCTGGCCTGTGGAGGCAGTCTGACCAGCTGAAGAGCTCACACTGTAGGCAGAGGACTGTGCAGCCTGGAAACTCCCCCATTAGAAGGGGGAGAGATGTGCATCTCCACCCAAGAGAGGTGATGGCTGGAGAGATTACAGCCCAGAGTGGGTAACCTTGCTGGGCCATGGTGGGGGAGTATAGGTGCAGTTGCCCTGAACTGTGACAGAGGCAAAGGGGGAAAATCTGCCACAGGGGTGGAGGTGGAGCTGCTGTCTGCTGACTTTGAACAACCAGACACAAGGGTTGTTACAAGAACCCAATATGGAGCGATGTGGTTGAGGGAGACATTGAAAGAGCATGTTACCAGTCAGCCACAGGATTGTTCTGCACTGGAATTCGCTCTGGGCCTGGAGCATTGAGTGCTGCTAAAAACTCTGTAATGCTCGCTGTACGTGTATAAATGTGACGGGTGTTCTCCTGAAGCTATGAATTATGTGGAACATTTACAAGTACTATTTGCTTTCAGTACTGCTATGCCTGCTGCAATGTGGGTTGTGAACTAATGAAGATAAATTTTATTCTCCAAAAATAGAACTTTATTGAGTGGGAAAAACAGAGCAGAAGACTGCCAAAAAGCTCAGGGGAATGTAAGACAACTTTCACATAAATTAATGCAGTAGAACTGCAGAAACGAGGAAGGCAGTAAGCATTTCTGTCCATTTCTGGGTAAAAATGTAGGCTGTCTTGGTTTCATTAGGCCAGCATACATGAAGCTGTGGTTTTCCTTGCTGTGCCCCAGCTGGGGGTGGTACTGGGAATAATGCAGCCTGGGCTGCTCCGTGGAAAGTTAGTGGTGTATGGAGCAGCAGTCCTGCATTCTCCTTGGCCTGCAAAGGGCGGAGAATCCAGGTGTCACACTGACCAGAGTGGCTTATATCGCTGGGTACCTGTCTCAGGGCAGAGCGTCTAAAACGGGCAAACATCCCAAACTGATGGCGTGTTCTCTAATAAGATTTCACCAAGTCAGAAACAAATGTGAACTCCTGGATCACTGTTACACTCTTACTGTGGGGACACAGACAGTTCTCTTCGACTCTCTGGGCTATCTTGCCACCCAGACAAACTGGACTTAGTGATAAATGGTCACCAAAAATCACACCACATTCAGGGTGCTTCCAGTCCCAAGAGATCAGTCACTTACCCCAGATCAATTGGTACCCTAAGTCATACACCAAAGACAAACGCCTGTAGCCAATCCTGTAATAAACTACTTAAAGGTTTATTAACTAGGAAAAAGCAATACGAGTTTCTTACAGGTTAACAGAAAAAAAAAAAAAAAAAAACAACCCACATATACACACAAATGAATTATCATCTAAATTCTAAGAGTGACAAAATTGTAGTGTCTTTCAGAGCAGAACCAGGAGACAGCCTCTGGGGATCTCTGGATTCACATTAGAGTCTCTGTTAGAGTTCAGACAGCCAGAAAAATGAAAAATTTTCCTGTGGCTGTGTTTTATTTTCTTCATTCAACTTCCAAGTCCACAGGATGAGCTTCCTTGTACTTAGCATTTCCCAGGTGCGATATGGCCATTAACCGATCCTTTGTATTGTGATGTTTCTTGATGACTCATCTGATTTTGACAGTCCTTCTGGATGGCAGGGGAGAGGGGGATGAATAGAACTCAAATAGGATCACTCTCTGGCTGCCCCCAAGCCCGACTATCTTACAACACTAAGTACATCCTTACGAGAATAACACTATTTTGAGCAAAACTAACATACAACTGAACTGGTCTGGTCTCCAGCTATGAGTTTGTTAGTTCTTAGTTTATGCCTGCAGCCTGGGGAAGAGCTGATATCTGGCTTGCCAGTGTCACACAAAGATTTTTGGACCTGTAGGTGAATCAGGGTCTGCGATATTTGGGCTTGCTGCCTGAGAAGCCCCATTATGTCCTTGTGCTTCTCCCTCTCCTTGTCCTGGGATTCCTCAGCCTTCTTGTCCACTGTTTCCTTCTGCTGTCAGTCAGATTAACTCTCCACTGCAGCCCTAGTTTGCAGAATCTTGCTGAACTTGTCCTCCTGAGCCCTCTTCTTTCTTCTCCTTCTCAGGTCAGACATTCTGGGGTATGGACGGAGAAAAGGGGAATGAAAAGCAGATGCAAATTCTACTTCTGTTTGGTGTGCCTTTGCTTCTTCTCAAAGAGTAAAACATTGAAAAGCAGATACTGTTGTCTGGTTAAGTTGGGGAAGGGCCATTATAAGGGAAATGGTATGCACACAGTTACCTGAGTTCCCTTTCCCCTTTGTCAGGCTCATCCATACTTGCCTGGCAGGATGACAAGACTGCGTCACAGTTCTGAACAGATCCTGGCTTTCAGCATGGCTGGAGCCCACTCCACGTCTCCCCCCTCCTCTTCCTCATCCTCACTGTTTGCAGCAGCTCTATTCTGTCTCTGGCTCCTCTGAGACAGCCTCAATGGTCTGCGGGATGCTGGTGTGCTCACCACAGCTGGCGATCAGGAAAAGGCATTTTGAAAATATGCGGAGGACTTTAAAGTGTGTGGGTGGGGTGGCTCCCAGGCAGTGACCCTGGGCAGTGGACTTTTCCATTTTGACCAGAGAAGTTACTATTGCAGAGAATGGGGCACTGTGGGACAGCTGCTAGAAGACTGTTTATGTTAGGGTCGATACAGGTCACATAGCATCCACACTTGCACTGTGTTGACCTCAGTAGGTTGACTAAGGCTCTCGACTGTTCAGGGAGGTGGTTTTATTGTGTCGCTATAAAGAGGCATTTATGTCAGCTGAAGACAAATTTGAGTGTAGACACATGCACAAATAGGTTGACACAAGGTGACTTACATCAACCTAACTTTGTAGTGTAGACCAGGCCCTAGGGACTGTAACTCTTAACCATGGCTGATCTGGGTCTTAGACAAAAGTTCTCATATGACGTTAACCATTTTCTTACTGTCTCTACTTCCTAGGTGGATCTTGTTTTGGGATAAACAGGTGGAGAGCTTTTCTAATTTTTGTGAGCCAGGAGGAATTAATAGTGATGAATCACCCAAGGCATATCTGTTCTCTCTCTCCTTAGACACCGAGGAGCCCAGGGGCATTGGCAAAAGGGGGTTTGCCCCAAGAGTCACTGTACCAAATCCTTCCTCCTCCATTGCTGAGCGAACCTGTGATCACCACCGGCTGCTGGCTTCCTCCCCAGAGGCTAGTGCAGTTCCCTGGTGCTTTGATATAGGACATTATTTTTCATAGGCCCTGAGAGCTCAGACCCCCCAGGGACATCAATAGGAGCTGCTGGAAGTCTGACCAATAGTGCGCACGTTCCTTTGGCACTATTGCCCATTACCAATAAGTGGGAGTAAGGACAACCGGGGGAGCTTAATTTCAGAACCCAGAAAGACAATCAAGCGAATAATTAGGCAACAATTTGCAAAAACTTAGAAGATAATAAGATGATCAGTCAGTCAGCATGGATTTGTCAAAAACATATTGTGTCAAACTAACCTAATAACTTTCTTTGACAAGGTAAGAAGCCCTGTGGATAGGGGGAAGTGGTAGATGTGGTATATCTTGACTCTAGTAAGGTTTTGATTCTGTCTCACTTGACCTTCTCATAAACAAACTAAGGAAATACGACCCAGATGGAGCTATTATAAGGTGGGTGCATAACTGGTTGGAAAACTATTCCCAGAGAGTAGTTATCAGTGGTTTACAGTCAAGCTGGAAGGACATATTGAGATCGGTCCTGGATCCAGTTCTGTTCAATATCTTTGTAAATGATTTAGATAATGGCATAAGAGTACACTTAGTAAGTTTGTGGACAATACCAAGCTGGGAAGGGTTGCAAGTGCTTTGTAGGATAGGATTAAAATTCAAAATGATCTGGACAAACTGGAGAAATGGTCAATAGGATGAATAAAGGATGGTAAATAGGATGAAATTCAGTAAGGGCAAATTCAAAGTACTCCACTTAGAAAAAAAAAATCAATTGCACACGTACAAAATGGGAAATGATTGCCTAGGAAGGAGTACGGCAGAAAGTATCTGAGGGTCATAGTGGATCACAAGCTAAATATGAGTCAGCGTGCAAAAAAAGCAAATATCATTCTGGGATGTATTAGCAAGAGTGTTGTAAGCAAGACATAAGATGTAATCTTCTGCTCTACTTCATGCTGATGAGGTCTCAACTGGAGTATTGTGTCCAGTTCTGGGCTCCACATTTCAAGAAAGATGTGGATAAAATTAGAGAAAATCCAGAGAAGAGCAATACAAATGATGAAAGGTCTAGAAAACATGACCTATGTGGAAAGATGGAAATAATTGGGTTTGTTTAGTTTGGAGAAGAGAAGATTGAGGGGGGACATAATAACAGTTTTTAAGTACACAGAGGATTGTTACAAGGAGGGAGAAAAATTGTTCTCGTTAACCTCTGAGGATAGGACAGGAAGCAATGGGCTTAAATTGCAACAAGAGTGGTTTAGGTTGGACATTAGGAAAAACTTCCTAACCATCAGGGTATTTAAGCTTAGTGAGGTTGTGGAATCTCCTTCATTGGGGGTTTTTAAGAGCAGTTTAGATAAACACCAGTCATGGATGTTCTAGATAATATTTAGTCCTGCTTTGAGTGAAGGCAGTTACATCCTACATGTTCCAGGCCTTGGAAATGTTTGGTCTGGCTTGTGTCCAACCCAGACCTCCTGCTCTGCAGTGTGAGACCATTGCACCTTGTTTTGTCATCTGCCACTACGGAGAACAGCCTAGCTTCATCCTCCCTGGAACCCACCATCGGGTAGTTAAAGGCTGCTCTCAAATCCTTCCTCACTCTTCTCTTCTGCAGACTAAACAAGCCTAGTTCCTCCTCTCCTTATAAGTCTTGTGCTCCAGCCCCCTAATCATTTTTGTTGCCCTTCGCTGGACTCTCTCCAATTTGTCCACATCCTTCCTGTAGTGGGGGGCCCAAAACAGGACACAGTACTCCAAATGTGGTCTCACCAGTGCCGAATAGAGGGGAATAATTATTTTCCTCGATCTGCTGGCAATGCTCCTGCTAATACAACCCAACATGCCGTTAGCCCTCTTGGCAACCAGGGCACACTGCTGGCTCATATCCAGCTTCTTGTCCACAGTAACACCCAGGTCCTTTTCTGCCAAACTGCTGCCTATCCAGCAAAAGCCCGTAGTGTGGATGCTGCAATGCAGACAATATTGCACTTTTATCAGTACAGCTCATTTCACACAGGGAGGCTGGAATCAGCTGTCGTGGTGCAAACCACAGCTTTGCCTGTAGGGCTGTGTCCGCACTTAGGAGTGCTTTGCCAGTAGACTGTATCAGGACAGCTGTACCAGCAACACGCTCCTGGCCTCCCACTCTGCGAGGCAGCAGCCGCTTCTCCTGGGCCATTTCTGCACATAAATCCAGGAAATCTGGAGGGGCTCAACATGGGCTGGGGGTGCAGGGTAGCAGATGACCCCACATAGCAGTTACCAGCTTTGAAAGGCAAAAAATATGGCACTCCCAGCACAATCCTGCCACAACCCCAGCCCCCAACCACAAGGCAACTCTCTCACCCCCCCAACAGCCATGTACACTATCTAGAGAAATGACCTACATAGGTAAGATTGATAACCTTGCCCAGCTCCTCACATGTGGGCATGCGTGGGGCACTTGTGGGTTGGTGGACAGACAGCGGCTGTACTTTCAGCAATTTTGATGTGATCTGTTCTCATTTAAACTGCAGCATCTTTAGCTGGATACAGAAACTTGTAACATTCGATCTTCCAGGGTTTTGCGAAAATCCATGCAAATCTTTAGACCCACGTAAAAAAAAAACCCTGGCAACTGGCAAATCCATTAAAAAAAAATGGCCAGGTCGGTTAAATATTGGCCAGGTGGTAAACCAAGGCAGGGTGCAGGGCAGCGGGTGACCCCATATAGAGTGGGGACTGAGGGAGGGGCAGGGCAGCGGGTGACCCCACATGGGGTGGGGGTAAGGAAAGCACGGCAGCCAGTGACGCCCGTGGGAGGGTGGGTGGAAGCATCAGGCCGTGGGTGGCACTGCTCTGGCAGTGTGGGGCCGAGGCTGACCTCGGGCTGCGGCTGTGGAAGTGGCAGGTGGCCCCGTGCCGTGCTCAGAGGGCCCTGGTGCACTCACCCTGCTGTTCTCTTTGAACAGAGACCACGTGGGAGCGGCCGAGCAGCGTGCCTGGGACGCCCAGGAGCCCTGGGAGCCAGAAGAGTGCCGGGCCTGCAGGTACTGTTCCCTCGCCTGGGCTCGCCCCGTGGGTTTGCCTCGGCTGCCAGGAGGGTGAGGCATCGCAGCTGCTGGCCCGGCTGGGAAAGGTGCTCCACATCCCCTGTGCCGGGCCTGGCAGGCCCTTCCTAGCTCTTGCCAGGAGCATCTTCCCGCCCCGAGCTACAGCTGATGTGGCTCTGCCCCCCGTAGCCTGCCAGTCAGCTATCGCGGCTGGCCCCCAGGTGCAGAGCAGACCCTTGCGGGGAGGGAATGGTTGGCTTGGTGCGGCTCTTTGTCCTCCTGGAGTGGTGCCTAGCCCCAGTAGAGATCAAGGGGCCTGCTAGAGCCGTGGTGAACAGCTGTGTGGCTTTTAGCTCTCGCAGTAGAGGCTCATGCACTAAGCTCCAGAAGTCCCAGGTTTGATCCTGGCCGCTGACACGCGGGGTCTGTTGTGTGGCACCTGCACGGGGGAAAGGCCTTAGCCCAACTCTGTGAACGTGCCGGCCCGCCAGGGAGCCACACAGCAGCGGGAGGCAAAGGTGTGTGATCTGCTGGGGGAATGCTGCTGGACAACTGCCGGTCCCCTCCTGAGGACAAGAGCCCGCTCAACTGCAGCAGCTGTGTGGAGGGGAACGCTGTGCGGCATGGGGGGAGGAAAAGTGAAATGCCTTTCCCGGCCCTTTGCAGTGAAGAGGGCTGACAGTGCAGAGTGTGGAGTCCCCGAATATAGATATTCAGGCCTGCCTGTGTTTTATAAGTGTATCCTTATCATTTAGCTGGTTATAGAGGCATAAAACGAATCAAAACCGCAGACCTTCTTTTGCTGAGAGAGTCTGGGGCCAGGTACATTAGCTCAGATGCTGGATCACCATCTTAACAGCCTGGTGTGAGATGTTGTGTTGGAATGTGCGTATGTGACCGCACGCTTCCCAACTTATGGCCACCACTCCTGCATCTGAGCCAAAGTACAAGGCCTCGGATGTCACAGTGAGAGAAGGCTTGTGGTTTTGGTGCTTTGTTTTATACCCCCATAGCCAGCTAAATGATAAGGATATACTTACAAACCATGGGCCTTTACAGGCAGGCCTGAAAATCTATCTTCTATATACTAACAAGTTGCTTAAGCATGGCCAGATAATTAATTAATTTCCCAATGAACATAAATAATTTTATACTCAATTGGCTTCTTATATTAGTTCTCAGTTCTAGCAAGGTCTTCTGATTTCATATTTTTGCAGAAAACATCTCTCTATTCATATAACAATGGTATCAGGCAGTTATTGTATAGTGGGCTTGGATCTAGATGCAAAACATTTGCAAATGAACATCTCAAACGAAGCTTATACTATCTTAAGCATTTGAAAGACAACTCAAAGTTTCACCTTCAAGAGAAAACATGTTAGAAAAATCAATATCTCCTGTAAAACATTTTCCAACCATAAATGTTCTTAAACTTTGAAGAATGAAGGCTTTAGATTGCTTATAAAAGAAAGGAGTTTCAGTGAGGATATTTCTCCAATTCTTTGTGTGGGTTTAAAACTAAAGGGTTTTCTCTTTGCAAAGAGGAAAAGTGAACAAGTCTGCTTCTATGACTTTGTTTATGGCTCTGATAGCACACCCTAAGCAATGCTCCTCTTTGGAATATCCTGGATAAACTAGATCTCTTTATGAAATATATATCTTACAAACTTTGTTTTTTTGAGATAAACTTCATGTGTATGACAGCATTGTGTTTGCACAAAGCTAGGTGTCCTGTTCTCAGAGAAGACTCTTTGTTAGTTTTGTCTTTTGACCAAATGGTTCCTAGATTTGCAGCCTACCATTTGTAGGGCATTTACAATTTAGAATTAGAGTCCTATCAAAGAGCAAATCCAGTAACTATCATGTAAGTACAACTTTCAAATTATATTATAAAAGAAAATGATATCGAATGTTCAAACAAAAGAGAAGTTATCACACGGCATCCTGGAGTTTATGTAAACACACCTGGAGGTTATAAATGTGGTTTTGTGGCTAAGAAGATGAAAGCAGAGATTTCCTACGGATTGCTGTAATTAGTTCAAAACATTTTCATTTTATTAAACAAGCAATCAAAAACATGAGCATGTAAGCTAGCCATATGCTCCGAGTAGCATGTCTATGAAAATAATTGTATCTCGAAAAACAGTAAAGGCACAGGCAAGTTTGCAATAACTCAAAATTAGAATAATTTTATTAACTCATTTTTTGCATAAGAATATTGAGGTCTGTTCCCTACAGCAGGGACAGGCCATGAAGTTCCCATTCCCTCTAGAGAGTAGGAAATGGGTGGCTGTGGGATGCATGAGGCAGAGACTGGCTGTGACTGCCCCACTTACCGTGAAGGAGAGGAAGCTGCTGACAGCGGGACTCCAGAGAAGGCTGCCAGCTTTTAGGGAAAAAAAAGTAGGGACTCTTAGGTACTGTGCGAAAATTTTACTCACATTATTTAATCAGTTGATTTGCATATTTGCAAATAACCTGCATTTAATAATGCATTGCAGTTTTAGAAATGTGGTGTGTGCATTTAGTGTTGGTGAAGGCATTAGGCTGGCAGCCCAGTGTGTGGGTGGAGCCCTCACTTCATCTACAAACCTGCCCACTGCCAGCATGCTTCAGCCCAGATCTTAAAGGTTTCCTCCGGGGACCCAGGGAGCTAAGTTTCCTACGGCCAGGCAGTTCTTGGCCTCTCTGTTGAGTTGTCTCATTAATGCAAAGAGCACTGGGGAGTTGGTGGCGTGGGAGCTGGAGCAGAGACCCACAGAGAGCCCACCAAACACCCATTAGATCGGGACAGTGCTAAATCCCTGCTGTGCTCGGCTGGATGCAGGTCGGCGCCCTGCAGGTGAAAGTCTATGTAGTGCATTAGCAGCACCCTGTGGCAGCCAGTCCCCAGTTAGTGCTTCCTTGAGGAAAGGTTGATCCCGAGGGAGACAGAACCCATACAACCCTCTTTATATATAATGGATGTTCAGATTCTTCTTCAAGTGCTTGCT
This sequence comes from Mesoclemmys tuberculata, assembly GCA_007922155.1. Taxonomy (NCBI): domain Eukaryota; kingdom Metazoa; phylum Chordata; order Testudines; family Chelidae; genus Mesoclemmys; species Mesoclemmys tuberculata. Next base: position 4,291,450 of record ML675637.1, read on the forward strand.
CGTGTCCATTCCCAATTTAGCTGTGTGCGCGCCACATGCACCGGTGCCAGAAAACGTTTTCCCCTAGTGGTACCCATAGGAGCCAGCTCTAGCGCCCCCTACAGTGGCACACACATGCGCCCACATATAGGCGCCTCCAGCTCCCCCTTCCTCTCAGTTCCTTCTTGCCACCAGTGATGGGGCTGGAACATCTCTTGCTTTTGCAAGTTTACTTCGCTAAACCTAGTGGTTTATTCATCATCCATGAATTCCTGTCCGCCGCCGGAGACGCTGCTGGTGAGTCACCTAAATTGGGAATGGACATGAGCAAGCACTCGAAGAACAACAGTTACGAGGTAAGTAACCGTTCTTTCTAAAATCCAGTACTCAGACGTTAGGAAATGCCAGTATTAATGGCACCTGAATTCCGCCTCCATTGTGATAGCCTTTCATTGTATACAGATTTTTCTGATAAGGGACTTGATCGCGGTCTGAACCCAAGAGAACCTTCTCAGCCATGCTGTAGACCTTGCCCACTTGAGCCGAAGAGGGATCTCAAGTCTCCTAACATACCCAGGCTGTGCTCTGTATGGACCAGCTTTTAGAGGCGTGTGTGACACACATTCCCCGGCTGTTTGCTAGACAGCAGGCGAATGCTGGCTCTCAGCATCCCTGGGTGCTCTTCCTAGCTCTAGGAGCAGCCTATGGCTCCTGCTGGGAGCAGTCACTCCCGACAGCACACCCTCGGGGCACCTCCTGAAAGGAAGCGTGGCTGAGTGCTGCACCCTGGCTCTGCCATACTTGGTCCTGCTCCCAGTTTTGCCGGAAGTGACGTTATCTGGAAAATGAGAATAAAACTTGCCTCAGAGGGAGGGACATGAAACCTTACCCAGTGCTGGGGGGTGCTCAGAAATAGTAACAGCAGCGAGAGACTGAGGTGAGACAAACTCACGTGCACCTGTCACTCAGCACAGTGCATCTGCCCCGGGCCACGGGTGGTTTTGTGGGTCACTCTCATAGCTGTTTTTACCTTCGATTGGCGAAAAATTGAGATTTTGGGCTGCCCCAGAACCCAGGTAGGTGGGGAGTCTTCTGAATTTGGGGATTGCCCCACAACAGCAGGGGCAGGGTCTAGCCATGTGGGTCCCCTAGTAGCCCTACCAGGAAAGGCCTTCTTCTGGGGAGAGGGCAGAGCAGCTGGGGCCTAGGCCTGTAGATCTCTGACCTGTCTGGCGTGTGCTGTCTTGGACGGAGCCTGTCACGTGGGCTGTGCTGCACTATATGGGGAGGGGGCAGGGGCTGTTTGGGGAGAGTGCACACAAGGGTGGGACACGCAGCTAACCAAGGCTGAGATTCTTGGTGTGGTGTGTGTCTGTTTTCTGGCCACGAAGTTGTCTGTTTGTCTGCCTGTCTAATCTATTCAGATTGCATTCTCTTTGGGGCAGGGACTGTCTGTTCCTCTGGGTGTCCTGTATCCAGCGCAGAGGAGTCCTGACTTCACTCTGTGTGCCCCCAAAACATAAACATGACTCATTTCTAATAGCACAGCAACACTGAGCTGCAGGTTTCTCTCTCCCAAGGTCCCTCCCTCACACCCAGGGTGTTGTTCTGCCCCAGTTTAGGCACCATTTTGAGTTACGTGGCAGAGTGGTCTGGCAGCTCATCCCACCAGCCTGACAGGATAGTGAGAGGATTGTCCCAGCCTGGCACAGCTCTAATAGCCCTGCAACATTCAGCCCCCCAGGTACCCTCCAGAGGGTCACAGCCCAGGTGCACCATAGAAATGGCTGCGTTTCCAGAAATACCTAGGGCCCTCTGAAACCTGGAGCAATCCTCTGTGAGTGTGCTGGAGCCAGGAGCAGATGCTGAGGACTATTTACAGGATTCCTCCCTCATTCGAGGCAGGACCAGAGTCCTCTATCCCCATTTCTCAGGCGCTATGCAACAGACTGCTGTGGACATCCATCCCTTATGGAGACATTTGGATTTGGGCGTGGATCCAAGCTAAATACACTGAAAAGGAGGATCTGGGATGTCTGGGCCCCTGAAAACTGAGGGCGCAGAAGTCTTTTGCACTCATTATTTGCTGTCAAGACTAGCTTCTGCTGTATGCTTAGTGTCAGCTTTTCAAAGAGCAAATGTAGTATCCAACCCCATGCAGCCACAAGTCAGGCCTCAAAAAAAACAGGGCGATCATGCAGTTTTAAAAGATGATCAGTGGGGGATTGTTGTCCTTTGCCTGTGGCTTTCTGGATGCTGGTGGTGTGGAACAGAAGAGGAACTAAGTATCTTCCCCCGGGGGGTCTAAGTGGGTGGGTGGGAATTGATTAAAGTTCTAGAGTGTCTCCCTTAGACCCCTTTCTACAGCCGTCTAACGCTGCTGTCTTCACTCTGCCCCGGAGCAGTGACAGGACGCCCAGCCCAGAGTCTAGCTATGCTAATGGAGTCTATGTTGGCACTGTGCCATCTAATTATAACGAGTCAAGCCCAGGCCTGGTTAGAGCTCTGTTCGGTTCCGAGATAGCACCTAGGGAAGGCTAGTATCTGGTTAAAGGGTTCTGTGTGTGTATCTTCATGATAAGTCAAGTGACAAGAACCACTGAAAGGCTGTCTCTGTGTTTGCTGCCTAGAGCCGTCCTTCTAATCTCCTCTGTGTGTTCCTTACAGCGAATGGATATCACACCCCTGGAACCCCCATGCATCAAATGGAGTCTGGTCATATGAGCCTCCGGAAAGCCAGCGGGGACCCCCAGGTAGGTTTTGGGGAACACTCTGAGCAGAAGCGTATAGGACGAGGGTAGTTTGTGAGCCCACTGGGCACACTCACCGTGTGTATGTGTTCAACGCCAGAACCCAGTCAGAGCAGCTGTGTGTATGTAACTGAGCTTGGCACGTAACACGGATATTTGGAACCCCAGTGTGTCGTGTTGTTTGCTTTGTTGCGCAAAGATGGATAGATGCAGGGAGGCCTTTTGATGTTTGAATCAGATCATAGTGTGGCTGGCAGTGATCCACTAGATCGCTCATATCTCAACAGGGGACAAAAGCTAAGCTTGAAAATGCAGCTTTGTCCTGCAGGTAGCCATGTGTCTGGTGAGGGCACCGTTGCTATGGTTATAGCTACAAATCCCTTTTTAAACTTCGTTTAATTGCTGATAAAACATTAAAACCCCCAAACTTTTAGTATTATCGTCAAATGCAGGCCCCAATCCTGCAAGCATAATCATATGCTTAACTTTACTTCGGGAGTAGTCTGACTGAATTAATGGCACTACTCATCTGCATAAAATTAAGTATGTGAATAAATCCTTGTAGCACTGGGGCCCATATAATTGTAAGTACTATAACTAGAGCTTTATCTAAACTAATATTTAAACTAGTTTTAAAATGTCGGTCCCAGCACAGAACCACATTCCCCAACCTCCACAAAGAAAACATACCTTTAACTCCAACCTTCTGCCGTCTGTCTACTGACCTGTTCTTTTAACCATCTAAATCTTCTGTTTAGAGCAGTTTTACAGAAATCCATCATACAAAACTTAATCAAAAGCTTTCTGAAAATCCAGCTGTACAAAATCATCTGGTTCTGCTCTTAAAGTAATAATTATTTCATTCTAAGAGAGTAATAAAATGTCTGAAAAGATTTACCTTTCATACACCCACGGCAATTCATGTTTCACCTGTCTTTCTTTCCAATACAGCCTTAAGCCATCTATAAATGTTTACACATAAAACAATTTCTAAAAAGTGATGAGGTGGAAAATATGTTTCATTGGACTCCAACAACCCCCTAAAACAATATTCTACTTTCTGTGCCGATGATCTATAGCTTTTAACAGAAAGTAATAAAATAAAGAACCCTTACAATGGTATTGGTCCATTACCAGATGGAAATGGTAGAATTATCAATAATAATGCAGAAAAAGCAGAAATGTTCAATAAATAATTCAGTTCTGTATTTGGGGAAAAAAACAGATAATGTAGTTACATCAAATGATAACACTCTCTAGGAGCATAAGAATGGCCATGCTGGGACAGGCCAATGATCCATCTAGCCCACTCTCCTATTTTCTGACAGTGGCCATTGCCAGCTGCTTCAGAGGGAATGAACTGAACAGGGCAATTTTGAGTGATCCATCCCTCTTGTCCAGTCTCAGCTTTTGGCAGCTGGAGGTTTTGGGGCATGGGGTTCCATCCCTGACCATCTTGGCTAATAGCCATGGATGGATCTATCCTCCATGCACTTATCTAATTCTTTTTTAAACCCATGTATACTTTTGACCTTCACACCATCCCATGGTAAAGAGTTCCATAGATTGACTATGCGTTGTATGAAGAAGTACTTCCTTTTGTTTGCTTTAAACCTGTTACCTATTAATTTCATCAGGGTCATTTCCCCATACATTTTCTACAAATCATTCTTGATTTTATTGACCTCTATCATATCCCCCCTTCATCATCTCTATTCTAAGGTGAACAGCCCCCAGTCTTTTTAATCTCTCCTTGTATGGAAGTTATTCCATATCCCCTAATCATTTTTGTTGCTCTTCTCTGTACCTTTTCCAATTCTCATATCTCTTTTTTAGATAGAGTGGCCACAAATGCACACAGTATTCAGGGTAGGGCATAACGTGGCTTTATTATGATATTTTCTTATTATCTATCCCTTCCCTAATGGTTCCTAGCACTCTGTTAGCTTTTTTGACTGCTGCTATACAAGGACTAAAGGAGGGTAATACAGTTAGTGCCAATCAACATGGTTTTATGGAAAATATTTGATGAGGCCACAAGTTTGGTTAATAAAGGTAATAGTGTTAGCATAATATACCAGACTTTGTAGGGTGTTTTACTTGGTATTGTATAACATTTTGATTAGTAAACTACAATATAAAATCAACATGGTACACATTAAATGGATTAAAATCTGGCTAACTGTAATGGTAAGCAGGGAATTGCCATCAAATGGGGTCTGAGTCTTGGCCCATTTTTATTAATGACCTGGAAGAAAACCCTAATTCTAACCCTAACCGTCTCTTTCTCCAGTGGTGTCTCATAGGGTCTGTCCCTGGCTACCTTCTTTTCTTTCTCTGCACCTTATCCCTGGGTGTCCTTTTCCACTCTCATTGCTTCAGACACTTACTTCAAACAGACACCTCATAAATCTACCTCTCCATTCCTGATCTCTCGCTCTTGTCTGGCAAACAATGAGTCCTGGATGCCCTGCAATCCATCCAGTCTGGCAAAAACACCACTCCTTAGTTCCCCTCACAATTCCCCTTCTTCACAGAATCATAGGGCTGGAAGGGACCTCGAGAGATTAAGTATTATCTAGACCATCCTTGACAGGTGTTTATCTAACTTGCTTTTAACAATCTCCAGTGATGGAGATTCCACAACCTCCCTAGGCAGTTTATTCCACTGCTAAACTACCCTGACAGTTGGGAAGTTTCTCATAATGTTTAACCTAAGCCTCCCTTGCTGCAATTTAAGCCCACTGCTCCTTGTCCCATCCTCAGAGGTTAACAATTTTTCTCCCTTGTAACAATCTTTTATGTACTTGAAAACTGTTATTGTGTCCGCCTTCAGTCTTCTCCCCTCCTCACTAAACAAACCCAATTATTTCTGTTGTTCCACACAGGTCATGTTTTCCAGACCTTTAATCATTTTTGTTGCTCTTCTCTGGACTTTCTCCAATCTGTTCACCTCTTTTCTGAAATGTGGTACCCAGAACTGGACACAATACTCCAGCTGAGGCCTAATCAGCACTGAGTAGAGTGGAAGAATTATGTCTTGAATCTTGCATACAACACTCCTACTAATGCATCATCCCAGAATGATGTTTGCTTATTTTGCAACAGTGTTACAGTTTTGACTCATATTTAGTTTCTGATTGACTCTAATGCCCAGGTCCCCTTCTGCAATACTCCTTCCTAGGCAATCATTTCCCATTTTGTACGTGTGCAACTGAATGTTCCTTTTGAAGTGGAGTATTTTGCATTTGTCCTTGCTGAATTTCATCCTGTTTACTTCAGACCAATACTCCAGTTTGTCCAGATCATTTTGAATTTTAATCTTATCCTCCAAAGCACTTGCAGCTGCTCCCAGCTTGGTATCATTAACAAACTTTGTGTTCTCTCTATGCCATTATGTAAATCATTTATGAAGATATTGAACAGAACTGGACCCAGGATCAATCCCTGTGGGACCCCACTTGATATGCCCTTCCTGCTTGACTGATAACTATTCTTTGGGAACAGTTTTCCAACCAGTTATGCCCCACCTTATAGTAGCTCCCTCTAGGTTGTATTTCCATCTAGTCCCATGTCCCTTCAGTTCATCCTTGACTCTTTCCGCCTACTGTTATCACTAACAGACAGGCTACCAAAATAAGGCCCTGGCTTCACTCCCACTTTCTACCCAGTCTGTACCTGCTAGCAAGGCTGGCTTTAACTGTGTTTTGTGTCCATATAATTTGGGAACTGGTTTTCAGCAGGAGCTGTTGGGTGCTTCTGAAAATCCAGCCATTGTGGGTACTTGGTGAGTAACTGAGGAAGCTGACCATGTGTCACTGTGGCCCAAGGCCTCGGCTGACACAGCCATGTGTCCTTGAGCTGATTCAGCACACTGGCAGTCTGCAGTGTGGCTGGTCCTCCTGCCTCCAATCTCTGTGCCACAGGCATCCCAGAGTTCTTTGCTGGTGTTTTTGGAGCACACTTGCCCCTGGCAGATGGAGGCTGCCCAGTGTTCCCCAGAATGCACTCATATAGACATGATTAGACAAGGTGAGCAGTGCAAATACACACACTTGTTTGGCACATGGTGGTATTGTGAAAAACTCAGCCACATTTGCTGTAAGCAGGTCAGGTTAGAGGATTGCAAACTGATCCCAAAACACTGTTCACTGGACAGCTTGTGTGGATGGGCCTTGGTCACCAGTTCCTCCCTCCCTTTTTGCTTGCCAGTACTACCAAAATAGGGTCAGCAGCCATTGCAAAGCGGAGCTATTCTAGGCCAGCACTTATCGCAGTCTGAAACTTTAGCTCTACTTAGCCCCTGGCATTTTAATGTTTTTAATTTTTACTTTTCATAGTTTCATAGCATTGAAGTCCAGAAAGGGCCACTAGATCCTCCAGTCTGTCCTCCTGGATAGCACAGGCCATTACATTTCTCCCAGATACCCCTATATTGAGCCCAATAACTTGAGTTTAGACTAAAGCATTTCAGTCCCCAGGAAATTTAGCTGTTGTGTATCACAGGCAGAGGACAGGAGAGACTGAAGTGAAACCACCAGCTGCAACCACTGCAGTGTCAGGGAAGTAATTAGGTGAGATATACTCCTAGGATCCTAGCAGGCAAATCACACCCCATGCTTCAGAGGGGAAAAAAAAAACAAACCCCAGTGTCCCTGCCAACCTGACCTGGGGAAAATTCCTTCCTGAATCCAAATCTGGTGAGCAGTGTCACCCTGAGCATGTGAGAAAAGCCACCAGGTGGAAGATTCTCTAAACCACTTCAGAGCACTGATCCACCTCATCTTGTGTCCTGTCTCCAGCTGTGGCCAACTGCTGATGCCTCAGAGGAAGGCAGACAAAACCAAACAGAATACATCTGGCCAATTGTGTATTGAGGAAATGAATTCCTTCCTGACCCCTGCAGGTGTCTTCAAGAAGGCCTGAAGCATGACGTTTTAGTATAGTGCAGAGCTGCAACTGTCCTGAGCTTGTGGAGGGCAATGTAGAGCTCCCATGTTCTCTCTGTGATCCATGAAGGAAGGGGATGAACAGGGGATTCATGAATTTACAGACCACCAGGATTATCCAGCCTGACCACATCCACACCCCACCCTCCTGCCAAATTGTAAAATTTCTCTCCAAATGCTGGATTAAAGCCTCTTTTTGAGAGAGTTATTTAATCTAATTTTAAAAACTACAAGTGACGGTGAACCCACCACCTGCCCTGCTTAGCTGTTGAAATGTTTAATCACTGCTAGGAAACTGCATCTTATTTCAAGGCTGAATATATCAAACTTCCACTTCCAGCCACTGAATCTTGTTAGGCTTTTGTCAGCAAAGCTGAAAATGCTCTACTCTCAGATCTCTTTTCCATGCTGTGTCAGTTGCTAGACACAGTGATCACGTCACCTCTCAACCTTCTCTTCAACAAACAGAATAAATTGAGCTCCTTCAGCCTCAAGATAGTAAATCTCATTTCCCAACCTCTGGATCATTTTAGTGGCCCTCCTTTGAACTCGCTCCAGAATTTCCACGTCCTTCCAGAAGCGTGGACCCGAGAACTGGACACAGTATTCCAGTAGTGTCTTACCAATGCTGGGAACATAGGCAAGGTCATTTCCCTGCTTCTACTTTATATTCCCCTTTTCATACATCCAGGGATCGCATTAGTCCTTTTTGAGAGCTCATGTAGAGGTGATTATCTACAATGACCTCTAAATCCTTCTCTGAGTCACTGCTTTCCAAGGCAGTCTTGCATCCTTTATGTATAACCTGTGTTCTTGGTTCCCAGATGCATGATCTTGCCTTTGGTTGTATTAAAATGTATTGTGTTGAATTCAGACTTTTTAATCAAACAATTCAGATCACTCTGTAGCAGTGACCTACCTTCCTCTTTATTTGCTGCCCACCAATCTTTGCATCCTCTGCGAACTTTACTAGCAAATGGTTAATCTCATCTTCTAGATTGTTGATACGAATATTAAATTGTGTTGGACCAAGATCTGATCCCTGGGGCACCACACTAAAAATGGCCATGCCTGTGGATGTCTCCCCATTAACAACCACAGTCTGAGTTTTGTCAGTGAGCCAGTTTTTAATCCATCAAATCCATACACTGTTAGTTCCATACAAGTTTTTAATCAAAATGTCGTGGCAATAAGTCAAATACCATGCAGAAAGCCAAGTATATTATACCAACAGTTATCTTTATCAGCAAGACTTGTAATCCTGCCCCAAAATGGACAACAGGTTTGTTTGACACAAAGCCTACCTTCCATGAAACCACACCAACTTGCATTAATTCTATTTGTAGCCTCTAATTCTTTGTTGATAGAGTCCCAAATTAACCATTCCATTATTTTACTTGGGATCGACATAGGCTGACAGGTTTATAGTTCCCTGGGTCGCCCCTTTTACTCTTCTTAAATATTGGAACTATATTTGCAGGCCTCAAGTCCTTTGGAATTTCCCCAGTTTTGCAATATTTGTTGCAAAATTAACATCACTGGCTCAGGCAGCTCCTCAGCTAGTTTCCTTAGGACCTGCAAGAGTTTCAGCTGAGGTCAAGTTCCAGATTGTACAGCCTGATTCCAGACCAAGGCTGGTGTGGTCTGTGTCACTTAATTAACCACAACAGCACCAGGGCAAGGGGAGCTGAGTCCCAGCATAGATTCTGCTTGTGTACAGTGCAATCCCCCTCCCTAAAAGGAAGTCGGGGGAGCAGAGAGCCCTCCATCTGCAGTGAGGGGGGGCCATGGTCTAAAGCAAAGCTGAGTACGGAAGAGCACGCCTGCTAACTGACTGGATGGGCAGCTTGGCAGTATCTCATGCAGAGATCTGCTGGAAAGGAGGGGTGCATGGCTGGGACTGTCCTGGAAGAGTTTGTTGCTGCCACTGCGCCCACAGCTTTGTATGTGGTGTCTCTGTCAGCTGTTTTCTGCTCAAGGTGGACAGCAGGTTGCTGCTGGCTCAGAACAATTTACAGGCAGCCGGCAATGCCAGAGCAGCTGCAGGCAGCAGGTGGAAGAGTGCTAGCGTGCTGCCAGGCTGCCCAGAACCCGGGCAGTGCTAGTGGGACAACCCCGATCTCAGGAGAATTCTCGGGGTGGCCCCATAAACCAGGCCTGGGGCCTCCTGGCGTATGGCAAACGGCTTCTGCAAGGAGGCTGTTTGGAGTAGAGTTCAGGCCCTTAGCGGTGTGGGGGCAGGGCCCGGCCTGGTGTAGGTACAGCACCTAGCACCCGCGCCCTGCTCTGGGCCTTACTGCAGTACCGGGCCTTAGAATGGACACGGGCCTCAGGATCCGCTCAGGGGGGCGGGAGCGGGGCCGGGGCTTCGGTGGCGCTGTGGGGGGAGGAGCAGCGGCAGGTTCAGTGGCGGGGCGCGGGGGCTCAGTGGCTGGATGGGGGGTACCGGGGCACAGAGGCTGGGGGCGGAGGGGCTCAGGGGGGGCGCAGGGGAGGGGCGGAGCTGGGGGCGCAGGGTGTGGGGGGCAGACGGGGCACCCGGGGAAGGGGAGGGGCGCAGGGGCGGGGCGGGGACCGGCCGCCCCCGCCGGCCCGTGTCTCCCTGGGGCGGGGCCGGGCGGTCCCGGCGCGGCGCGGCCCGACCCGCCATGGAGCGCGGCGCTGACGCCTCTCGCCTCTCCCCGCAGCAGAGCCCGGGGTCCCCGCGCGCGCCCAGGAGGAGGCCGGCCCGGGAGAGCTCGCGGACGGTGAGTGCGGCGGGGGGGAGCGGGGGGGTTCGCCCCGGGCTCGGCCGTGCCTGGCTTCGGCCCCCCCGCGCCGCGGCTGCAGGGCGGGGCGTGTCCCGGGGGTCGGGCAGGGCGGGGCGGGGCGGGGCGCTCCCCCCATCCCAGCCAGAGGGACCCCGAGCGCCCCGCGGGGCTGCCTCCGGCACCGGGTGAGGACCCTGGGTAGCGGCTCGTTCCGCCGGCGGGGGGCATCCCCTCCCCGGGGCTGGCGGGCTCACACGCCGCCAAGCCGTTACAATCAGCGGGGCAGTTCCCCAAGCACGGCCCTGCCCTGCGCCGCCGTCCATACCTCTGCCAAGAGTGGCCCACAGGCCTTTCCTTCTCTGCCCTTCTTTGCTATTGTGTTTGCTTCCAAGCATGTAAGTGCCCTGAGTTTCCCAGAGTTTTAGAGGGAAAAGTTTGCTTCGGTTCTAGCACTGAAGCAGATCGAGCTGAAACGGACCCTTCCCTTTGCCTCCAAGTGTCTTGGTTTTGTCAGATCAAGTTAAAGGTCACAGTCATTGGATGCATCTTCTGCCACTCTGAGATTTGGAAACTGATTAGTTAATCTGCATGTTACATGGTGGCTCAAAACTGGGTGAGATACAAAACTGCTTTTCTAAATCTGTCTTCAGTAAAAAACACAGAAACGTTTGAACAACTACTAAGGAATGCTGCTAAACTGCTGGTAAGGAAGTACTTGGAAAACGTGAATATCTACTACACAAATCAGCTGTTCTGGGTGATGTGTGTAACAAGTATTCTGAACCACTACTATTTCTTTTTCAAAACTCAAGGGACGATTCAGGAGGTAATGAAATATTGGAGAAATGGAAATTTAGCACCTTCTTTTCAATGAAAAACGGTTCTGGCAATTACCACCCTACAAGTGGAACTTCTCTCTCTCTAGCTGAAAGAAAGTAATGAAAGGGCATTAATATCTGGCAAAATATCCAGTTGGGTGGAAGTATCTGATAGAAACTGCAGGGATTGGTGTTAGGATCAGTGTTAATTAACATCTTTTATTATTGAATCAAATTGAGAAGTTTGCAACCTCACATTGCAGAAAAGGGTGTTATTAATCCCCCCTGTGAAACTTTCTGACCGTATCTGGGCTTATGTGTTCAGTGCTGACCACCTCCATAAAAAAAAAAATGAAATTGGAGGGAATTCAGAAAACAACACAACCGATGGAGCTGGATGGGATTTATTTACAAGAAAAGGTCAGAGGAGCCAAGTGAGCTAAGCAATGACCAAGAGGGAGGGAGTGAGCATACTCATAGGCCCGGCCTACACTTACCTTTGCAATTCGGCGGCAGTTGATGGGAGATACGCAAGTGAGGTAAGTCACCCGCATATCTCCCGTCGACTTTGCTGTGTCTCCTCCGCGCGCCGTCCACACTGCGCTGTGCCGACAGGAACAGCGCTCCCTTCGACGCAGCGCCACGCCACTTAGGGGGTGGTTTTCCTGTGTCGCTTGCTGGGTTGACTGAGCGGATCTACAGAGACCGCTCAGTCGATCTGGAGCAATCGATCTGACGGCGGCAAATTTGCCACCATCAGTGTAGACCCAGTGGGAAGGTATAAACCCCAAGGGAGGGAGAGGAATTATTTGAAGTCACACGTTGTAGAGGCGTAACTAGGAGTAAGGGAAGATCTTGTGAGAACAGTCTATTGATCTGCCCTTTCATCAGTGAGGGGTACTCTCGTGCCCACCCACAGATTTGTTACAGTCCGTTTTGGTGGTCACTGAGGTGCATTGGGAGTTCATTCTGTGGTCTGTGTGCCCGTGCAATGCATCCCTCCGCTGTGGTGGTGCAGTCACGTCCGTCAATCTGACGGCTGTCCCATAGTTCACTAGTGACCAGTCTGGTCCCATTTCTGTACTCCACTGTCCAGCAGTCACCTAGCAGCTTAAAGAGTCATGCACACTGTGTGGCACTCACTTGTAAACATTTCAGAGCAAGGAACCTCTGTGTCCTGAGCAGTGCTTCCCAAGGTCTGCTAAATGCCCATGCTGCTGCTTGCACCGCTGCTGAAGTCCGCACCTTCATCTGCCTGGGGCTGACGGGCATGCTCAGTGCCAACTGGGACCATGGCCCAGGGAAGCCAGGGGATGTGGTGGTGCTTGTCTCAGCTGCTGTCCACACTGGGAGTTGAGCACTCAGAGGGGTTGGCAGAAGGGAGAGGAGCAGATGGTGTATAAACACACCCAGGACAGCAGTGAAACACCAGGAACGCCTCTGTGTGTCCATTCTACTGGAAATTAGATCTGGTCCACTGCAAGTATCCCACCACTCAGCCCCTCCTGTTGATTGACAGCTCCGGGGGTCCTGGAAGAGAAACGCTCCACGAGGGTGAGGAGGAGCATGGCTGTCTTCATCCTAACAACCAGGGCTGCGGACAGGAGGCCTCCAACCAGGACCTGTTTGCAGATTAGGTGACTGAGGCCCCAGAGGCTACTCTTGGGGTGGTAGATCTGGGCCAGCACCAGCTGCTGAGCACCTTCCCGCTGTAGAATGGACTCCCATTCCTCGGATCCCGTGGCACCTGACGCTCCCCTCGCCCCGGTTCCAAATGCTGCTGTGCTGCGTAGAACACACTTTAGCTGCCAACCCTCTGGGCGTGGAACACCATGTGGTGTCACCCAATGTGGTGGACAAATGGCAAGGGAAACAATGTTCATGATGGCATGCATGCCTCGCAGTGTACAAAATCATAAAAGCTGCTGTGACTTTAAAGCAGTCATTCCCTTGCTGGCTCGAGGGCCACAGATATAATTTTTGCAGCCATGAAGGGCCATCAGTCTTTGCCAGCAGGTTCCCCTCCCCCTCCCCCCCCACTGCAGCCGGACGGAAGGAGTTCAGCAAGGAGGCTGCCTGTCTCTGGCTGCAGCAGGGAAACCGCACGCGTCCTGTAGCCCTGTGTGCTCCACGTGGGTCCCTAGTCAATGGCTGCCTTCTGCAGCCAGGGGGACGGAAGATCAGTGGCTCAGACCTCTGGCTCTAGCAGGGACCCCAGCACCTAGGGACCCAGGCAGAGTGCTTTACTCTTCGCTGGAGCCGGGAGAGGGGAGCTCTGATTTCCCCTCCCTCTGACTCCAGCAGGTTCCCCAGCGCCTATGGACCCAGGCAGAGCACTTTGCCGTGCTCCCTGCTACAGCCAGGGGGAGGGGAGTGCTAATCTCCCATCCCCTTGGCTGCAGCAGGGAGCCTGCACCGGTCTCTTAGCCCCATGGAAACACACTCCGCCTCGGTCCTTAAGCACTGGCTCCCTTCTGCAGTCAGTAGGAGGTGAGCTGCAGGCCTCTTTGAAAGCCCCCATGGGCCACTTTTGGCCCCTGGACCACAGGTTGGAAACCACTGCTTTAGAGCATGGGGTCACTCCAACCAAAGAATTTAGGGTGGGGGTTTCAGAGAGTTAGGCACATGCATGTACATAGGCTGCTTTGAAAAGCGTCCCCTCAGAGGTCACTATTCCTGCTTGGCTTATGTGCCATTTGGCAGCGTCTACAAAGCAAGCGATGACTTTCACAGTGCTGCACAGGAATCTGTAAAATACACACCACCTTCCCCAGCTTTAAAGCACCAAGCTTTACAGTACAGTGTATCATAGGCATACCAACTGGTTAATTTAACCCTTCCTTGTCCCCTGACACTGTATCAGGGAAGTGTGAGAGTAGGCAGGCTTTCTCATCTGGAATGTAAATTAAAAAGTGATACCTTTCTTCTACCCTGTCAGTAGGTAACGTTTTCTCCACACTCCTGGAGTACTCTCTTGGCGTGTTCTGGTGCCGCGGGCTACAGTATACTTCCCTGACTTGCCACAAACTCTTGAGCAATGTTGTTCTCTGCTCTTTGGGTAGAATCAGTCACTGCCTGTAATTTTGTGTGTGTATGAGAGAGAGAGAAACCCTGATTCCCTCTAAACAAGTCCCCCAGTTCAGTCAAAAGTGACAGTCAGCTAACAGCTCCAGGACCAGCAGCCCCAGCCCTAGTTTCTTATCTCACTTTCTGTGACAGGGTGGAAGTGTGGTGCGGCATTTGAAAAGGATATGTTTGATCTTTTGCATGTCCATTGTATGGACTGTGTGAAGAGTTACCATGGCTATTGAGTACATGGGGGGTTGCTGTGGCTACGGGCTTATCTGGTTTCTGTCTTTGATATTAATAGCCAGGCCGACAGGCTCACTGCCCTGGGTGAGCAGCTGGCAGCCTCTGGGCCAAGACACAGCAATCCAACAAGGACGTGTTTGCTGAACATAGGGTGCAGCCCGAAGGGCTGGGGAGAACACGCCTCGGACAAGAGGAAACCTATCGGCCTGAGAGGCAAGAACTGTGTTGGGTGTTGAAGAAACAGGAGAGTGTAAGACAGGAGAAGTGGGAGAAGCATGTGCATCTGGCCATTACCTGGGGGCCGAAGCTGAAAAAATCCAAAGCAGGACAGGTTGTTTGCTGTTATGGGAGGCCATAGCAGGCTTCAGAGGAGAATGGGAATGGCCTGGAGTCCCAGCTCCTGTCCAGCATCCTGCGTTACAGGAAATGACCAATAATGCATATTGAGATTGTTGGGTGCCTCTTTCACGCATCCCCCCCGCTGCCGCCTCACCTTTCGCTGTCACTCAGCACCACGGTGGGGTTTGGTCCTGGCAGTGCCCTCTGATGGCACAGCAGTCTCTCCCAGGCTCGCTCCGGGACCACGGAGGGACATGTAATGAACAGTAATAGTCGTGATGATAATTTTTTCCATTGATGAATCACCTTCAAGCTTAAAAAATGGTGCCTATTTCTGATTTGAATTGATCTGTCTTTAACTTTCAGGCATCGGTTCTTATTATGCCTTTCTCTGCCAGGCGGAAGAGCCTTTGACTAGCCAGTATATTCTCTCAGCGAAGACACTTGTACATTGTGATAAAGCAAGTAGATTGAGTCTCTTAAGTCTCCCACTGTAAGGAATTTTCTCCAGCTGTCAAATCATTTTTGTGGCTCTTTTTTGCACCCTCACCAGTTTTCAACATCCTTATGAAAATGGGGACACCAGAAGTGGACACACTACTCCAGTATCTCTCTCTACATCTATACAGTTACCTTTATCAACCAAATTAGTAACGTCATCAGAAAATGAAACCAGATTTGGTTGACAAGACCTGTTTTCTATGAGACTATATTGACTGGCATTAATTATATTCCTATCCTTTAATTCTTTATGAACCGAAGTCCCTGTCAACTTTTCCATGATTTTGCCTGGGACTAGTTAGCCCAGGGTGGGCAAACTACGGCCCGCGGACCATATATGGCCCATTTGAGCTTTTCATCAGGCCCTCCAGCTGGGCCTGGCCAGAACGCAGTGCCGCTCCCCCTCCCAGCCCCACCTATTCCCACCTCCTTTCTCCCATCACATGGGACCAGCAGCACCCTGGCTGGAGCACAGTGGCCACGCCCCCCACTCAACCCTCCCACCCCTCTCCCACCATATGAGCCCAGCAGCACCACCCTATCGGCCCAGCAGCACCCTGGCTGGAGCACGGCAGCTGCTCCCCCCTCCCAGCGCCACCACTCCCCCTCTCCCACCACGTGGCCCACCATGCAATTTCATACCCAGATGTGGCTGTCAGGTCAAAAAGTTTGCCCACCCCTGAGCTAGCCTATAGTTGCTCGGGTCATCTCCCTTGCCCTTTCTTTTTAATATTGGCACAACATGGCGCTCTTTCATTGTTCAGGAATTTCCCCAGTATCCCAAGTTTTATTAAAAATTAACATCAGCAAGCCAGCGTTCTGCTCAGCCAGCTATGTTAGGACTCCTGCGTTGTAGGTATTCAGGCTTGCTGATTTAAAAATGTTTATCCTTAGTAGATGCTGTTCAGCATATTGCTTAGTTACTAATGGACTGGAAAGTACTTCATCCTCTTCCTGTGATGTGAGTACATCATCCTACTTCTTTCCAAACATAGAACACTTCTACCTTATTGTTTGTCTCTACTTCTCATCAGGCACAGTGCCCAGCCATTGTAGGAACCGTGTAATGAGAGCCGCATGTTTTCAGAGACAGCAATTAATTAATCACTGGCAGATAATTTCCCAAACCTGAGTTGGACTGTGATTCTCGTCCATCTTGCTGATGTTTTTGAATGGTTTAGTGAACTAATTTTATGTCTACGGTGACCTAACGTGAACTTATTGCCAGTGAAAGACAAGACAACACAAGTTGGGCTGCACAAGTTGAAGAAGGCTTTTTTCATTCTACTTTGACTCTATCCAGTTTCTCAGAAGACTTTGAGGTCAAGGCTGCCATTCCCTTTGTTGAGGAAGGAATCAGCAAAGCCATATTGCTAGCAGATGGGCAAGTTTCATTGACTGAACTGTCTTATCATGGCTCATTGAAGGTTCCATGTAAAAGAGAAGGTGTTTGTCAGTTTTGATGTAAATGTGACTATACAGCATATTTTTTCACCAACCCTGAGACTGCTTCATCTGTGTGCTTTTGCCAGATCTCTGTGAAGCAGGGTTTTCAGGAATGGTTGCTGTTATAAAAAAGTACCATCAATAGTTGAGTTTTGAGAATCAGCTACTTCTGTGTCTGAGAAATGTCATGCTTTGCAACCCTGGACAGGCTCATCCACCTCGCTAGTCATTAATATTAATAAAAGATGACAAAAGTTATTACAGGCAAATTAAATTGAAGTTCATTGTGGGTGCAAATTTGGAGAAATAGCCATTTTTATAGATTCATAAATCTAAGGAGAGAAAGGACCATAATGACCATCTTTCTGATCTCCTGACTCTCACGGGGTAGAGAACTTCACCCACTAATTTCTACATCAGGCCCAGAACATCTGAAGTTGTAGTCTTGATTTAAAGACTTCAAGTGGTGGAGAATCCACTCCATCCTTAAATAAGTTGTACCAGTGCTTAATTACCCTCGCTGTCAAACATTTGGATTGAATTTCAAATTTGGATTTCTCTAGCTTCAGCTTCCAGATGTTGGATTTTGTTTTAGCTTTGTCTTTGTGTGTTAGCGTAAAGAGCACTCTGTTATCAACTTATAGGTACTTGAGGGCCATGATAAAGAAACCTGGTAACCCTCTTCTGGATAAATTAATGAGATTGAGCTTTTACAGTTTCTCATTTTGACACATTTTCCAGACCATGAATCATTCTTATAGCTAATTTCTGAACTTTTCCTAGTTTTTCAACATTCTTTTTGAATTGTGAACACAGAACTGGACGCAGTATCCAGTAATGGTTTCATTAATACTTTATATTCCTCTGCTTGTGCATCCAAAGGTTGTGTTCACCCTCTTAGCCACAGCATCACATTGGGAGTTCATGTTTAACTGGTTATCTCCTGTTACCCCACGTCCCTTTCAGTATCACTGTATGCCAAAATACCCTATCTCCTGTCTTGTAGGTGTGAGAAAGATAGGTTATAAACCATACATTTGTCAAATAATTCAGTCATTTACCTCTACGAGGTTTCTCAGTGTTCGTAGGATCTGTGTTCCTTAGCTAAAGTGCGGACTAGAACATTACTGTAAATCAATTAGTTCGATTAGCCAAAATAGCATTTAAAGCAGTAAGAAATTAGAGAAAGTAAATAAAGATGGTTAGATGATAGAACTCACAGTCTCAAAATTCAACTCAACACGAGAAATTGCAGTTTATCAAACGATGATAAATCCGTTCAATTAATGCAAGGTCTTCTCACAATCTTATTACAAAGATGAATTTTCATCTGAAATCTGTGCTAGTCTGGGCAAGTGATTTTGTATCAGCCTGGAACTGTGGAATCTTAAGTATAGATCCTTATTCATCTCCAGTCTAGTTTATATGATAATGGAATTATGGGACTCCTCAAAATTACCTTGCCCGGATGATACTCGGAGCCAAGCTTTCCCACTTAGAACACAAGACTCTTCATAGATTCTAAGGCCTGAAGGGACCACTGTGATCATCTCGTCTGACTTCCTGTATAACACAGGCCAGAGAATTACCCTGAATTAATTTCTGTTTGAACTAGATCATGTTTTTTACAAAAGCATCCCATCTCAATTTAAACATTATCAGTGATGGACAATCCACCACAACCCTTGGTAAGATGTCCCAATGGCTAATTACCCTCACTGTTTAAAAAATTGCACTTTATTTCCGGTCTGAATTTGTCATTATATCCAAAACATAATATGCAAGTGATAATTTTGGAGGCTTTCTAATTTCTCTGGTATTTGAGCAGTAGTGTGGGCTCTTATGCCACTTTAACCAACGGTTCAAACAGTGCTAGAATCTTCAGCTTACAAGCCAATTAACGCTTCTTCCTCCTTTTGTCTAGGAACTGTCGATTCTCTTGTCAACAAAGCGTGTGATTTCTAGGCTGAACTCTTAGAAACGCTCAGGGTTTCTCCCAGTTACGCTTGCTGTAGGGATGCACTGTTTTGTCTTACAAATTGTATTACTCTTAGTGTAATGAGTTTCTCCAGCCTCCACATTCTCAACTAAGTTAGTGATTCAACATAATTTCTAGACAATTAAGACAAACTGTGAGTGAAATACAGGTACATGTCATACATTTGAGTCATTCAGAGGGTTTTAACAGAGGTACTCGCTTTCTAGAAAGCTTAATATAACCATATTGTCACTTGGTGAAACAATACATGCATAACTAGGTTTGGCAGGCTTTTTAAAAAATATAATATTGATGCTGTTTATTTTAAGCAGGGTTACCATACTTCAGGTTCCCAAAAAGAAGACACTGCCAGAGCTGGAGGGCAGGGAGGGAGAGCTGGGGGAGATATTTGGTGGGTGCTGGAGGGGAGTGTGTGTGCTGGGAGAAGGTGTTTGGGGCGCTGGAGAGAATATTCGGGGGATGCCGGTGAGGTGTCTGTGTAATGGGAGTGGGTATTTGGGAGGTGCTGGTTGGATTTGTGCGTACTGGGAGGGTTACCTGGGGGACGCTAGAGGAGATACCTGGAGCCTCACTCTAGAGGTGGGGGCAGTGTTGCTCCCTGTCGCAGTGGTGCAGCGGCTGGCGCATGCCTGGAATGCAGCACCAGCCCATCAGTCAGTGCCTCCCTGCGGGTCTCTTCCTCTCCCCAGGTCTGGGAGCTGGAGTGGCCAGGATCCAACTGCTGCGGCTGCAGGTGGGGGGGCCAGTCGAGGCACGGAGACAGCTTTCTGAGCTGCAGTGTCTGCCGCCCCAAATTCCCAGATGTTGCCTCTTATTGAAAAATCTGCCCGGACAGGGGGCGTAGTGTCAAAAACAGCTCATGTCTGGGAAAACCCAGACGTATGGTAACCCTAATTTTAAGCATTTTTTTTTTCCAGTTTTTACCTATTTAAATTTTTACAATTGAGGGGTGGGGGGCGGATGTAAGACAGTAGGGAAGAGTTAGTCGATAAATATTTCATCACAGTAATTCAAAAAATTAAAGCTTTAACTATTAAAACACAAATGGTCAATATCCTTTTTAAAACTATACCAAGTAAATATCCTTAAATCAAACTCTAGTCAGTTCTTAAGCATCATTTTTCTTACATTGTCTGTCAGTAAATTTTGATTCCTACTCATGGAAATATTTTTGTCAGTTTTGCATGTGCAGTGAAATGGACATTTACCAATAAATTTACCAATTTATTTGGCTACTTCCCACTTGCAGCTGGCCTGAAGGTGGGTTCTCCAGCTCAGCTACACAGTTGCAATGACTGGTTCCTTGAGGTAGCTAGAGAGTTCATTCATTCAGGTCATTCACTACGGGTGTTATGATACCAAGTTCTTGTCTCTTCCAGATTTTGCAGCATTCTCCCTAGGTGGTTCTTTAGCAGATAGGGTAGCAGGTGCTTGTCAGTGGAAGGCATTAGTTGTTAACAGCGGGGAGTGTGCTTCCTGGCTAGGTGATGACAGTTCTTTCTTGTTCAGCTGGTGTGGCTGTGTTGAACAACAGGGCATTTTATCCATGTTCTGCTGGGTGGGGCAGTGAAGCATGATCAGATGGTGATCCAGGCTTCTTGCAGTGATTTGAGAAGTCCAGCCTGCTTGTAAGCTGTATTGCTTCCCATCCTCATGATAATAAAATGCTGATGAACTAGAATTGTAAGATATGAAAACATCATATTGCATCTCTCCAAATACAAACCAAAAACTTGTTAAATACTTCTGCCTTTTGTGCATCATAGAATATTAGAGTTGGAAGGGACCTCAGGAGTCCAACCCCCTGTTCAAAGCATGTCACGGTTGACAATTTTACCTTCTTATCCTATCGTAATGTTACTATATCATTGTTAGGATTGCATTTGTTTTTGGTATGTTTAAAGAATTGCTTCTTATAGTCTTACTGGCCATAGATTTTTCACTGATACCTTTATCAGTAATTGGCATTTCCTAACTGCTGCTGTGTAGTCACCGCTATCAACGTCCTCGTTTTTCAGTTTGGTTTGTTAATATTTAACTGTTGCATTAATTTCCCTCTTAACCAGAATGATTTTTTTTAAACCAAAGAAGCTTTCTTATATCATTGTAGAATTGTGGGGTTTGGGGTCATTTAATAGAGAATTTTTGCATTATGTTGCTAATATAGTGTGAGTTATAAAGACTTGCCTGGCATATTTGCAAGATTGGGAAAGTCATTAACGGGTTGAGGACTGTAGGAGGGCTTGTGAAAATACTGGTGGTCTAAAAGTCACTTGTGACTTTGAAGATTTTGGAAACCACTGCATTCGAGGATTGTCACCTGAAGGACTGTGCAGAAAAGCGGGTTTTGAGAAATGGCAGGTGACACGCAATACAGGCCTAGGGAGCATGTTCTAGGTACAAAGGGGCAGTTTGCGGGAAAGCATGGCAATGCTTGTGGAAGGAGCCCCCAGAGAGGACGTCAGAACGCAAGTTTCTTACCTCTTCGTTTATTCTTGGCAGTTTTTGTAGTTAGTAGTTCTTAACAGTTAATAGTTAGTTAATTAATTAGATAGGAACCCTTAGGGCTCAGCAAGGATCCGGCCATGCCTGGATCCCTGGATTTTAAGCCTTGCACTGGCTGTGGGAAGGCTTTCCCAGTGAGTAACCCCCACAACTGTTGCCTAAAGTGTCTGGGGGAACAACACTGCAAAGACAGGTGTAAAATCTGTCAGGCCTTTAAGCCACGGACTCAAAAGGACTGGGACATTTGCCTGAAGGCCATTCTTATGGAGGAAACGCTCCGTCCCGCTTCTGAGCCTCCACGCTTCACGTCGGCACCGAGCATTTCCTTGGTGTGTAGCGCACCGTTGGCAACGGAGCCGTCGCAGCGTAAGTCTCCAGTGCCGAAGTCAAAGAAGAAGAGAGAGTGCACGGTACATGTCCACTCCCCCTGCTTCTGATACCAGTGGGGTCGAGTGTCAGGATGCAGTTGAGGCCCGTCGAGCTTGCTCCGGTGCCCACATCCCCTTGTAGAGAGCCTCCCCCGACTCCTGGCAGTGGGGGAGTGCTTCTACCGGTGCTGTTGACACCGGAGGCTTCCTGGGCAGTGAGAGCCCTGATGGCCCTGGCCACGCCTCCACCCTCCCCCTCGGCTGAGGAAGATGGGGCCGGTGTCTAGGGGTACACCTGCGCTGGGTGCCCCAGGAGGCTGGTTGAGACCCCCGGTCAGGGAAGAGTCTTCCACCAGACAGCTACCCCGGGTAGAGCGTGGAAGCTCCCCGTCCAGCTCCAAGGCATCCTCGTCAAGCTCATCGCACCGGAGTCTTCCAGCACCAGACACATCTTGAGGGTCGCCAGGTGCCGATCGTCATCCTCAGCTCAAGGTCCCTGGTACCGAGCCATTCGTCATGGTGCCAGTCCAGGTCCCTGATGAAAAGCCCAGCACCGGTGCGCTCCATGGCACCGTGTCGCAGATCTGTCTCTGGAGTCAGGTTCGGCATCGTGCGGGTCCCGTCGGCACCAGTCCAGTTCTCCAAAACGCAAGTGACACCGAAAGTCTTCGGTGCTGAGACTTTGCTCTTCCTCATTGTTGGAGTGCACCTCGTCCCGGCACCGCTCCCATTGGCACCAGCGTTCCAGATCATCGTCAAGGTCCTACGGGGTCACTCCCTGGTGCGGAGCAGTAGATGGGTATGGAGCAGGGGTCGTCACTCCAGGGACCTGAGCCCCCAGAGAGCTAAGGGGTCTCAGGAATCCCAAAAGCCCCCACAGGACACCCCAGCAGTCGGTACTGGGGTGGCCCCAAGGACCATGGCAGTGGCCTTATTGGGGATTGTGGGGAGCTCATATGGGCCTGGGCACCATGTCAGTTCCGTCGTCCACTCGGTGCCCCTGTTACTGAAAAGGGGAACGAAGGCCGTTACTCGGAGGAGGAATCAGACCCTGAAGAGGGACCCTCCATGGGGCCTCACAAAAGGGGCAGGCACCCGCAGTCCTCTGCCTCCTCCCTGGATGAGGCAGCTGTCCGGGACAGAGGGCACCACTGAGGGATTTCAAGGCCCACCAAGAGCTACTGAAGAGGGTGGCTGCAAACCTCAACATGGAGGTTAAAGAGTTGTCTGACGAGGAGGACCCCTCTTTGGAGAGTACGGAGTGCGAGGTCCCTCCTGAGTAGCTTTGCCGGTGCATTACAGGGTAATGAAATTGGCTAAGACTTATGGCAAACCCCCGTCTCGTTATCCCCTACTTCCAAGGGCATCGAGAAGAAATACTATGTACCCGTGGAAGGGTTTGAGTTTAAGTTTACGCACAGGGCCCCGGGTACTCTGGTAGTGGAGGCTGCCAACCAGAGAGACAGATGAGGGTCACAGGGCAGCATGCCCAAGAACCAGGATAACAAGAAGCTTGACTTGTTCGGGCGTAAGGTATGCTCCAGTGGGCTCTACAGCTGCGCGTAGCCAACCACCAGGCATTGCTGGCGAGGTACAATTTGAACCTTTGGAACTCTCTCTGGAGGTTTGCGGAGTCTCTGCCCCAGGACCAAGCAGCTGACTTTGCCATGGTGCTGGATGAGGGACGCATCGTGGCAAGCGCATCCCTGTCATCGGCCAGCAACGCAGCAGACACAACCAGTAAGGCTATGGCGTCTGCGGTGGCCATGAGGAGGTGCTCCTGGCTACAGTCCTCGGGGCTCTCCCAGGAGGTGCAGCAGTCGATCCAGGACCTCCCTTTCAATGGATTGGCTCTCTTCTCGGACACAAAAGACGAGAAGCCGTATGCCCTCAAAGACTCCCGAGCCACCCTGCACTCTTTAGGCCTGTACACACCTAAGGCCTCTAGATGCCAATTGCCCCAGCAGCCTTGCCAACAGCCTAGGCCACTGCCTAGATCCTATCCACCCAGCAGGGGTTGAGATAGGAATAGAAGATATGGCAGGCGCGGCAGGCACGTCTCCTCCTCCTCCTCTGGGGCCCAGCAAGGACAATAAAAAGGGCCAGTTTTGACAGTGTGCCCAAGGATGGCACCTCATCTGCTCCTCTGGATCCATCCTGCCCTTTTCTGGGCAGGCTGCACCCATTCTTCAGCGAACGGGCAAGCGTTACCTCAGACCGCTGGGTTTTAGACATAGTACGCAGAGGTTACGTCATTCAATTTGTGGCCTGTCCATCAAACAAGCCACGCCCCCATCCTTCTTCAGGGACACCTCTCATGGGCAACTCTTCATACAGGAGGTCAACAACCTCCTCGACCTGGGGGCGGTGGAACCAGTTCCCCTGCAAGAAGTAGGGAGAGGATTTTATTCCTGTTACTTCCTCATCCCAAAAGGAAAGGGGGGCTAAGACCCATTCTGGACCTTCGTGGCCTGAAACAGGTTCATAAAGAAACTGAAGTTCCACATAGTCTCCCTAGCTGCTATCATTCCAGCTTTGGATCCAGGGGATTGATTTGCTTCCCTTGACCTAAAGGACACATACTTCCATGTATCGATCCTTCCTAGCCACAGGCATTTCCTCCGTTTTGTGGTATCTGGTTGCCACTATCAATTTACGGCCCTCCCGTTTGGCCTTTCGTCTGCCCCCAGGCTATTTACCAAGTGCATGGTGGTGGTGGCTGCCCATCTCAGGTGCCAGGGAGTCCAGATCTTTCCGTATCTGGACGACTGGCTCATAAAGGGCAGGTCCAGGGCCCATGTCCAGGACAGTGTGTCCCTTACCTGCGCCACATGCAACAGGCTGGGTCTGCTCATAAATGAGCAGGGTCTATCCGGTGCAGCGGATAGAATTCATAGGGGCCTCCCTGGATGCGGTAAGGGCCAGAGCCTTCCTTCCACAAGCCAGGTTCGAGGCTATGGCTGCGATTATCACCCAGCTGCACAGGTGCCCCACAACAACAGCCAGGCATTGCCTCCAGCTGTTGGGTCACATGGCAGCCTGCAGGTGTGTGGTGACGCTAGCGTGCCTCAAACTCAGGCCGCTCCAAGCATGGCTGGCCTCGGTACATGTGCCCAGCGTGCACTCCCGGCACAGGGTGGCCACAGTTCTCCCTACGGTTTTGGGCTCCCTGAATTGGTGGCGGAACCCCAGGGCGGTGTTGAAGGGAGTTCCCTTCTGGGATCTGGTCCCGTTGGTCACCCTGATCACCGACGCCTCGGATGTGGGGTGTGGAGCCCACATCAATGTCAACCTGAGCACCCAAGGTCAGAGGAGGAGAGGACCCTCCATATCAATGTGAGGGCGCTTAGGGCAGTCAGACTGGCTTTCAGAGTGTTCCTTAGGTTCCTAATAGGCAGAGTGGTGCATGTGCTGACGGACAATACCGCAGCCATGTTCTACATCAACAGACTGGGGGGGGGCACAGTCTTCGGGCCTGTGCCGGGAAGCAGTTCAACTTTGGGATTTTCAAGTGAAGCACGACTTTCATTTTGTGGCCTGCCTTGTGCGGGAGGTCAGACTAGATGATCATATTGGTCCCTTCTGACCTATGAGTCTATGAGTCTATCTGCCTCTCACCCCCCGGGGGTCAGGAACGATGAGGCGGACCGCCTCAGCAGGTAGTTTCTACCCCGCCATGACTGGTAGCTGCGTTCGGAGGTAGCGGCTTCCATCTTCCGCGAATGGGCTGTTCCCCGACTGGACCTGTTCGCATCCAGGAACAAGAAGAGCCCGAGGTTTTGCTCGCTCCAGGGTCGCGACCTGGGCTCCATTTCCGACATGTTCCTCATCAAATGGACGGGGACCCTCGTATGCATTTCCCCCCATTCCGCTGTTGCCCAAAGTCCTCTGAAAATCAAGATGAGCAGAGCAGACATGATACTGATTGACCCAGCGTGGCAGAGGCAACACTGGTACAGCATGATCCTGGACCTCTCGATTGCCGACCCATTGGAGCGCCCGAGACAGCACGACCTGCTTTCCCAGGACCACAGCTGGCTGCTGTACCCGGACCTGGACTCCCTGCATCTGATGGCCTGGAGACTTTGTGGCTGACAGAGGGAGAAAGAGCCTGCTCGGCACAGGTCCAACAAATTCTGCTGGGCAGCAAAAAACCTTCAACACACGTCATGTACTGGGCCAAGTGGAGAAGGTTTACCTGCTGGGTGGAGTCTTGGGGGTTGCTTCCGAGCCTCTCCCCTATTCAGGCCATCCTGGAGTACTTGCTATAGCTGAAACTCCAAGGCCTGGCCCTAGCCTCTTTGAAGGTCCACCTGGCGGCCATCTCGGCCTTCCATCAGCTGCTAGAAGGGAGATCTCTATTCCCCCATCCTATGTCTATTAGGTTGCTTAAGAAGGTGGAGAGGCTATACCCGCAGGTCCACGACCCTGTGCCTCCCTGGAATCTGAACCTGGTCCTCTCTAGGCTGACCGGGCCCCCCTTTGAACCTATGGCTTCATGCCCACTGCTGATCTTGTCATGGAAGGTAATCTTCCTGGTGGCCATTACATTGGCTAGGAGGCTCTCCAAGATTAGGCCGCTGACCTTGGAGCCCCCCTACACAGTGTTCTTTAAGGACAAGGTGCAGCTGAGACCTCACTCAGCGTTCCTGCCCAAGGTGGTCTCCCATTTTCACTATAACCAAGATATTTTCCTCCCCTTGTTTTTTCCAAAACCACACGGTTCAGAGGAGGAGCGGAGATGGCACTCCCTGGATGTGAGGCGAGCCCTGGCATACTACATTGACCGGACGAGGCCCTTCCGGAAGACGACGCAGCTCTTCGTCTCCGTGTCAGACCGGATGAAAGGATCCCCAGTCTCCACCCAGCGCATCTCCAAGTGGATCACCTCCTGCATCAGGTGCTGCTATGAGCTGGCGGGCGTGCCACTTCTCAGAGTCATCACAGCGCACTCAACCAGAGCCCAGGCCTCATCGATGGCCTTCCTGGAGAGAGTGCTCCTGCTGGACATCTGAAAAGCTGCCACCTGGTCGTCGGTGCACACCTTCACGTCCCACTATGCATTGTGCAGCAGGCGAGAGAGGATGCAGGATTTGGCAGAGCCGTGCTGAGGGCAGCTCACCAATGACTCCTACCCACCTCCATGGTATTGCTTTTTAATCACCTATACTGGCATGGATACGAGCAACCACTCGAAGGAGAAAACAGGGTTACTTACCAGTAACTGTTGTTCTTCGAGATGTGTTGCTCAGATCCATTCCACACCCGCCCCCTGTCCCCGCTGTCGGAGTGGCAGAAAGAAGGGACTGAGGGGCCGTGGGGTTGGCCTTATGTGCCACGGCATGTGCATGGCACTCCAGGGGGTGTCCGCTAAGGGGAAAAAAGTTCCGGGAACCCATGCACGGTGCCGTGCACTCACCTATACTGGAATGGATATGAGCAAAACATCTCGAAGAGCAGCAGTTACTGGTAAGTAACCATGTTTTCCTTGGAATGTCTCTCTCCGCCTGGGCAAGACTGTTGTAAAGCAAATGTATACTGCCCCTCCCTGCCACCCCTCCCCCTGGCTGCTAATTTCCTTGGCAGGAAAAGTCAGAGCAGCCTCGGTTTTCTGGGAGATCAGCATCTCTTGAAGTCCATTCACAGGATGGAGGCAAGGAAGGGAAGAGACCGGACAGGCTGCGCTGAGGAATAGAGCAGCAGTCGCAGGAGCTCTCTGAACCAGATTCACGCCTGCTCCCATTGACGGCAAAGACAGAACTCCTGTTGAGTGCAGTGGGAGTGGTGAACCCTGTGCGTTCAACTGCATTCGACATGAGGGGCCTGTTGTCCCCGGGTAAGTTAACCTGGGCTGGGTTTGCCCTCAGTTCCCTTCCTGGCATTCCAGAGGTGGGTGAGGTTTGGAATTGGCTTGGCTCTCTGTCTGTGGAAGCCAGTGGTCGTCTCCCACCTCTGCCTCCATGGCAGCCTGGCGTCCTTGTATGGTAGTGCCATGGTCCTGTGGCATGCAGTGGGCCAGAGTCCTGCGTTGAGTTAATGCCAACCCCGTCATTGTGGCTTCTGTTCCCACAGTGCCAGGGATGATACCTTGTACACCCGAACACTGTAGAAACTGTGACTATGGTGTATCGCCGTGATTTTCAAACTTTCTGGGCTGCACCCCTTTCCAAATAACGTAGTTTCCCAAGTACCCCGTCTGATCGGGTCATAATATACCTATGATTAGATCAGTAAAATGCAGTGTCCATCATTATAGGATTTTTCTCACGTACCCCCTGACAAGAGCTTGAGTGCCTTAGTTTGAAACCACTGGTGTATTGCATTATCTGAGAATGTGGCCGTGTCTTCCAGGCTGCACTGCGATCATGCATAAGCACAGGGGCAGAGCAGAAGGTGTGCACACATCTTGACTCTGGTATTTCCTGCCTTGAGGGCAATTCCCATTGTAATCACAGGGCTGCATTCGTTTTGGGTTTGTCATGTAATGAAAGAAACATTCTTTTGTCCCAGGGGACGTGTTTCACTTGAGCATTATGCCGTACTGACCCTGGCAGCGCCTGTCCAGTGCTCCTCCATTGACTATGCACAGGAAGCAACACTTTCATTTTGCCTTTTACTGCGTTTTCCAAGTATTTTTCAAAGGTCCCGTCACTCTAATCCACTTTGGAGATCAAAGCAAAGAGGGAAAGAAGTGCAGGGTTATAAATCAGTTCCAACAGGGTGTTAAGCTGTTATGTATCTGCTGTGCCCTGTACTTAATCTGGCCAGCGGACAGGGCCTGCGAGCTGCTTGCCAAATCTTCCTTTGTTCTGGGTGTAAAGGACAAAAGAAGGAAGGTTTCACTGCAAGAGATTGGCCAGCCCAGTGCTCGGATCCTCTGAAAACCCCTGCAGCTGATGATACGATTTGATCCAACAGCAGCTCCTTGAGGGGCAGCATCTGTTGTTAGGACTTTGGCAGTGGTAAAGACAACAATGCTGTTGCATTTCAGAGTTATTGCTGAGTCACTTGGCAGGAATTTGATTTTAATTAGGAGGCAAAACAAAAAAACCAATGAAGGTAGCGTCTATAACAGCCTACGGGCATGTCTACATATGCCAATTCTAGAACAGCTGTTCCTGAATAAATCCCCATGTGGACAGTATTATTCTGGAACAAGAGCGCCTCATTCCTGTTAAACTTAATCTGCTTTCAGAGTGGATTAAACTAAACAGGAACAAGGTGCTCGGATTCCGGAGTAAGAGTGTTCACGCATGGTTATTCCAAAACAGCTACTGCATTTTACCCCGCTTCAATCTCAATTAATGTTCAAGTGTAGACAAACCCTAAAAGAGCCACATGGTTTCATTGCTCTAACCCTTATCCTTTCTTGCTGTGACACATGGTACCTCAAAATAGGACCTTGGAACCCCCATATTCACCGCTGTGATATGCTTTGTACAATGCATGCCTTGTGAGATATCATTTAAAAAGTCTTGCTCTGTTGAACATTACTATCCTGTGCGTGCTGCCAATGCATGTGACGTTATGAAGTATTGATGTAGGTTTGTTACTGAAATATGGACTAAGTGGGAAATGCCCACAGCTACTCTTTCAGCAAAGGAGCAACTGACAGACAGCTTTACGTCTAGACTGGCCAGACAGGGGTTGATGACCCATTAAGGGGAATCCACTCTGCCAAGGGCCATCTCAGAGAGTCCTCAGAAGGCAGGTACACAATGGAGGTGGCCTAACTCATGTGACACAGCAAGGATCTTTAGCAGCTGGAGGAAAGTATAAGAGAGGAGCAGTGAGAACACAACTTGGCCTCTCTCCTCCCCTATTTCAACACCTGGTAGATTGATTGGAGGACGGGGAGATTGGTCCCAGGCTGAGAGGGAATTCAACATGTGTATTAAGGATTATAAACTACCTAGAACATCCAATGGGGTGAGAAAAGCTGTTTGATTCGAATCTTGATTAGTCTGTTAAAGTTAGAAGCAATGATTCTATTTTTATTTCTTATGCGACCAAATTTTGACCTCTGAGCCTAACACTTAAAACCTATCTAACTGTGCTTAAAATGTTTAGTTCAATGTTTCGTCCTTCCCAGTGAGTTTTCTCCAAAGCGCTTGGGAAATCTGCTCAGGTTACAGAGGCTGATGCATGTCCACTTTCCTGTGACAGAGTGGTGAATTAATTCATTAAATAATGGGCTTTCACTGTTCAAGAGAAGGTCTTGAGCAGTGTAAGATGGCACATTTCTGGAGTGCGAGGCTGGGGAAAGTGACTGGTGTGTCTCTCTGTATAATTCATGAGTGGCTTACAGAGCACTGATGCAGCGTAGCTGGGCGCGTCCCCGTATGCTGTTCACTGAGTGACCACAGCGCCGGAATGGGTTCTGCTGCTTGTCACTAGCACAGCATTGCAAGAGACGGCCTGGCTAGGAGGGCTCAAACTTTCTTAGTTGCTGTTGACTGCTGTGCAGTGCTCTGTACCTTGGGAAACTGCTCTGTGGGCACCTGCGTGGAGCCCAGGTGACTTCAAAGAGCTCCATGCAGAGCAGTTGGCAGGACTGGGGCTTTCACCTTAGTGCTCTTTTGGGCGCATGTAAAGCATCCTGCATGGTGGGAATAACAAAAAAAATGTCGTGGTCCTGTCAAAAACCAAAGGAACCACGTTGGTCTGAGCTGCTGTGTAGTTTGTAAAACCCGCAGTGTTTCCTGCTGCCTGCGTTTAGTCTTTGGATGTTTGCAGTTTTTTCTATTAATCCTCGTTCCATTAGAGATACGGGTTAAACTCACTAGATGGTAGCTGCCAGAATCCGGCTTCTTCCTGTTTTTGAAAATTGGTGCTGTATTTACTGTCATCCAAGCTGTCACTACCTCCCGGCTCTCTGTGTCTTTCCAAATAAAATTGTCTGTAATTCAGCAAATTCAACAGCTGCTTCCCAGTGAGATGCATATCATCTAAAGTTGCTGCTTTGGATGTGCACAAATTTCACTCGCTTGCTTCTTTTCAGCAAATAAATTCACAGTCATTTCATTGTTTTTACCTGCCCTGTTTGACAGCTCTTTTGCTTGGTTTTTGCAGATAAACTGTGTGACTTTTCCCCACCCAGACACAATGCCAGAACAGCAGTTGCTGAAACCCGCTGAATGGAGCTACTGTGATTATTTCTGGGTAAGTAGGCATGTGCCATAGACTGCAGCTTCTGAGATTCAGGAAGAGCAGAACAATTGCCAGGCTTGTGTTAAGAGTGCAGATCAAAATTCAGTGCGGAAGGTTGCTGAAAAAGACGCACTTCAGCCGGGAGCAGCACCCACTTTGCTGGGTCACTTCTGCCGGGCCTAAAATTCAGGTCAACCTAGCTATGTCGCTCAGGGGTGTGAAAAATTCATACCCTAAGAGACATAGTTAAACCTACGAAAGCCCCAGTGTAGACACTGCTAGGTCAACACAAGAATTCTTCCATTGACCTTTTAGTGGAGTGGATTTACTACAGCCATGGAAAAACTCATTCTGCCACTGCAGCAAGCGCCTACGCTCTGGAGCTACAGCGGCATAGCTGCGTTAGCGTCTGCAGTGTAGACAGGCTGTAAGTCTGGAATTTCAAAGGGGCCTAAGGGAGGCAGGGACAGCTCTGCTTTTCCAGAAACGTTTAAATCAGTATGAATTAGGCACCTTGGTGCTTTAGACAATCCCACAAGGTGCCTCTTTGCATCTTAAGGCTCCTGCGTACCTTTAAGAATCTGGCCCTAAGGGTCTTGCCCAAGGTCACACGTGGAGTCTGTGGCAGAGCAGATGTGAACTCACATCTCTAGCATCCAAGGCTAGCACCTAGCCCGTCTTCTCTTCATGCTGATGACTCACAGAGCTACCTCTCTGCTCTTGACCTGGCCAGAACTGAACTCCTGCTCTTTCCTCCCAAGCTCTTCTATCTTCCCCCTTTCTCTGTCACGATGGACAGCACCACCACCCTCCCCATCATACAGACCTGCAGACTTGCCTCTGTATCTGCTTCGGCCCTCTCTGTTGACCCACACATCAGCCATGTCACTTGCCATTTCTTCCCGGACAGCTTCCCCAGAATCCAGCTTGTCGCTGTGGCCAAAAGTCTCATCCAAGCCCATATCATCTTGCTTTTTGACTACTGCAGTCTTTACTGTATACGTGCATACAGCATGCAGCACAATGAGGCAAAAAGCACAGCAATTCTGAAAATGTCCCCTGTGCCTGTGTGTCAGAGAGATGGGAGATGGAGTTAGACATTAAAAGTGTAGGGAAGAGGGAAAGAGAAAAGATGAAAATGAAACCAGAAGAAAGGGTTTGTTTCCCCATGTTATAACTGCTCCAAAATCATTGGAATTATCCTAGGG
Source organism: Mesoclemmys tuberculata (assembly GCA_007922155.1). Lineage (NCBI taxonomy): Eukaryota > Metazoa > Chordata > Testudines > Chelidae > Mesoclemmys > Mesoclemmys tuberculata. The sequence continues at coordinate 4,323,524 of ML675637.1, forward strand.
ATGAACTGCGCCACGTAACGAACAAATAATTATTGAATGACTGAATGAATGGCATTACTATCGCCCTGAAATGAGGTTGTCTTTTACACAGTGAAAAGGTCTGTCACACTGGCTACTTTCTATTGGGCCATGATGGGTTGGATGCTGAGCAGAGAGGAGGAAGTCATTTAACAACCTTCCGAGATACATTTCAAAGTGTCTTTAATGTTCTCATCAGCACTGCTGCTTAGATCCCAGGAGCAGCCTCCTACAAAGAGCTGTTCTCAGTCCTGGAAAGCCCTCTTTTGGCAGCATTGCTATAGTTAGAATTCAGGTAGCCATGACATGTCTCGTGTTGTACATATCCTATCTGCTATTTCTCTTCCAGGCTGATAAGAAGGATCCACAAGGGAACAACACAGTATCGGGGTTTGAAATTCTTCTCCAAAAGCAAATCAAGGGGAAACAAATGCAGAAAGAAATGGCGGAGTTTGTTCGAGAAAGGTAATTGGCAGATTTCTGTCAAGTTTAGTATTTCTTGTAATCACCAGTTATTTACTTTATTTCCATGAACCAAGCATGTAGCCTTAACTTTGGAAGTTGTGCATATTTTATAAACCACATACCAACATTTAATTTTATCACTATCCATCCAAACTCTCCAATCTTCATTCAACAATGTTTTCTTCCTTCAAAGCACCTACTAGCCTCAAAATTTTCATGTCTCTTTAACGTTTGTGACCCAGTTAACTTGGTGGAATGAGGATAATCAATGGGATGCAGTAATATCAGGGTACAAAATATATAGGAAAGACAGAATAGGTCACTCTGGTACAGGGGTGGCACTAGATGTGAAAGAAAGTATAGTCAAATAAAGAAAAATCTTGACTGAATCAAACTGTACAATAGAATCGGTATGGATAGAAATTCCATGCTTGAAATAACAGAGTATAGCAATAGGAATATACTACCAACCACCTGAACAAGATGGTGACAGTGATTGTGAAATATTCAGGGAGATTAAAGAGGTTGAAAACATAATAAAGGTAGAAAACATAATAATAATTGGGGATTATATCAACTATCTCCATGTTGACTGGGTAAGTATCACCTCAGGATAGTATCCAGTGCTAAAATTTCTAGCCACCGTAAATGACTGCTTCCTGGAGAAGCTTGTCCTGGACCGTCCCCAGAGAACAGGCAATTCTTGATTTAATCCTAAATGGAACACATAATCTGGTCCAAGTGGTGAATGTAGCTGAACCACTTGGTAATAGTGATCATAACATAATTAAATTTAACATCCTTGTAGGGAGAAGAATGCTGAAGAAATACATCACTGTAGCATTTAACTTAAAAAAAAGGGGGAACCTAGTTAAATGAAAATTAAAAGGAACAGTCACAAAGGTGAAATGCCTGCAAATTTCATGTCGACTGTTTAAAAGCACAATAATAGATGCTCAAACTAAATGTATCTTACCCCCTTCTCCCAAAAAAAAGAAAAGAAAAGAAAACAGTAAGAGAAACAAAAACGACATCAGAGTTAAACAGCAGAGTAAAAGGGGGGGGTTGAGACAAAAAGGCATTTTTTAAAAACTGGAAATCAGGACTTACTGAGGAAAATAGAAAGGAGTATAAACTCTGGCAAGTCAATTTTAAAAGTATAGTAAGGCAGGCCGAGAAAGTATTTGAAGAGCCACTAGCTAAAGACACAAAATCTAACAGCAAAAAATTAAGTACATCAGAACCCTGCCAAACAGTAAGTGGGACCAGTGGACGATCGAGGCGCTAAAGGAGCGCTCAAGGAAGATAAGGTCATTGCAAGAAGCTAAATGAATTATTTGCATCGGTCTTCACTTCAGAGGATGTGGGGGAGATTCCCACACTGAGCCATTCTTTTTAGTAGACAAACCTGAGAAACTGTCCCAGATTGAGATGTCAATCAAGGGGATTTTGGAACAAATTGATAAACAGTAATGAGTCATTAGGACCAGATGGTATTCACACAAGAATTGTGGATAAACTCAAATGTGAAGTTGCAGAACTACTAACTGTGATATGTAAACTATTGCTTAAAAGAGCCTCTGTACAGGTGTCTGGAGGATAGCTAATGTAATGCTGATTTTTAAAAAAGACTACAGAGGTGATCCTGGCACTTATAGGCAGGTAAGCCTAACTTCAGTACCAGGCAACTTAGTTGAAATTACTGTATAATAAAGAACAGAATTATGAGATGTACAGATAAACAGTATGTTGGCAAAGAATCAGCACGGCTTTTGGAAAGGTAATCATGCCTTACCAATCTATTAGAATTCTTTGATGGGGTCAACAAGGATGTGGATGGTGGTGTTCCAGTTGATCTATTGTACTTGGACTTTCAGAAAACTTTTGACAAGGTCCCTCACCAAAGACTCTCAAATAAAATAAGCAGTCACGGGATAAGAGGGAAGGTCGTCTCATGGATCAGTAACTGGTTAAAAGATAGGAATCAACAGTTAGAAATAAATGGTCAGTTTTCACAGTGGAGACACGTAAATAGTGGGGTCCACCAAGCATCTCTACCGGGACAAATGCTGTTCAACATAGAATTGTAGGATTGGAAGGGACCTTGAGAGGCCATCTAGTCCAGTACCCTGCATCTATGGCAGGGCCAAGTGTTATCTAGACCATCTCTGACAGGTATTTGTCTAACCTGCTCTTAAATATCTCCAATTGTGGAGATTCCACAACTTCCCCAGGCAATGTATTCTAGTGCTTAACTACCATGACAGTTAAGAAGTTTTTTTCTAATGTTCAACTTAAATCACTGTTGCTGCAGTTTAAGCCCATTACTTCTTGTCCTATTCTCAGTGGTTTAGTAGAACCATTTTTCTCCTTTCCTCCTTGTAACAACTTTTTATGTACTTGAAAACTATTATGTCCCCCTTCAGTCTTCTCTTCTTCAAACTAAACACGCCCAGTTTTCTCAATCTTCCCTCATAGATCATGTTTTCTAGACCTTTAATCATTTTTGTTGCTCTTCTCTGGACTTTCTCCAATTTGTCCACATCTTTCCTGAAATGTAGTGCCCAGAACTGGACACAATACTCCAGTTGAGGCCTAATCAGCACGGAGTAGAGCGGAAGAATTACTTTTCGTGGCTTGCTTACCATACTCCTACTAATATATCCCAGAATGATGTTTCCTTTTTTGCAACAGGGTTACACTATTGACTCATACTAGTTTGTGGACCACTATGGTGCCCAGATCTCTTTCTGCAATACTCTTTCATTGGATGTTATTTCCCATTTTGTATTTATGCAATTGATTGTTCCTTCCTAAGTGGGGTGCTTGGCATTTGTCTTTATTGAATTTCATTCTACTTACTTCAGACTCATTTCTCCAGTTCATCCAGATAATTTTAATCCTATCCTCCAAAGCACTTGCAACCCCTCCCATCTTGATATCATCCACAGACTTACTAAGTGTACTCTTATGCCATCAGCTAAGTCGTTGATGAAGATATTGAACAGAACCAGACCCAGGACTGATCCCTGTGGGACCCCACTTAATATGCTCTTCCAACTTGACTGTGAACCACTGATGATTACTCTCTGGGAATGGTTTTCCAAACAGTTATGCATCCAACTTATAGTAGCTCCATCTAGGTTATATTTCTCATGTTTGTTTAGGAGAAGGCCATGAGATACAGTATCAAAAACCTTGTAAAGTCAAGATATACCACATCTACCGCTTCCTCCCTATCCAAAAGGCTTGTTACCCTGTCAAAGAACGCTATTAGGTTGGTTTGACATGATTTGTTGCTGACAAGTCCATGCTGACTGCTACTTATCATCTTATTATGTTCTAGATTTTTGCAAGTTGATTGCTTAATTATTTGCTCCATTATCTTTCCAGGTACTGAAGTTAAACTGACTGGTCTGTCATTTCCTGGGTTTTCCTTATTTCAGTTTTTATAGATTGGCATTATATTTGCCATTTTCAAGTCCTCTGGAATCTCTCCCATGACTTCTCAAAGATAATTGCTGATGGCTCAGATATCTCCTCAGTCAGCTCCATGGGTATTCTAGGATGTATTTCATCAGGCCCTGGTGACTTGAAGACATCTAGACATATTTATAAATGATCTGGAAAAGGGGGTAAACAGTTAGGTGGCAAAATTTACATACCTAACACCATTCCTCAAGACAGTTACGTCCAAAGCTGATTGTGAAGACTTATAAAGGGATTTTACTAAACTGGCTGATTGGGCCACAAAATGGCAAATGAAAATCAGTTTTGGTAAGTGCAAAGTAATGCACTTTGGGAAAAAATAATCCCAGCGGTGCATACAAAATGATGGGGTCTAAATAAACTGTGACTACTGAAGAAAGGGATCTTGGCATCATTGTGGATAGTTCTCTGAAAACTTCTACTTAATGTGCAGCTGCAGTCAAAAGAGCCAACAATGTTAGGAACTATTAGAAATGTGATAGGTAATAAAGCAGAAAACGTCATAATGCTGCCATGCTCTGGGTGTCCCTAAAGCTCTGACTGCCAAAAGCTGGGCAACAGGGGATGGGATCACTCAAGAGTTGCTGTGTTCCGTTAATTCACTCTGAAGCATCTGGCACTGGTCACCGTTAGAAGACAGGACGCTGGGCTAGGTGGACCACTGCTCTAACCCAGTATGGCGATTCTTATGCTCTTACAATGCCACTATATAAATCCATAGTGTCCCCCCACCTTGAACACTGCATGCAGATCTGGTTGCCCTATCTCAAAAAAGATATATTGGAATTGGAAAAGGTAAGAAGAAAGATGACAAAAATGATTAGGGGTACGGAACAGCTTCCATATGAGCAGAGATTACAAAGATTGAGGCAGTTCATTTTAGACTAAGGGGGGATGGGTATGGCAGAGGTCTATAAAATCATGAATGGTATGGAGAATATGAACAGAAAAGTATTATTTATCCCTTCACATGACCCAAGAAACCTATGAAATTAATAGGCAGCAGGTTTGAAATAAACAAAAGGAAATAGTTCTTTACACAATACACAGTCAACCTTTGGATCTCACTGTCATAGGATGTTGTGAGGAACAAAAGTATAATTTGGTTCAGAAAAGAATTAAGTTCATGAAGGATAGGTCCGTCGTTGGCTGTTAGCCAAAATGGTCAGGGATGCAACCTCATGTTCCTTACATCTCCAACTGTCAGAAGATGGAACTGGATAATAGGGGATGGATGACTCAAAGTTGCCGCAGAAGCATCTGGTACTGTCTTCTTTCTGAAGATAGGATACTGGGCTAGATGAACCATTGGTTTGCACCAGAGTGGCTGTTCTTATAGGTCAACAATATCTTGCATCAGTGAGTTCCACAGGTTGATAAAATAGGCCATTAATAGGAACACTCCTGAATGAGGGCCCACTGGAAAATCTGATGATTTACTTTGCCATGTGGTGGTGTTGTCCATCTTTAATATATTTTTACTGCTGTCTGTTTTCTGTAGGATAAAGATTGAAGAAGAATATGCCAAGAACTTGTCCAAACTGTCTCAGAACGCTTTGGCTGCTCAGGAAGAAGGGTAAGGAGCCCTTGCACAAAAGGCATTCCCCCAGATTTAGGCATTTGTTCTTCTCCTGAACCCTCACTAGAGCAGTGAGTGATTTGGCCTGTTATCCTGGCTCTGTTAGTGGAGAGTAGAACCTTCTGAAGGATTATTCCATTGATTGATGGGGGCAGTATGGTTTTAAGAACACCTGTGCAAAACTTGAAACATTTCCATCATTTGTGTTTAATATTGTAGCTATTCTAAACTACAGGAGTACTTGGGGTTCAGTACAGGAGAGCACTGCATTGCTGGAACCACAGGGGGACCTGTGTATTAAGTGACATTGCTGATTGCTGGCCATCAGGGGACCCAGTAGCATGAGGAGAGGGGGGATGCAACAGCATCTTCTAATCCTGGGTCCTTTCCTCAAAGGGGAGCAAAAAGGGAGACCCTCTCCCTTTGCATTGCATCTGCCCTGGGAAGGAAGAAGGAGGCCTGGTAGTGGAATGCAGGAGGCCAGGGAGGGCTCATTTACACTGCTTTAATATCCCTGCACGAGCACATTTCTGTGCCGTTTCCAGCACATGTGGAGGCCTCATCACTAGACGTGTTCAGGAGAACACTAGGAGAATTATTTGGGGGTTAGAGCACGGGACGCTCGGTGTTTGTTTCCTGGTTATGGTCTCGAATGATAAATCTTTATAGTACAAGTCATTTAATGACCAAAAAACATTTAAAAGGGATTAAAGGGAGGTAAGTGTGACCACCTCCAACGTAAGTGCTTCTAAACAAAGCCAAGTGATGGGACATCTCTTATCTGTGTCCTAACACAACCCAGGACCTTTCTACTGGCAGCGAGAGACTCCACAGCTTCGCCTCTTTGATTTCCATCACCTTCACGGTGGAAATTGTGACATAATGTATTTTTCATTGGTTTGTTTGGGTGGTTGCAGGTGTCTTTTACAACAGATTTGAGGGCTGTGAAGCAGACACAGCTAAAACACATTTGTTTCGGAGGTCTGCAGGCCCAGGGATTCTAAACACTGTAAATGATAGATGATTTTAATTATGGTACTTTTTCCATTAGCTAACGTGAGGGAATTCTGGCCAGATTGTTCGTACGAGATCTGAGGGGTGAAAACTGGTGCTACTGTCTTAACGCTGGCGGAGGCACAGGCTGTAATTGAGATGCGGTAGTAGCTGAAAGGTGGTGCATCCGTCAGTATGCTGAATATGATACAATGAAGGGGCTGATAACAATGTACACTGCGCAGATGAAAGGTCGTCTCATGAATTCCAGTGGGGGCTATGCATGGGTACAAGGCAGAGGTCAGGGCACTGACCAGTGATGCATTGTGTTTTTCAGTACCCTAGGAGAGGCCTGGGCCCAGCTGAAGAAGAGTCTGGCTGATGAGGCAGAGGTTCATCTCAAATTTTCCTCTAAGGTAAACTGCAAGCATCTCGGCTCACACGGAGCATTTGCCAGGAGCTGGGTATTGGTCTCGCCTTTGGGGCATATTAATAAGGGAAAGATGAACATATACAAGTGGTCCAAATAACAAACATCTGAGAGCACTAAGGAAATCTGGCAAATCTGTGTGCTTGCCTCTGCTGTCTGCAAACACTGTTCTAACCCGCTAGACCCCACTCTGGTGCCAGAGCTGGGAACAGAACCTAGGAGTCTTGATCCTCAGCATTGAACTCTGGTGTAGTAAGTAGAGTGAGAACGCTTAAAAATATACTCTCTCTCTCTTCTCCTGCTAATTGATCCCCCTGGATATCTTACGTATTCTTCTTTCCCAGGATGGCTAACCTCTTTGTCCTATTATGGTTTGGCAATCCCTGGTGGTGATCACGCTCCCACTGCTTGTTCGATGTGGGTCTAAATCCCTGTGCATGCACAATTACGTCCCACGGGAAAATTACAGTACCTCCTCTCCTGCTCGTGGGCAATTACACACAGGTTACCAAGGCAAACAATGAGGGCCTTGGTAATCTGCTGTTCAGTGTGAGAGTTGTGCCACTTCAGAGATCTGTCTATAAAATAGGTTTTGCTCTTGGTTGGCCTCTTGAATTGATTTCTAAGGTGTGAAAAATTAGACGCTGTGGAGTGGGCTGTGCAGGTAGATTCTTCGCAATGGTCTGCCCCTTCTGAACCCTTCCCAGCAACTCCTCCGATCCTCAGCCCCACTCCTGCAGGTGCTGAGGAAGATACACACCCAGTGCTACTCCCTTTTGTTAGATTAACAATAGTATTCTTTTCAGATGATTACTTTTACTAACAATTGCCATTATTCAGATGGGAATTATAAGTAATTATTCATATTTTTAGTGAGTATTCATATACAAATGTAATACAAACCCATCTGTGCTGTGTAAAACACTCAAACGACATTCAGAAATACACCAAGAATCAGCTGGGATAATGTGGGGCAGTTACAGCACTCTCTCGCTGAAAAATCAGTACCTGACTTACCGCTAGGACCTAGACCTGAACTGACTCCAGATTGCATCAAAGAAGGCGAGACTTCCTTCAGAGGATGAGGCAGTGTTTAAGCCACTAGCAAAATGTATGTCACCTCTCATTCTAGTATCTCAAGGGTAGCGAGGTCTGAAGAGGGCATCAGGAAGTCCAGGTTTCAGACTTTCGTGCGGGAAGAGCTTGTGGTTGCTTGTGAAAGAGTTTCTGTTTAAAAAACAAACCAACCCATCCCCAGTTTACATAATTCACTCACTGAGGAAATATCTTTTTAGTGAAAAACTGTTACCTACAGCACAATGCTCAAAAACCTTAGATGTGCCATATTTTAGTCATTTGTCACCCATTTAGATGGCTTCTGTCACTCCTAGCAGGAATGAAGATTGAGGGATATGATAGCATTAGTGAAATGGTGGCCATCTTCCCAGAAGGCAAGCCTGCTGGAGTCACATTGGAAACAATTTGGAGGAGCAGTTATCTTTAGTAATAGCAGCTCTCCTGCTATTAGTGAGCCAGTGGACATTTTTATTGTGGGCTTCAGCAACTTCAGTCCCATTGTAAATGATAGAAAATGGCCATTTTGAGTAAGGGAAAATTGTAATTATAATGGGAAAGATGTGAAAAAATCATTAATAACTTTGCTTAATAGCAACCTAATTTCTTCCAATGTATATCTGAAAGTAACTAGCAATTTGTTTTAATTAAATGGAAAAGCTAAGGGATCCATTTGTTAAGAAAAAAGGTCCAATGAAGAAAGTTACATGGTAGATATTTCTTAAAGGTCCCATTATAAAATTAATTTTAATTAAAAAATTAAGAGACTGATTTAATTGAAAATCTCCACGTGAAAATCTCGATGTGCTGTAAATCTGGTAAAGATGCACTGTGTTTTTCATATAAAACAAAAAGGTTGAATCCTCGCTGTAAGTGAAAAAGTGAACCCAATACATTCAAACCCAGTATTAGGTTGTAATGTTTGTGTGACAGGAGCTATGTTTTTGTTGTGTGTTTAAATGGAGCTGGTGCTTCTATGTATTACTGCAGTATAAATGAGGAATTATAATGATATAAATTACATACAAAACTGTTAAAACTGTCAATTAATCTTAGTTAACTGCAGTGATTAACGCAAAACAAATGAACTAGAGTAAAAAATAGTCCCAATTAATTGCAGTTTTAATTGCACTGTTAAACACTAATAGAGTACCAATTTGAATGCATTATAAATATTTTTGGATGTTTTTCTGTATTTTCAAATACACTGATTTCAATTACAACACCGAATGTGAAGTGTACAGTGCTCACTTGATATTATTTTATTACAGATACTTGCACTGTAAAAAGATAAAACAAAAGAAATAGTATTTTTCAATTCATCCCCATACAAGTACATTAGAACTTCAGAGTTACGGGCGCCTCAGAAATGCAGATTGCTCATAACTCTGAAATGTTCGTAACTCTGAAGAAGATATTATGGGTTTTCTTTCAAAAGTTTACAACTGAACATTTCCTTAATACAGTCTTGAAAATTTACTGTGTAGAAGAAAAATGCTGCTTTTAGCCATTTTAATTTAAATGAAATAAACATAGAAAGAATTTCCTGATTTTGTCAAATCTTTTCTTTTTTAAACTTTCCCTTTATTTTTTTAGTAGTTTGCATTTAACACCGTGCTGTGCTGTATTTTCTTTTCTTGTTTTCTTTTTTTTTCTTTTCTTGTCTCTGCTGCTGCCTGATCGCACTCTTCCAGTTCCAAATGAGGTGTCTGGTTGACTGGTCAGTTTGTAACTCTAATGGCATCTAGTCATGTTACGATACTGATCAGCACTTGTCTGTTAGCACTGCCCCATGCCCCCTTCTGTTGTCGTTCCCAGCTCCAGAGTGAGGTGGAGAAACCATTGCTTATCTTCAGAGAGAACTTTAAGAAAGACATGAAGAAATATGACCATCACATTGCGGATTTACGGAAGCAGCTGGCTAGTCGCTACTCAGCAGTAGAAAAAGTAAGAGCCGAGAATGAAACGGAATGGGATTTGGTGGGATAATATCTGGGACACAAGAAAAAACAACTCATGGTATGCTTTGCTTCTCTTCAGCTTCTAAGTGCACAGGAGAGGATTCTGTCATAGGCTGTGTGGTCTGCCAGGCTAGACTCCTGAAGTGATTTGTCGGAAACCAGAGAGGCAGTGTCTAGTTTAGAGATGATATTGTTAAATTGAATTGTGTCTCTAACCCAGCCCTTCTCACTCTCTAGCTTAATACACTGCTAAGGCATTAGGTTAAAGTATCCGTCCTCAGGCATGCCCAGCGGTCACATTTGCCACACAGGGCCTGGCAGGGATGTCAGTCTGATACGGGTCACCTCAGGCTCACCAGCAAAACTGCTGCCAGTTCTACACACACCTGCAGCAGACAGCTGAGGTCATGCCCCACTTTTCCCAACTGACTCTGGGACTGGAGGGAGTGCAGTAAAAGCCAGGTGCCAGCACTGTTTGTGTCCTGTGTGAAGCTGAAACACAAGACTGCGGGATGATTTAGGTATTGATTATTACACCCCTGCTGTACATTCTCACAGGGACTGGCAGAAAACATCGTCATCTTACACATTCAAACTAGTACCTTTATTTCGACACATCCTGGGCCACCCGATTTCAGTCTGGCCCTTCCCGATGATCCTTGTGCACATCTGTCGAATTGGGATAGGCCATGTCCCCTCATGGCAGCCCCTGGCGACAGGGGCACCGGCCAGCCACCCCCTGAAGGTAACAGGAGCAAAGTGGAGAGGCCTTTGTGTCCCCAACATAAGACCCCTGGGTGAGGGGGCAGCAATCAGGACTATCCGATGAATCTGGTGTTTAGCATCACTAACCCTTACAATATGAGTCCTCACTGTTGGGAGCCAGAGCCATGTGATAATCAATTCAGTTTGCTGGTTGAACCAAAAATACAACCCTAGTTCACGTCAGATCAACCCGAAATGAAAATGCTTTGGTTTGCTCAGCAAAACAAACAAAAATTTGTTTTAAGTCACATGAATGTGTCAGCTTTTAGGCATTCGAAACCACTTTTTTGTTAAAATCAAAGGCAATTTGGAAATGCCATTCACAAAACCACTGAAGGAGAGGTGTGCCTGTCCAGATCTTATAGGCCCGCAGCAAGGGCACCCACTTTTAAAGTGCAAGGCTCAAATTCATATTCCTGTTCCACATAAGGCACAAAGGGTCTTGAGCGAGGGTTCCCTGTGTTACCACCGAGAGCCCTAGCCACTGGGCTATAGGATATTGGGCGGGTGGGACTCCCTGAGTGTCTCCTGCTGAAGCTCTTGCACTTTGTATAAGAGTTGAAATATTTTTTAAGCCAGAGAAAGAGCAGAAGAGTGACTTTGTAAGCCTGGTGGTCTGGGGGACAATTGGGTTCCAGTCCCTGCGTAATTAATATTTGATTAGTTATACAGAATGGAACAGCTTCAACAGGAGAGATTGAGAGACCTCCTCCCCCTACTACCTAATAGTCTAGTGATTAGGGACTCACCTACAATAAGGGAGACCCGATTGTTGAATTCGTTAATAGCTTCAGTTAACATAAAACTACATTTTTGACAATTAAAGGATTCATCTAGAAAATTTCACCCAGTGACCTAATGGGTCATGCAATATACGGTAACACCCAGGTTCTTATAAATTGCCTGTCTAGGTACCTGGTGTGTGTGGCTGGTTCTACAGTCCACAGAGCCATGAAGAGCAGCCTTAAGGAGGGCTCTGCGCTGCTTGGTTCCTTATCAGCTGTACAGCTCGCACCGCCATTGCCATAGAGTGCTTTAAATCTAAGCTAGGAGGGACGTTTCCCTCAGCTTTTCACTTCTCCTCTTGTTTTGTAAGAGTTGTCTGTCCTCCAGCTTAATCACTGCCAAGAGAGGCTGGCTGAAGCTAATGAGAAATGGGCTTTAAAGGACACTTGGAGCAACATAAAATATCCCCAGTGTGCGCATCACTACAGAATACCTGCTTTCTGCACTGGGAGATTTAGTTTGGTAGGATACGTACCCCATAGACATCATGAGGCAGCAGGAAGTTCTTCCCCTGTAACATGCATGCGTGCATGGTGTGCTTTGTTTCTTCAAAGGCCCGGAAGGCCCTGACAGAGCGGCAGAAGGATCTGGAAATGAAAACCCAGCAGCTGGAGATAAAGCTCAGCAATAAGACAGAAGAGGAGATCAAGAAAGCTCGGAGGAAGTCCACTCAGGCTGGTGAGTGTGTGAGGCTTGGGGATAATATCTGGTAAACAGCATTTGGGAAGCCAGAGAGGAGTACGTGGGGTGTAATGGGGGCCAGAATGAGAGATGAAGCTGTTGGGATGGGAAGAAAAGGATATTTCTGGCGAGGTGATGAAGAAGCAGCAGCAGAATTTGGATGTATGCGGGAAGGAAAAGGGGGGAGGAAAAAGTAACCACCAGAATGTGAGCCTGAGTGATGGGGATGATGGGGATGTTGTCAACAATGATAGAGAAGAGGGGAAGTGGTGAAGATTTGGGAAGGAAGAGGAGGAACTTGGCCATATTAAGCTTAACTGATGACAAGGCATCCAAGAGATAAGATCAGTGATAGAGATCAAGCTAGGAAATTGGATGGAAAGAGAAATGTCAGTGGTGGAACTAGGGATTTGTGAGTCAACAGCATATACCTGAACCAGGTGAGCTGATGAGAGACAGGGAGTCCAGTGAAACTAGCAGAGGGGCAAAGGACACAACACTGGGATAGCCCACAGACAGGGTGAAGGAAGACCCACTGGAAAGGAAATGGAAGAAACTGTCAGGCAGTTAGGAGAGAAACCAGGAGAGGATGTGACTTTGGAAAGCTGGGAGGAAAAGACAGAGATAAGGAGAGGATCGCTGACAGAGTGAAAAGCAGCAGAGGTGGATAAAAACAGAGTAAAGGCCCTGAAGTTTGGCCAGAAAGAGGTCACTGGGGACTTCAGAGAGAGTGGTGTTGGTAGAGAGGAGACAACCCAGTGTTTCTTAGATTGGATTTACCAACCTATTGAAAGACCGTTTGGCCTATGATTTCTATCCACTCCTTCGATTAGTCAGTAGTGGAGCTGGCAGCGAAACCCATTGTTAAAAGTTGCCTGACATCTTCTTCTATAAGACCCTGTTTTCAATTCCTTATAACTTCACCAGACTTTAACTGTTCAAAATAAAATTCTCCTTGCTTGATGTCTGCCATAGGCTGAAGTTTTTTGGAAAGTTCTGACAAAACTGCTCCAGCCATTTCCAAGAAAAAGATGTAGGGAAAATGCATTGTTTTGCCTCTGTTTAAAACACTTACTACCCTGTCACTGAGACTCTCTAATGCCTTTGTGCTGTGGTCCCAACCCTGTTGACCCATCTGCAGGTCGGTGAGGCTTGTGGGTTGCTGGCAGGCAGTTGGGTTCAGTGCTCTGGACCACAGTTGCACAGCCACAAGACATCGGGGATCCCAAGACTGACAGTGACTGAAACACTTCCTCCAGCCAGATTTTGAATGGGTGTTTCGGGTCTCGGTGGTGCCTCGCAGTGCAACTCAGGCACCTAAATCTGGGGCACTTAAGTACCTTTGAATATCTGGGCCTTATTCTTCATCATTTTACACAGTTGCTGGCTTTTACGAAACTATGACTGTTGATCGATTCTGTCCAGTAGGTGGTAGGAGAGAGCCTTGGTTTGATCCACTTGAGACAACATAATCTGAGAACACTAGCAAAACAACGTGGTTTTTTTTTCAAAATTGTAATAGTTTGGTTTTGGGGGCGGCGGGGAACTGTCCGCAGGCAACTTTGCAAGAGATGTGGCTGCTCCTCCCAAAACATCCCTAAATCTATGACTCTTATGCCCAAAATAGCTGGCAGGTACCGCAGGCCCCACTCCTGCAGATCGGCCGTGTGTTGTGAGTGAAACATGGGGACACTGCCACAGTGTGTAACTGGAAGGGTTTAGCTAGAGGAATTGGGCAGGGAAAAGGTCCCTCCCCTTCCCCCACTCCTTCACCTTGTCAGGGCCCACATGAGGAGAGGCTCCTGCTGTCAGCCGCTCCCCGTCGGCCAGGGCTCCCGCTGTCAGCCTGAGGAGTGGGAGAGGGGACCCCACCGCAGCCTCCCACCCCCAGATTTTTCATCTCTTGAAGTTGCAGTACTGCAACTGTCTCTGTGCCCCACCCAGCACCATCCCCTCCTGGCTCAGAGCCTTGCCCACCCACACACTCATTTAGATCAACCCCCCATTGCCTCCATGCTGAGAACGCCCCACCCTACTGCCCCTCAGCAAGGAACCTTCCCCCCCCCCCATGCGCAGAATGTATCTGCACGCTCACACGCTTGTCATCTGCGTGCACAGGTGCCCCCGCCAGGCTCTGGGCTCTTCTCCTGTTCCCTGCCACCTGCCACTAGACTCCAAAGACCCTGCTCAGGCTGGATCTGGCTGAGCAGGAGGACAGGCAGCAGGGGCGTGTGCACGTGATCTGGAGTCACCCCACAGTGCTCTGTGCTCCCTGCCCTGTGTTGGTTCTGTCTGTGATCTGGGCTGCCAGGCCAGGAGCCTCATTGGCAGCCAGGCAGCCACTCCACAGAGCGTACAGGACAGCTGGCGGGAGGCTCGGCATGGGTGCCCCACTCCAGTAACGCCTCACCCCAATGAATAGCTTGATCCTGGAAGCCAATTCATCTCTGGACCAGAGCCCAGCTAACCTCACCCAGTGTTTTCATGGTGCTTAGCACCAAGGTGTCTCAGAGCCGTCCTGAGACTTAAGGGACGTGGAGCCAAATCCAGAGATGCACTGAGTGCCCCCAGCACAAGCTGGGCTCTGCTGCCTCGCCAGAAACTGCAGCTAGTGCAAGTAAAATCCATAATCTGGAGATAGCTGGCTAATTGCCCCTGGAATGCTGCTCCGGTGCCAAGGCCCTGGACGCTGTCTGAGAGAGCATAAGGAAGACGTAGCCTGGAATACAGAGATGGCAGGTTATTCATTGCTGTGTTTAATAATATCTAAGTGCTCGTCCCAGGCTCTGTGCCCTTTGATGTGTCACAGCAAAAAATGATAGGAAAGCTCATCTCATAAATTGTTTAAAAACTGCCCTCAAACCCTGATCATTACAACCACAGCTGCCTGCCAACAAGCAAAATAACTTCAGAAGACCCCTTCCATCAGTCTTCTCTCCAAATGCTGGGGGGAATACAGTGCTAGTCGTGTGTCCAAATGACCAACAAATGCAGGCTCTTGTGGACCCGGGGGAAGGGAATTCCAGGAGCCAGCATCTTCCTGGAGAACATGCTGCTCTCACACTGAGAGCTCCATTGCTTACCACCAGCAGTTTGGCACAGGGAGAGGGGATCTTTCAGATAACCAGGCTCCAAACCTGAGAGTGCTTTGGATCTCCACCTGGCACCCAGTAGGCAGCCAGTGCAGAGCACAAAGCATGGGGAGTTGTGCAGATACCTTGATCAAAGCTCGTGAGATGCCTCGGTACCGTGCTGATGGGTGCCAGGGTGGATGATTGTTGCCAGGTCCGCAAGGGGAGGACAGAGCTGGCTCATTTAAACAAGCACAGGTGGACAAAGAGCCACTTGCTGCTATGCAAACATTGAGCAGCCAGGGCAAGCCAGGCCAGTAAATACCTGGAATTGTGAGCCTGTCACACAGAGCAGCTGGGCTCCCTCAGGCCAGGATGCTGGTACAGTTCTCACCAGTTTGTTCAGTGTTTTCCCTCAGGGTGGCCACAACTTTGTTCCCCTGCAAACCCCAGGGCAGCGTTCTGCTGTACCACTGTTGGGATTGCATGCGGCACAGGACCAGAGCTGGGTGCTGTGAGAACACTGTAATCTTTGGTTTTACTAACGCACTTAGGGAGCTCCCCTGTGCATTTGTGAGAGAAGAGAAATCCCTGCAACACCCATCGTGCTGGACGTAAGGACTACTGCGAGTACTGTGGCAGTGTTACCCACTACAAAGGCAGCTGGATGGTTGCATTCTAAATGCCCTCCAGGGCTTCCATGTTTATCCTGACTCAATAATCTCCATATCAAAGCCGCTCAGATCACTAGTAAAATGATCTTGAACTTCCAGGCCTGCCAACTCCGTGTGTGACGACTTTCTCACGCGTGAGCACCACTCTGCAGGCCAGGTTAGACCCTACATTCTTATTCAAGTAGCTGCAGCCCGGTATTTCACTTAGGTGTGTGCATCCCACACACCAGAGCCAGAGGTTTTGCCTAGCAGTCCCTGTAGAGGGGCGGTGTTCACGTCTTGTGGCTCTGGCCCCTCCTGTGGCTATAAGAGGCACTGCCGACACTCCTCAGTTGCTCCTCACCGCCCGAGGCTGCAGTCAGCGCTCTGGGTGGTTGTAGTCTCAGCCTTGCAATTCATCGTAGCCGAGTTTTATTGTACATAGTGAGGTAGGTGGTAGTTGGCAGTCAGTGTTGGCTGTTGTAGTCTGGCTCCTGGTGTGTTTAAACATTTGTCCATCACGTGGAGGAGTGACCCCCAGCGCGATCTGCAGACCATTCAAGAAGAGGATCAGGACTTTCGCTTCAAGCGCCATCTGCTCAAACAGGCCATGCAGCGTGATCCAGCACTGAGGCCTTCATCAGGCTGAAGATGCCCTCAGGCTCTGAAAGCGCTGCTGCCCAATCGGGCAGGCACCTCCCCGAAGAGGCGGAGGAGCTGTTCCCCACTGACGGCGCCAAGGAGGAGATCCTGTAAGACCGATTATGACCACTCCAGTCCCAGGGTGAATCTTCTGCCTCCCCCAGGAAGACCACGGACCAGCAAGGGGCCAGCACCGGCACCAGATCAACCTCCGAACCTTCCCTGGTACCCACTAGGGAGGTCAGAAACCCTGTATCGTTGAGTACAGTTCTGGCCTCTAGGCATCTGTCGAGTCTGGTACTGATACGGGCGACTATATCCACAGCATATGCATACCAGGCGGCTGCGGACCTCCTCTGCCTTTCGACCCTGTCTTCACTATTGGTCCAAGACTTTCTTAGGGCTGCACTTTTGGTAGCTCCTCCAACTGTGTAATTAGGGTAGAGCTGGTACCAAAATTGGTCTGTAGGAGCTTGGTGCCAGGAACCTCTTTGGCCCCATTGCAGTTGGCACCGCAGATGTTTCCCTAGTGGCTTTCACCATCCTTGATGTCAATACACTCGGGCACTCCAATACCACTATTTGCATTGGGACGGATGCTGCCTCGGGCACTGGCATGCTCAGTATCAAAGGTACTGCCTTCATCTGATGCACCACTTCCTGCCTTGTTCTGGGCAATGAACACATTGGATCACCTGCTCTGCCGAGGGTGACCACATAGCAAGTGTGAAAAATTGGGATGGGGGTGGGGAGTAATAGGCGTCTATATAAGAAAAAACTCTGAATATCAGGACTGTCCCTATAAAATCAGGACATCTGGTCACCTTAGCTCTGCCCCCGGGACTGAGATCCTGGGACTCTTCCATATCTGGGTCAGTGTCGTCATCTACCTGCTCCGATCGCTCAACAAGCGCTGAGGAGCCATTATGGCTCCCAGGATTGGCATGCGCCCCGTCATTGGGATGGGGAGCCCTGACCCAGTGCCTGCTGGCCACCGATGCCCTACCCATGTCAGTGGCTTCCGTAGACTCCATGGGATGCCGCTTGCTCCCGGCGATCTCACTTCTCCTGGCAAGAGATCTCGCCTTTGAATGGCATATCAACAGTGGTGGCTGCGGATCAGCTGCCAGCCCGGGCATCAGCAGGCTTCCTGCCCACGGAGCCTCCGCATTCTCCCATCTGGGTGTGTCATCCTGAGAGCCAGATCCAGCTTTGGCTCAATCAAGGGCCTTGTCCCCTTCTCCAGACGATGCTGTGCTACCCAGTTCATCCTCCCCTTCCATGCCAGACGACTTTAAGGCATTCAAAGACTTTTTACGCCACATATCTGCAACACTCAGTATTCAAGCAGAGTTCCTACACCGAGAACACCCACAGATTGGTGGACAGTGTACAGCCATCTGTCCCTGGGTGAGCTGCTCTCCCGATCATTGATGCACTCCTTCTACCAGTAAAAACCCTGTGGAGCACACCGACATCAGTACCATCGGAGTGGCTAACCGGTGCAGGGACTAAAGGGTTCTGTTCCCATCCCGCCCTGAATTCCCTCATAACATCAGTGAACAATGGCCTTAGAAGGCAGATTCAAGTCCACCCCTAATGATTGAAACTCCAAGCAGTTGGACCTTCTGGGCAGGAAAATCTACTCATCATCCCTACAGATGCGGATAACCAAATTAACAAATCTCGCTGTCCAAATACAATTTCCGTAATTGGACAGCTCTGTCCAGATTTGCGGACCAGCTGCCTGAGGCCTCGAGTGAGGAGTTCTGGGCATTTGTCACAGAAGGCTTCTTGGTGGCCGAGACATCCCTACCGTCCGCCCTTGATGTTGCAGACACTTCAGCCAGGGGGACGGCCTGTGTGATCACTGTGAGGAGGGCTTTCTGGCCGCAACATTAGAAAATAGTGCCTGATGTCCAGCAAGCCATCGAGGACTTGCCTTTTGACAGCCAGACTTTGTTCTCAGACCAGACCGATGACCCACTTTACTCCTTTAAGGACTCCAGAGTGCCCTGGGGGTCCTCGTGGGGAGGGGGTATGCACAGTCGACACAGAGGCTCCACCATTGTGCTCAGCAGCAGCGGCATTGCCCGCAGCACTCCTTTGCACAACCCTTGCCCCCCAAACGTGGGACTACTCCAGAAAGAGGGTTAGATCCCACGAGAGGAAGCAGTTGGGTTTGGGATTTGACCAGTCCATGCACCTTCAGACTGTGCATGTCAGGCAGGGTCCAGCCTTTTGCCTGGATAAGATTGATCTGTTTCATGCTTCACTTTGCTGCTCGTGTCATGTGCGGATCGCATGACGGGGCAAGCAGTCTCTGCACAGACCATCTCTAGGTGGATAACATCCTGTATCAACACTGTATGAGAGAGCTTCAGCTACGCCGTTACAATGGACACAGGCTCATTCAATGGGAGCAAAAGCAATGTTGACAACATTCCTCAGGGACATTTCCCTATTGGACATTTCCCGGGTGGCCACATGGTTGTCCATGTCTACATTTACAGACCATTTTGCTAGTACCACGTCTTCCAAATTGAGTGCAAGCTTCAGAATAGCATTACTGCAACCCTTCTTTCAATAGACTCGGAGCACCCACCTCCTGGACAGGGTCTTTCTTGTAAATCAGGTAAGTGGAATGCATGTCGGCATCGGTTTGGTTTCTTACTGTCACTGTGGTTCTTCCAGATGTGACGCAAACGTGTATTCCATGACCCACCTTCCATCCCCTCTGTATTGGAGTCTCCTTTCAGCAATAAATAAATAGCAATAAAACATTATTGTTGTTCCTAATCAGTACCTTTGGTGCCAAATATACACACAGGGAGCATTTCTGTGGAGGAAGAAGGTACTACTTTTACACATTTACAAAGCCAGTTCAAAGACCTCCATATCCAGCTCCTCCATAATTTATAGACATAAGCCTGAATCCAAACATCTTGAAAGCTTGGCAAGCAGAGGGGTTCACATCTGGGTTTGGGTTGCAAGTAAGGTCCCTTTGACATCAGACAGGCAACATCTGCTTTTTCTCTTTCACCAGTTACACATCTGCTCAGTTCCATTCAGTACAGTGGTGCTACTCCTTATTTAAGGAAGGCAGAATCAAGCCCCCCCAGAGTCTGTCTGTCAGGGACTGGCAAGAAGCAGGGAAAGAGAGCAAGACTTTTTTGCAAGAGAAGAAGTGTTTGGAATATTTTTAAACTTTGATACATTAGCTTTTCCTGGTCCTGTAGCACATGCACAGTACTCCTAGCGTTATTAAAAATCAACGCCAGTAGCTCAGAGAGCTCTTTGGCCTATTCTTTTAAAATTCCTGGATGCAAATTATCTGGAACTGCAGAATAAAAGATGTTTAACTTCAGTGCTTGCTATTGGAGTAGAAAATATTTCATTGTCACTATAAAATGTGAATACATCATTCTGCTTCTTTCCAAATCCAGAACAGCACTTTTGCCTTTTCTGCACGATTACTGACAATTTTACCTTCTCCAGCTAGTATTGGACCTAGACCATTGCTAGGATTCCTTTTGTTCTTCTTTGAGTAAATGCAGCCATGAATTCCACTTAGTGTGTGCATGCCCAGCGCACTGGAGCCGGATAATTTTATCTAGCAGTAACTGTGGAGGGGCAACGCTTGTGCCTTTTGGCCATAGCCCCTCACTTGGCTTTATGAGGTGGCACCACCTCCACCCATCCCCACTCCTTAATGCTTGTGACTGGAGTTGGAGTCCTGTGTGGTTCTTAATCTCACAATTCCCCAAAATCTTTGGACCTTGTTATTCTAGTTGTATATAGTTAGTAGTACCCTAGGATTAATGTTACGTAGTTTACTGAGGCATTACCAGGGTTCAAACATTGTCCATCATGGGGTGGAGCAGGAGTTCCTGGCAACAACCTTCACACCAAGTGCTCTGCTTAGGCAAGGCTCTCATCGAAGAGCAGAGTTCGATCTGTATGTTGTTCTCAAAACCAACTCTGGTGGCTAGAGACTTTCACCTGAAGCAGCACCTGCTCAAGCAGGCCATGAGCCCTGCTTCGGTGCTGAGGCCTACGTCGGGTCGGCGGTCACCCTCGACCTCAGTGACTGGTGCTGGCTCGCACTCTGCGGCTGCTGCCTCTCCAGAGAGACGCGGAAGTCACTCTCCTTCAGGTGCACCAAAGAGAAAAGGTCTCTCGAGACCAATCAGGACCAATGCAGGCCTTTTGGATACTCTTCTTCCTCCATGGAGCAGGTCCTTCCAGCCGCTCCCCAGCACCGTGTAGGGATGCAAGAGGCCCTGTATCATTGATTCCAGCTCTGACACCAGGGTGTCCATTGAGTCCGGTAGTGACAAGGGCGATGCTGGCACTGACCGTCCACATCGGCATCATATTTTGTGGGAGTGAACCTGCTCTGCCTTTCCGTCCCGAGTTCTCCCTTGGTCCAGGACTTCGCGAGGGCTATGGCATCCACAGCCTCACTGCCTGGATGGGCCGTTGACTCTCCGGGTCTGTCAGCTCTGAATCCTGATGTTCCCTTGCCACAGACGGCGGGAGTCCAGTGTCAGGTTTGGCACAAGGGACCTCCTTGGCACTGGGAAACTCCTTGGCACCCCTACACTCCACACCGTCAATGTTACCATGGCAGCATTGCCCGCCCTTTACCTCCGCACAGGCGGCTGCTTTGGTTCCACTGCTGGCTTCCGTGCCGACTCTGTTGCCAGCACTGGAGACCACAGAAGGATACCCCGTGCTGGCTGTGCCGTTTCTGCAATCAGCCCTGTTCCCTCCCTCGCTTCCGATGGTGGATGGGTACCTAGTAAATGCTTTAAAGGAGTCCCAATCATCATTCACGTTTTTCTGTTTAATTGGGGGACGGGGGATTTAGTGTTGCCAATAAATATTTTCAGCTTTGGGAAATTGGCCGTCTTGTCCTTTTCTAGAACTGAGTGGGTGGTGGGATTGTTTTCTCTTTGCATATAACAAATCTAATACAGATGTGCTCTAGCTCAGCTAGAAATTATGGCGGTTCAGTGTAGGGGACAAACTAGATGACCCAATGGTCAATCCTGGCCTACAAATGTCTGAATCTATAAACGAAAAGTAAGCTGTCACTTCCCACTCCACTCCTGCATGAGGACTAGGAGGCTGACTTACTGTTATCTTGGTCTTTTCAGGAGATGACCTGATGCGCTGTGTGGATCTTTATAATCAAGCCCAATCCAAGTGGTTTGAAGAAATGGTGACCACTACTCTGGTATGTATCAGTACGTAGCCGTTTGTGTTTCTGCTCATTTTTAATTTCTCCTTGTGATAAAAGCCTTTCAGGATAATCTATCATGTTCATCACCCTGGTATCCTATTACAGCAACAGTACAGAGGAGAAAACAGACTTTAACCTGCCACTGTGTTGCCCATCCAGTAAATTAAGTGTAATGTCATTTGGAGAGGGAAACAAAAACATTTTCCTCCCTGTATGTGTTAAAAGGGGCAATAATTTGAAACTGTTCAGATGTGTGGAATGGTGGAAATAGGCCTGAAAAAGTGGAGTGGTGGGAAGAGGATAGATGCATGCTAAATTGTGAATACATTTATAAATTAATAGGGTTTGTGATGGTTTTTTATCCCATGGTTTTGCCGTGTAGCACACTGGTATCCCCAGCGCATATATAGTGTGAGATAATTCCTGGTAATTCTGCTTCTCTGAAGGTATCCTATCCCAGTGTACCTCTCACTCTTGGGGCTCATGCTTCCAGGGTTAGTCCTGTGGGAAATGTCCTGGCTTTTATGTATTTTAGCCCTCTGAAGCACCTGTAAGACAGCTTGAGGGCTCTTCACCAATCCACCTCATGTGCTCCCTATGGGTCTGCTCCAAACAGGTATCTCAAGGGCCATAAAGATTGCAGTCAGTTTCTTTCAAGAATGAGAAGTGGGAGCTGTCCTGGGAGGCAATTAAAATGCTACCCATTTTCTTCCTCCAAACAAATACACAAGAATGAGCCATTCCAGATAAGGCCTGGGCAGTTCAGAACTGAGATCCCCGTGGGCAGACCCAGCATTCAGCTCTCAAAGGCCACTAACTCCCAGGGGAGAGAGGAGGGGTGAGTGAAAATCCTGAAAGGAGCTCTCTTCAAAGAAGCGGAATGACAGTAGGTAATTATCTCTTTCTTCTGCTGTGGGGCTGGTTTGATTCTCTTCTCCTTTACATCAAGTTTACACTGGAGCAATTCCATTGACATCAGTGGCACAATGACTCTTGCTATGCACTGGAGTAAATAAGCAGGATTCTCACTCCTGCGGAGCAGATAGCGCTCACACGTCCTGCAGCAGCAGCACTGGAGAGACACCAGTACCCAACAAGCAGCACAACAGATAGGTTTTAAATCAAAGGCAGGTTGAGAAATGTCCATACAAGGCTGTGTCTTCATACACATAAAGACTCTCGACTCAAATGCAGTTCAGTTCCAAATGAAAACCGTACACCAGGATTTTTTTTTTTTTGATTTTTTTTATTTAACTTCCTCAGGGAAGTTTCTGTCTCAGGTACGTCTACATTGCAGCTGGCGATGAAGTGTCCAGCTCAGATAGATGTACGTGCACTACTTGTCAGTGAAGTGGCATATTAAACAAAGAAGTGCAGGCAGTCGGATTATCTAGCTGCCTGGGCGTGCACCCTTGTACTGGGCGGAAGTGTACTTGGGGTGGCTAGCCTGTCCCACTGCCATGTCACTGCAGTTACACTGTTCTTTATAGTGCACTAGCTCGACCAAAGCTAGCATGGGTATTTCTGTCCGAGCTGGAAATTATACCTGCAGCTCCAGCGAAGAGGTATCCTTAGACACATGAAAGTCAACTACGTGAACCTCCCCACAAAAAATTGTTTGGTTCTTCTTCAAGTGATGGTTCCTGTTGTATTCCACTGAGGGTTCTATCCGTGTGCCAGGCATCTAGAGTCAAAGAATTTGAAAGTACTACTGTCCACTGGTCCGCACATCCCCGTTGCTCCGCATCATGATTTTGTCTGAGGCAATAAATCGTTTCAGTTCTTTCTCACCACCCCATGGCCCAACGTGGAGCTACTTAAAAAAAAAAGAAAAGAAAAGAAAAGGTTTTAGAATTGTACATAGTTTTTCCTGTTGTTTTTCCTGTAGTTTTAGGGTTTTTAGTGTTAGTTTTAGGAATTAAGAGACTGAGGCTCCGTTTTTTCACCAGTCCCTTCCCGCACATCCAGCACGCACACCTGGGTACTGGATTATTCCGAAGATGTTGGAGTTCAAGAGCTGCGCCTCCTACCTGCATTGGTTCTTAGACAGCAGCAAGTACCAACGTTGTCTCTATGTTTGAGAGAAGCCTACATTTCATCTAGATGCAGTATCTGCCTGACCTTCCCAACCATACCCGAGAAGTCCAGGCTTTCTGCCTCAAGAAGTACCTCATGGAAGTCACCATGAGGCTGCAGTCAGATCCAGTCTGGGAAATCTCCCCCATATATCTGTCTGAGAAACCCATTAGGAGACCTCCGAGCGCAGAGATCAAGTCTGGTTCCGCCAAGACTGGTACTATGGTCCCCATGCCAGGGCCTAGTCCGGAGGCAAGGAAGCATCCGCATAAATGTGGTAGTAAGTCTTCCTCCAGGCCCAAGAAGGGTGATATACCTTCCACGAGTTCCAACCATGGAGAAGCGGCATGTTCAAAGTCACACAAGCACAATAAAAAGTTGCACAGAGCAGCATGTCTGTCGGTACCAACCTTTGAGCCACTCATGCCTTCCAAGTCCACACCCCCAAATCATGGGAACCGTTGGTTCTAAAATAGCCCTCTGCTTGGGCTCCAGCTACAGAGCGCATGTGCCGCTATTGCCGAGGAGATTGGAGATGGCGCCTGAGCCTCATGAACTCTTTGCTTTGGCAGAAGTGAGGTCTTCTCATATGACTCTACCATTGGTGACTTTGGAGGTACAAACTCTGACCCTAGACTTCCGTCAGTTGAGTGTGCCCCTGCTCACTCCCCTATCGATTCGTATGGTTCCACCAGTTCCAACAGCACCGCCATTCGAACTTAGCGACTACCAACTTCGTGGCAAAACCCAGCAAAGAGGCCACTGGTATCCCACTCTGTGGGGCCCCCCACGACATCCATTAAATCCTCCCTATTGGCCATATCGGTGATCCTGGCCTCAGTATCCACCTGTGGAGCCTTCCTGTTCAGCAAGGGAGAGATCACCCCTCTCCCCACTTCCGCCATTCTCAAGTAGACACTTGCAACCAGTTCTGGAGGATGAACCGATCTGTTTAACTCCAACAATGCCGTTGGAATAGGAGCAATTCCCGTCATCTTCTCCAGACACAGCTGTGTCCTTGGATCCCCCCTCGCCTCCGGATGACTTTTGTCAGTTCCAAGACCTCGTACACAGGGTGGCTGAAGATCCCCATATTCTACTGGAAGAAGTACAGGACAAACAACATCAACTTCTTGACATGCTTCATGCTTCAGTACCGACCAGGGTTGCCCTTCCCATCAACAATGCTATTCTTCAGCCGGCTCACTGTTTGGCACGGCCTGGGTTTAGCCCATCTACCCCCAATGGAGCAAAAAAAAGGTACTATGTACTTGCTAAAGGTCTGAGTTTCTGTTATCTCTGATACAAGTGGCAATGGAGCAGGCCAGGCTAGAGCACCCATGTTCCACCCCAGCAGACAATGAGGGTAAGCAGCTGGACCTTCTGGGATGCAAAGTCTTTTTGTCAGCTAGCCTCCAATTCAGATTTCCAATTACCAGGCCTTATTGGCCAAATACGACTTTCTCAGTTGCAGTAAATTGGAGGACTTTGTGGACGAGCTTCCCCAGCAGGATCATGCCCATTTCCAGGCTATCTTGTAAGAGGGCACACTGGTTGTCAAAACATCACTTCAGTCTGCTGTGGATGTGGGGGAGATCTCTTGGCGCACAATGGCAACAGGGTTGGTCATGCGGAGGGAATCATGGATGTATTTATCTGGTTTCCCCAGGGAAGTGCAGAATACCATAGACGACCTCCCTTTCGATGGGTCTCAGCTGTTTAGTGAAAAGACTGACAATTCCATCCACACCCTAAAGAATTCCAGAGCAACACTGCAGTCGCTGGATTTCTACACACCTGCACCAAAGTGGGAATTCTACCATCCGCCACCCACACAACGATTCAGAACTCCCCAGTTCTTCCACAACGACCCTACGACGCTCCTCGAAAGTGAAAGAAGACTCAGCAATCCTGTCTGCCTGGTCCTCCTCTCCAACCTTCAGCATCACATGCTCACTCTTCTCAGAAGCTTTATTTCTAAGTGCACCTAGAGAGCTGCCAACCATGCACACAACCCACTCCCTTCAGGGGCATCTGGCACTCTTTCTCCCAGCTTGGAGTGTGATGACAAGAGATAAGTGGGTCCTGGATGTCATCTGAAATGGCTGTACAATTGAGTTCTCAACACTATCTCATCCACTCCCACTGCCCCAATTCTTCCTCAGGAACAAGGACAGTATCCTTAGGACAGTATCCTCGTTCTAGAGGTAGACTTTCTTCTGCAAAGGGAATGTTAGAAGACCCTGCAGAAAGCAGAGACTGTAGGACATCATGCTACATAGGCAGGAATGGACTTGAAGATCTCATTTATTCCATGGTAGGTGTCATCTTGTTGCCACTGAGGTCCACTAGACAGGTAATGAGGTAGCTACAGCACAACTGAGTCCTCTCTGATGAATATATGGTGCAAAAGGTCCCTTTCAGTCTCACTTCTATTAGCCTCAAAGAGAAATGGAGATGATATTGGATCTATGCGTCTCTGAGTGTGAGTATAAAACAGGAGGGGCTTGAGGTCATTGTAGGAGATTGACCTTTCTTCCTGACAGAACAGGATGGGGGAGTCAGTCAGCCAGCCTGGCCGGTGTGTGATGGTGCTGTTAGGGAATGCTTTTACCTTGGTCTAAAAGCCCAGGCTTGACCACCCTTACAGGCCAAACTTTCCCAGCAGCGTCAAAAAGCAGACAGGGATCACATGCAGGGAGCTCGGATACATCATCATACTCCAGGAGACATAGTGGCCTGAGGCTTGGCTGACCCTCCATGGGGCAGAACATAAGAAAAGGGTCAACCCCTAACTGTCAACGAAAACCTTGGTTGTGTCCACCCATGGCCACTCCCAGCCGGCTGAGTTATGGGAAGCTCTTGGCGTACACATATCTGGTCCCCCCCCCGTGCATGAGCTGGGTTGCCCAGTCAGCTCTCTGGGCATAGACCCTGTCAACTGGCCTCCAGAGCTCTGCTCCCAGGGTAGCTTCTGGAGCTAGTAGCACAGGAAACAGGGCCGCCTTGCCCCCGCCCTGTGCCCAGCGGCAGCAGCCCTCCCTAGGCCATGTAATTCTTGCCTTTCCCCATCTCTGCGGAGTCTCACCTTTGGCAGAAGGTTCAGAATTGTCAAGGAACTGCACGAGCCTTCTTCCCTGCTCCTGGCTCCTTGCTGGTTCCCCCCACCGGTTGCTGTGGGCACAGGCCAGACCTGCTGTTGTTGCTCCTTCACTGCGTGTCCTTACTGGGGCGTTGTGCGCACAGCCTGGCTCCAAAGCCCAGACCTGGGGCAGTTGCCCCAGCTGTCTCCAGTGGTGGGAACCTGACCACTAGTAAACCCTAAGCTGGGCCTGCCTGCAGCATTCTGGGTTCAGCCACTGATGAAGATGTGGGGCCGTTTTTCCCTTGCAGGAGCTGGAGAGGCTGGAGGTGGAGCGGGTGGAAATGATTCGGCAGCACCTTTGCCAGTACACGCAGCTTCGGCACGAGACAGACATGTTCAACCAAAGCGTGAGTCTGCTCTTCCTTTAGCTCCCTTTGGTCCAAGAGCCGTAGTGAGCTTCTGCTGAGCTCCAGCCTGGTCTTGTACACAGTGTGCTTATTCCATGGCCAGTGGAGATGGGGCAGAAGTAACACCGAGATGTAAGTGGTGGCAGTTCAGAAGTCTGTGGCTGCGCACCTACCGTGTGTCTCCAGAGACATCCAGAGCTGGCGGGTGGGAAGATGGACTAGCACAGAAGCTAGTCAGAAGGGACATGTCCACTGGAATTTTCCATTGTGGAAGCCATGTGTGTGTTTTTGGGGGGAGGGAAACCAGACACTGAGAAGTGTTTGACAGGAGATCAGAAGGCAAAATGGCTCCTTGCTTTAATTTACACCTGCCCTGGCTAGATGCAGCACACGCAGCTCCACACAATCCTTCCATGTTGCAAGAAAGATGTTAATCGCAGCAGCCATCCTTCCAAAATGAAAATGTAAAATCTTATAAAACTGGCACCTTTTACTTGCCTGCGTGGCACGTGTTCTGCTCTGTGTGGTATCCAGCGTCTTGTGGTGTATTTGGGGGGATATATCCACATTACAGACTCATATTCACAGCCATATGCATCATAACACACATTGATAATTGTCTTTAGTGCAGGTCCCACGCTCCCCACTGCAGTCAGGCCTGGGGCTGTGGGTGAGCCCTGCCTTGGTGTCCCCTCACTCAGGCAATCAACAAGTCCAAGCAGGCCTTCGGGAACCACAGAGCACCTTCTTTGGCGGGTGTGTCTCATGAAATAGGAAAGAACGCCACCAAACATCAGCCAAACCTTCAGGCAGCTCTTTTAGCGGGAAGCCCTCTGCCTCTGGGTTTAACTAATCTTACGTCTTGGCCCGTTAGCCGCGGAGCAATCACTGGTTGAATTCCTTGCCTGGGACTTGGGCCTCTGATGGGCATTCTGCTGACTGCCGCTCTTCCCCTAGTGGCCCCCAGGTGGTCCCATGCCCAGTTCATTCTCCAAGGCTGCTCCTGTCCCTTCCCTGGGAGAACCTTTTCTCTGGGACCGCTCCTCTCTCCATGAGCCCCTTCTCCTTGGGAGCAGCTTCCCTAGCTGAGCTCAGGTCAGCTTTTTATTAGCTCCATGTGGTTGTTTACTAATTAACCACTAAGCAGCCCCCTGGAACAGTAAATTACTCCTAGATGGCAGTCAGGGACAGACAGCCCTAGCTCTCCTTAAAGGGTCATTGCCCCATAACTATAATATTCAAAAGCAAATATGTAAAGAGAATGTTGTTATGGTTGAAAAATCCTGTAAGTTAGGAAATGCCAGTTATAGCTGCCTGTGCAAGCTTAATTTGGATCCTTGTGCCATATGCATCTAATTACGTGATCACATTTATTCACAGGGTGATTGTGGAGTTTATCCTCAGCATTCAATACATGTTTTAATTGCTACCCAGCAACGAAACCTACCCTGAATATTTCTTTGCGGGTGGTTTCTGTGGTGCTCATCCCCATGGTATCTGAGTCTCACAGACATTAAAGAACGTACCGTAACAACACCTCTAAGGCAGGGAAGTTTTATTCTCCCCATTTTACAAAGAGGGACACGAGGCACAGCGAAATTAAACTCAGCATTTGTGCCACAGTGACTGGGTGATGGGTTTTTCTCAGCTGTTGAACTACTGAATTCAGGTACAGGTGCACAGCACTTGTGCATATCAGGCCTCAGATGTCTCGGGCTCAGTCTCACTCACACCCTTAGTGGCCACTTCTGAAAATTTTTGCTTTAAGTAATTTGCCTAATATCACACAGGAACTCTGTTGCAGAGCTGAGGAAAGAACCCAGATTTCACACAGGATCCTCCTTTCTCTTTCTGCAATTCACTACCCCAGGCACTGCATAATTTCTTTCTTCTGCTGTGTGCGAGTCTGAGCTCTGGGGGACAGCCTTATTCACTATACTGCCTTGCCTTTTTTACCATCCATCCTGAGCACTGAATGAGGCAGGTGTCCTGTGAAAATCATAGTGGCAAAGGCAGCCTTAATTCTGAGGGTCATTTTACAACTGTTTGGCAATTCTTTTAATGCAGTTTTTGTAGGGAATTCCCTGGAAGGGGAAGGAGGAGAGGGCTATTCAGATGTTTTAAGAAAAATGGATAAACGCACGTGCAACCATTTACTAAGTGGCAGAAAGCTGTCAATCAGGTTTTGCTCCTAGCTCTGGGAGGGGCATGTGATTTTAGTAGTTAGAACAGATCAGGAATTAGGATTACTGTGTGCTGTTGTATAAAATGATGCGTACGTTTATCAGTGAGTTTGTAGTGGTGAGTAAAGAACAACATTTTACAGAAAGCAAGACCAGACACACCGATGTAAGCATGTTCTTTGTGAGAAGCATAAGTCAGGAAGTGGGGCTCTATTCCCAGCTGTCCAAGAAGCAGCTTTTCTAATCTTTAGTTATCCTTTTGGTAAAATGCAGCACCCCCACCCCCACCACCTGTTCAATACAGAGCAGAACTGTTCCTGCTGTAGGCCAGGGAGTATTTCAATGTACAGGATTACGGATTTTGCCAGAATCCCATGTGGAAACACGGTTGGATGCAGTCACTCCAAAACAATACAATGTTGCAGGATAGAGTAATGGTTGAACAAGTTCAGCTCCAAGTGGTGATGTTCCACTTTTAGAACTTGGCCAAATCAAGACAGATTTAGGGGGACAGTGTAAGACATTTCTCTGACCCTACTACAACCTCCCTGAAAATGCCAAGTCCCTATCCCCATGAAGATCTAGAGCAGTGCTTCCCAACCTTTTTGGCTCAAGGGCCACAACTATCATTTTTATAACCCTGAAAGGCCACCAGTCTCTACTAGCAGCCTCCACTCTCACTGCAGCCACACAGAAGGAGTTCAGCAAGGAGGCTGACTCCCTCCTTGCTGATCTCAGTCCCCCTGGCTGCAGCAAGGAAACCGTAAACGTCCTGTAGCCCCATGTGCTCCACCTGGGTCCCTAGGCAGTGGCTCCCTTCTGCAGCCAGGGGGATGGGAGATCAGTGCTCCCCTCCCTCTCACTCCAGAAGGGACCCCAGCGCCTGTGGACCCACGCAGAGCGCTTTGCCATGCTCCCAGCTACAGCCAGTAGGAGGGGAGCAGCGGGCCACTTTGAAAGATCCCATGGGCCACGGGTTGGGAACCACTGATCTAGAGGTCTTCAAACAACGGTTTGATTTATTTTTTTAATTGGCAGGTTTCTTTCTCCACTAAGTTTGTTCTCACAACAGCTGAACCATTTTTGCTCAAACATTCCCAAAAACTCAACCTGCGCAAGACATTTGTCACGATAACAGGCCAGTGAAAACAGGGAGGGGAAAGATGGTCTTGTGGTTCAGGCAGTGGCCTGGGTCTCCAGAATTCGGGGCTCAGTGCCTAGTTCTGCCACAGATTCTCTGTCTGACCTTGGATAAGTCACTTAGTCTCCCTTTGCCTCAGTTCCTATCTGTTAAATGGGGATAACAGCGCTCCCTCTCTCCCACCCTTTGGCTGTCTTGGCTGTTCAGTTTTTTAAGCGTTTCCGGGCCTAACACAGGGGTCCCCTCTCAGCTAAGCCCTGTAAGCCCTACCATAATACAAATAATAAATAGTCATAAGAGAGGGTTATAATGAAACGTGTTAGGCAGCCTTTGTATAGGTGACAGCACTGACTGACTGTGGGGGCGGCGGGCTGTCGTGGGATTACTTTTTTGCTTATTTGATTAAATAACTCTGAGGGCTCTGGCAGTGGGAAGCACCTGTGTCCATCCTGTGTTTTCCACCAGGCTGCACATGGCCCCTGCCTCAGCGTGGAACAGCTCCGAGTTCACTCCTGCCAGTTTTATAAGATTTAACATACGTGTTCAGTGTCCCC
>ML675637.1:4359824-4489141 GCA_007922155.1 Mesoclemmys tuberculata
TTCCAATTTAACTAACAGTTCCCCATGCGGAACCGTGTCAAACGCATGCCCAGGTATATCACGTTGTAGCCCAGTGGTGATGAAGGATCTGCCAGGATGAGATGGAGATGGTAGAAAGCATCACTCACAGCTGTTGTGATGTGAGGGCTCAACATTAGTGAGGAATCCCAGGGTACTTCTAGAGTATAGACTAATTGACCAGTTGTGGCTGTGAACTGTCAGCCAAGGAAGACTGTATCAGGACTGCAAACTTTTCAAAATACTCTCCTCTGCCTACGAGCATCATGTCAGTTTTGCTCAGGTTTGGCTTCAGCCTGCTGATCTCTGTCCATAAGCGGATCTCATCCAGCCACTCAGCTGTCTTGGTGGTAGTGGTGTGGATGTTATGGTGAAGGATAAGTAGAGCTGTGTATCATCAGCATATCACTGGCTCTTGCGTCCAGGTTGTCTTACTGGTTCACCTAGTGGGTTCATATAGATGCTGAATTCATCCTTGTGGAACTCCACAGATGAGGGGGTCTAGCGATGGGGGTGCCCTTTCCCATCACTGCTCTTTGGGTACATCCCTCCAGGAAGGACTCAAACCACTGTAGCACATGATGCTAGACCCCTGCCATCTCTCTCAGGTAACACAGCAGCATCTCATGGTCAACAGAGCGAATTCTGAAAAGAAATCCAGGATGATGAGAAAACTTGTCTGTCCTCGCTCCATTGAGATCAGGAGATCATCCATCAGTACAGCTAAAGCAGTTCCAGTTCCACGTCTTGGCCTGAATCCAGACTGAGCCAGGTCTACAATGGTGGCTTCAGTTAGATGAGCTTGCAGTTGGCCTTTTGCTAGCTTCTTTATGAGGTTACTCAGGTATAGGAAGTTCATCACTAAGTGATAGAGGGCTAGGACTGAAGTATCCAATGTGGGTTTCTTCGGTGCTAGTCAGACTATTGCACGTTTGAAGGAGGAAGGGAAGATTCCTTCTCTGAATGTGGAATTGGCTGTTTGTCAGGAATAGCACCAGTTGTTCACAACTGTCTTTCACAAGCTCAGAAGGGCATGGTCTCCCTTGAGTTACCGTGTCACTGAACTACACAGACTGTGTATCTTTAAGGCCTGGGTTTCAGAGGCACCACACTCTTGCATATCAAGCTGACCTTAAATGGAGCTGAGGATACCTGGTATTTTTGAAAATCAAGCCCTTAATTTCCTTATATTTGTACCCCTTGTGCAAGTTTGTTGCTCTTCTCTGAATTTGTTCCTATTTCTCACAGTTGTGCTCACCAATGCCATCTGATATTTATAGCTCTTTGATATTATTCTTGTTGCTAAATTTTGCAGTTAACATCTTCTCGACATTGCACAGGACTGCAAAATACTTTGATTCAGCAGAAATCTTGGTTCTTGCCCTTTTGGTCCTGCCACTTTACGACTGCATTGTTAACTGGTACAGATGTGGAGGAGGGTTATTAGGATGATCAGGGGAATGGAAAAGTGATTTTAGAGGAACCTAAAAGAGCTTGGCTTATTTAGCCCAACACAACAAAGGCGCAGAGAGGAATTATGGTTGCTCTTTATAAATACAGGAGGGGAGTAAACCCCAGGTAGGGTAGAAAGCTAATTAAGGGACAATGTTAGCACCAGAATAAATATCTATAAATTGGCCAGCAGTAGATTTAAATTGGAAATAAGAAGGTTTCTAACTCTGAGGAGGAAGATTCTGGAACAGCCTCCCAATAGCAACAGTGGGGCAAACCACTTAACTAGTGTGAAGATGGAGTTTGATACTTTTGTGGTGGGTTATGTGTCTTCGTTGCCTGCAATAGTAGGGAGTGGACTTGATGGCCCTTCCCGTCCTGTGTCCTATTTTATCTCTTGTTGGCTTTCCCAGATGCTCTGCAACCATTCTGCTTGGTCCAACGTCATGCTTGGCTCTGTCTTGTCATTCACAGCTCCCTCTCATTTTTCACTTCCTTGGCACTGAAACCCTATAATCTTTTGTGTGTAATACTACTACAGATGTTTTGCTTTTTAACCCAAGAGTCACAAAGTCTTATGTGGAGATGGCTAAGAATTATTATCCTCATTTTACAGATAGTGACACTGAGACAGAAGAGTCCCCCTCTCCCCCTAGCTCATCCTTTCAGACGCATCATTTCTCTCAACAACCATCCATTGTCTCTCACTTCACCACAGTAGCAAACACTTTGTCTTCACTTTCAAGGCCCTTTCTGGTTTAACCCAGCTCTGCCTATCATTTCTTATATGGTATTAAGCCATCGACTGGATGATGGAGTTATATATTTAATTTATATAACGATGACGAAACACTTTCTGTTTCAACAGTAACTAAGGAAGATGTTACACAAAATCCGAACAACTGACAACTGGTAACTTGCACAGAAATGTTGTAAAGAAGTTGGCTGAAGAGCTCTCCAAATTACTGATTTTAATTTGTACTAAATCTTGGAAACTAGGATAGTATCAGAGGACTGGAAAAAAGCCATTGTTGGGCTAATAGACACAATTTTCCAGTTTTGACCTGCAGTAAGACATAGGCTCCACAGGAACAATTTTAATGCATTAATTTCTAGTTAAGTTTTTTTTACCCCGAATCAGTTTTGCTCATAATTCATTATACCTTTTGGAAATTGGCCTGTTTAAAATACTAAGTATCTATACATATTACTGGTTGGGAGTGTATTCCTTTTGCATGTAAATACTTTACTCAGATCATGGTAACTAGCACTTCAACAGTTCATCTTTAGTTCAGTGATAAATTCATCTTTGCCTTAGAACGAGGGCTGCTGTACTTTTTGTGCTAGAGAGTTATCTATAATTTAAAGACTCCAGAGAAGTTTTACTGTTGACGCTAGAAGATCTCCAGTTTGAGTGTATTTGTTTCCACATAAAGGACAATTAGTGAGAATTTCCCAGCAATCCCCAGTATTCAGTTTGTCGCATGCCTTGTTTTGTCACTCCAGAGGTAATATATTCTTTTCTCTAGATCTAAAACAAAGGCAGGTGTTTTGAGCCATCCCTCAGCAGTGGGTCCCTAGACAAGATCACTTGCCCTAATTCTTTCCTGGTAGTTCTGCTTGCCCGGTCAGGCTACTGTCTTTTCTTGGCCTCTTTTGTTTAGCTGACTGTCTTGGGTTTTATTGCCGTTACCTAGGCTTTATATGTTCCTCTTCATTTCTGCCACACGTTCTATCTCATTCACATCTACTTCCATCCACAGCCTCAAACACTTCCTTTCTCCTCACAACTACAGCATAATCGATCCATTTTAACTTCTCTGTGTGCTGTTAGCAATTTTAGCTTCTCTGAGTCCTTTCATCTTCTACCACAGGATGCAAAACAATTTGCACTTCTCACACATGTAGCCTTTTCTGTCTTCTTACAGAACCAGAACATAATTTGTCTTCCACACCCACCCACCTTGCCTTTTTGTTAGCCATTTATTGATGCATCTGACTCCAAGCAAATCAACTTTAAGGCTGTCTTACTCTTTGAATTCCTTCTGGAACCATCCCCTTTGCCATTTCCTGACCATTGCTATCTGGATGTGCTAAGCCCTGGCTTTAACATGTGGGTCAGATCTGCTTCTTCAATGACTGACAAGCCCCTAGGTGCTCTCACAGATGAAGCGCTGCCAAATAAGGCTGCTGAAAGATTCCCAACCTGCTGTAAAAGCTTTCAGCTCCACAACCATTGTTTGTGTGCAGGCACTCAGCCCTGCAAGACGCCCACCCTTAGGAACACTGTTCAGTGATTGCGACAGCCTGAGATCTTTGGAGCTATGTTTTACAAGACGCGTGAGTTATTAAAAAAAAAAAAAAAGTCACAAAGTATGGAACAAAACCCTAGAGAAATAGCTGTGTTCTCTTACCAGAGTAATTTTCTCATATACACCTTTGCCTGAGTGCACACCTGGAGCGGCTTCCCTGGAACAGCTGGGGCTTTGTTCACTGTTTTCTTTGTGCAATGAGCTCTAACGCAAACCTTCTCCATTGCATGGTATGAATGAGGAAGATGTTTGCTGCTCCCAGGGTTATTGTCTCATTGTGTTTCACTTTGCTGTGCAGTTTCGTGCTGCTTTTCCATTGCATGTTGCCCACACAGCTGTGTTACCAGTGTTTAACTGTTTGAATGGTGTGTGGGAACCTCACTTTCTGCCAGAGAACAAAGCGTCCAGTATTTTGGTAATTCGGACTAGAGCTATGATAGAAGGTGAGGTTAATGGATTCAAACAAGCACTAGTAATAACTGCTCAGACTGTCTGAGGGGGGTGCCCCCAGGCTCTGCATTTCAGCAAGATTTTAACAAATGGAGAAATTGGGCTGCTCAGGCCCCATATAGGAATACATGACCTGCTCTCTAGAAGTGCTGAGCGCTCACAAGTCTCTTGAAAGCAAATGGGAGCAAATAGGTGAAGAGAATCTTTGAAAATCAAACCGCAGCTCGAGGTGCCTAAATAAGGACTAGGAGCCTAATTAAGGCTTCCATTTAAATAAAAAATCTTAATCTTTCTCGTATAAATAGTGACTGAGCACTCAAATGGGAGCGTGAAAGGCTTCAGCTTATTCCAAGAGAGTTAGCTTCACCATCTGCTGAAAGACTCCAACTGGGCTGGAGGGGACCCAGTTACTCATTGGGTCTAGAAAAGTCTGTGGGCTCCCTCTAACATGGCACCTTGGCCCCTCCATCAGTTAAAACAGCTCATTAAAAATATACGAGATCCATAAACCTTTGCACCCGGGTGCGCTTTCTCTAGAGAGTAGTCACAAGATCAGCTGCTTCCATATCCGTGGTTCCCTGCAGCGCTCTGAACCCAGGCTCTGTCAGACCACAACAGGGAGCCAGTACAGAGGGAGGGGCCCAGCAGGGGAAGAGAGCACAAATCCCTGTGCAAACGACGAGTGAACTTTTAGATCTCTACTGCCACAGTCGGACACGGAGACGTACCACTGCTCAGCCGGCTGGCTCCCTGACTGTCAGGACCCTTACAGGCCATAACCACCACCTAGAAGGCACCCAGAGTGGGTAGCTGGCTGGTAGAGCAATGTTTTCCTTGGGATTTAAGAGTGCAATGACAAAAGGTGTCCTGACACTCAGTAATGCAATAGAGTGATTCCGTAGTATCGTGACTTCTTGGTCACTTCTCAGTGGTGACCCAGGATGCTGATGGACGGCAACATCCGCTTGTGTCCAAAGATTTCCCAGGTTCCTGGGACTGTGGTGTGGCCTGAACCACAACACTAGGTCACCCATGACTCAGGGTCCCATATAAACAAACCCCAACCCAGGCATCCTCCGAGACTTGGGAGCACATGCATTCTGTCTGTGACCTAATGAGGGCACGTTCTTTTTCAGTAGCATGACTTTCCTTTAGAAGATACCTGGGGGATTGCCTTTCCCCACCTGCTATCTGTGCAGTGGTCATTACCTTGTGTTTTAAAGTAGATGTTACTCATAAATGTCCGTGACTTCTGTTTCTGAATGCTCAGCTCCTAATGGTTATTTTAGACTGATTTCCATCACAGCGCTATCTGGTTCCAAGCATTTTGTTCTTCAGTTTAGAGTTTCAGATGTCACTAGCATGTTTATATTGCACTAAAGTTCAGAACAAAATTTCATGCTGCTTGGATAGCTTTCTGAAAGTGACTGGTGCTCAAATTTTGCTTCAAGTCGCTGTGTTTGGAAATGCAATTACTCCTTTTTGTGCTGCACACCATATAGTCCACTAGTCCTTTCTTGTCTGTTCACCTAAGGGACTAACACTTGGCATAAATTGATGTCTAATTTTTAATCCCATGCATCACACAAGGCAAAATCCTTTTGTGCCTTGCTAAATTATGATTTTAACATACATCTATTACTAAAATCTTAAAGACCTTTTAAATAACACTTTAAGTGAATATCATAAGACATATAGAAAAAAAATGTAATCCAATTTGAAACAGATCTTCACATTTCAATTCCCTCAACTTATATTAAGTTGGACTATTTTTTAGATATGGTATGAAAGACGAAGTCAGTAGGAATGTAGAAAAAGCCTGCCAGTTACTGTGTTCAGATTCCCTGAGCTTCCAGGACTACAATTTGAATAAATTCACTTTCATTGCTTCAAATCTTCCAAGTAATTTACAATGGATTGAACCTCAACTTCAATTCCATAAAAATACAATGTTATTCCCCCAAATTCTAGGTTCCTCTTTACATGTGTAGCTGTAGCAGGTACAAACTATAAAATTGCATAAGCCCACCTCATGAACTTCGACAGCTGAGGAGCAGTCTGTGTACCGCTGTGTACTACTCCTGTTGCAGCTTTCTCAGTTCCTCTCTGTTGCTTCCACACTATCACGCAGTGCAGATCCAAACTCAGTTGATTTTATTTCACTGATTATTAATGTCAAGCATGGACATCAGAAATGTTTTATCGCTGACATTGAGGGCATAGGGAGCGTTAGACATTGAAAAGAAGGCCTGTTAGCTGCCCCTTCATCTTGCACTAGCTTCTGCTTCCTTCTCCTCTGCTCTTTGTTGGGTCTGTGCCTTGTTTTGGGGGAATCCTGTGAGCTTGTCAACTTGCATGAATTTCAGTGGACGTTGAGGTCATGCAGCACCTCATATGATCAGGGTCTTTGTCACACTTGCCTTGGAAGAGTAGAGTCATGCATGCCATTCAAAGACAAAGGACCTTGCGCTGTAGAGCATTCAGAACAACCTCCTAATCTAATCTTCCAACAAAATGCCCTTCCATAGAGGGGTGCCATTAAAAGAAGCAGCAACGTCACATGGTGTGTCGGAATAAAGGCCACACTGGACCACAGCAAATGCTGAAGTCTTTGTAAATGATGACCCTTCACTCTAAGGCTCTTACTGTGGCACTGTGCCTCAGCGTGTGGGTGGGGTATTGGCTGAGGGTTGGGACTGCCAGGGTAAAGAGTATTTCTTGGGATGCTCAGGTTTGCAAGACGTGACTAGCTAGTCATTTGGCTTTAGGAAAGTTTATACTGAGGCCTATTACTCCTTCAGAGGAGTGGATGCTGGGCCTGAGATTTTTAAAGCTGCCGGGGGGGGGGGGGGGGGGGGGCCAGGTCCCGCTCCCTTGGTCACACATGGCACGAACACCATTTAAGAACAATGGTGTCGGTCTGTTCTGCATGGAGCCAGTGGCAATACTGGACAAAGGGAATCTCATCTTTTTAAAATGGCTTTCTTTGTTTCAACAAGCCAGAAGAAGGTGGGAAATCCAAGGAGTCGTTTGACAAACAGTCTAACGGCAGTTGTTCAAGAGCAAGCCCCTGTTCTAAAGCAGTTTTCTAATAAAATGTAGTTGCCTATTTGGTCCTTTTGCTAAATACTTTCTAAATTTTTAAAGTAACATTTGTCTTTTGCCAGTACTAATGACCTCTTTTTTAATGTGTTTAATCAAAATTTTTTATCTTTCCATAACTATTGTCTGACTAGACCCTTTAACAGCTGATGTAACATAAGATCTGTGTCTGAATAACAACGGTAAACCTTTGATCATTGTGACAATTGTAATGTGCTCATTGTCCCATAAAAACATTTGATGAAATCATTATGGCTGAAAAATTAAACTTTTTGAGCATTCAAGGGCCAGCCTCTCAGCTGGGATTGATTAGCAAAGCTCCAGTGAAGTTAATAGGACAGTGCTGATTTACACCGGCTGTGGATCTGGTCCTTAAGTGTTGAAAGTATTTGCTCTGCATCTTTTTTCTGTCTTATTGAAAAACATTGCAAAAAGTTAAACTGTATTTTCCTGCATTATTCTGCGATTGTGTATGCACCTCAGTGCTTCATCTCATTCTTTGTAAAATAAATTGTACAGATACATCAGCCGACCATGGAGTTATATTTACCAAATGTTGTTTTTAAATCAAAAGCAGCTATACTTTTCATCACATTGTCATAACAATAAGAATGGCCATACTGGATCAGACCAATGGTCCATCTAGCCCAGTGTCCTGGCTTCCGACAGTAGCCAATGCTAGGTGCATCAAAGGGAATGAACAGATCAGGCAGTTGTGTGATCCATTCCCAGCTTCTGACGAACAAAGGCTAGAGACACCTCACAGCATGGTTTTGCATCCGTTCTCATCCTGGCTAATAGGGATTGATGGCCCTATCCTCCATGAATTTATCTAGTTCCTTTTTGTGCCCTGTTATAGTCTTGGCCTTCACAACAGCCTCTGGCAAAGAGTTCCACGATGTGCTGTGTGAAGAAATACTTCCTTTTGTTTGTTTTAAAACTGCTACCTTTTAATTTCATTTGGTGATCCCTAGTTTTTGTGTTATGAGGAGTAAATAACACTTATTTACTTTTTCCACACCAGTCAAGATTGTATAGACCTCTATCATATCCTCATCTCTTTTCCCAGATGAAAAATCCAAGTCTTATTAATCTCTCCTCATGTGGAAGCTGTTCCATACTCCTAATCATTTTTGTTACCCTTTTCTGTACTTTTTCCTATTCCAATATGTCCTTTTTGAGATGGAGCAACCAGATCTGCATACAGTATTCACGATGTGGGCATACCATGGATTTACACAGAGGCAATACGATGTTTTCTGTCTTCTCATCTATCACTTTCCTAATGAGTCCTAACACTTAGGTTTTTTAATGCTGCTCTATATTGAGTGCACAACTACATACATGCGGCTGAATTTCCCCAACCTGCTGCTACAGTGAATTTCTGCTATAAGATGGGGTTCATCAGCTGAAAGCAACAAGAGAAGGCCCTACGTGCATTAGTTGATGATGGGATGACTACGAACCGTCAGTGTGATGTGGCTGTGAAAACGGCAAACGTGATTCTGGAATGTATCAGGCATGGTATATCCAGTAGAAATAGACTCGCACTGGTAAGGTCTCTTCTGGGATACTGTGTACAATTTTGGTCACCCATGGTCAAGAAAGTTTATTTCAAACAGATGCAGAGAAGAGCTACCAGGATGACTGAAGACTAGATAATCTATCCTGTGAGAGAAGTCTGGGGGAGCAAAGGTTGTTTAGTCTAGCAAAATCAAGACAGAGGGCATCTGATTGCTCTCTATAAATACATTGTGGGGTGGGGGGACATCAGGGAGCGTGACGAGCTATTTAAGCTAAAGGGCAGAGGTCGCACAAGAACATATGGGACTATAAACTGGTTGTCAATACATATAGATCAAAAGACATTTCAACAGGATAGTAATATGCAGTAGATGCTGCATTTTCAAATGATACCTCAGAAGGCACGCTATAAAAAATATAATGTAAGAGTATGAATATGGGGTACAGGGTGTCACACCAGCAAACTGAAAAATCCACTGTTTGTCCCATTTCTAGTTTCTAATTGTCAGATGAGGATGGGCCAGGCAATGGGGGGGGAAGCCAACTTAACTAGTTTTAAGGTGGAACACTATACATTTAGTAACAAGTTGATAGGCCACTGTGAGCACCCAAAAATGGGAAGGGGGCACTTGTTTGTCAATCATGCTCTTTTGTTTGGTGGAGACTCTCCTAGCAGCAGCTCCATGGAAATTGTGACTTAAAACATGGAAACACTATTGTCACCTTTCTTACTAGGAGAATTCTGCTTTGCTACATTGCTGGCTTAGCTATTATACAAATAAAAAATAAGCTTTATAAACTGGTCCTACTGAAATATTTACAGCAAAGACAAACATGTCTGCTGAACTAGCTAGCATCCACTCTCTCTGGCTGGCAATGATTTTACTGTCACAAGTTGCTATGGAGAGGACATGAACTTCCAACTTAAATTTTATTCTCATTTCCTGATGTCTTGTGTAGAAAAACCAAACATTTGACCCCGTCTGAAGACACTGCATAAATTCAACTGTTTATATATACAGAGCCATGACTTGCTTTAGACCCAACGCATGTATTAACACTACATCAGTTTCAACAACTTCTTTCTTTAAGGAGACCTAAACTGTTGTTTAGTTATGGCTTGCTTACAGGAGGCCTATTTGGCCTATCCACTGTGAACTGTCTCCTCAGGTGATACGCACATTTGACACTGCTCAGCGGTTCCAGCCTCAATATCTTTTTCCTACTATGAGGTCCCTTTTTGGAACGACTCTTTAATGGGGAGAGGATTAGGAAAGGATGTTGCCGTGGCAGAGTCCTTGGCCTCGGACGAGTCTGAGTGGTCTCCCTAGCTCTGCTCACTCTTTGTGTGAGCTACGTTGGGTCACAGTCTTTATAAAGTAAGACCTACAGATTTTTGCACATCTCTAACCGCAGGCACAAGAGAGACCTTGCATGCTCCGATTGGTGCAAATACAGCTGAACACCAGTTTCCATATGCTGTTGTAGTAACTGCACATACCAAAGAAATGTGTACAGACCTTGGGCCTCTCTTGCTAAATACTGGTCTATCATCTCGCTCTGGCTCATTTCACACATCTGTTTTACAGAAGAGTTCTATGTGCCTTAAAAGCTTGTCTCGTTCACCAACAGAAGTTGGGCCAATAAACCATATTACCTCACCCACATTGCCTGAGGAAGCAAAATAGGTACCCACTTGCTAGGTGTGCAGAGAATCAAAATTCCCTAATGGACAGTACAGCTGAGCCTGTCAGGCGTCGAGGTGTACAAAGAGGAGAGGCTGGAACTGATCCAGTGATGAGCAGTGACTCGCCAGGCCCAGATGTTTCCAGCCAAAACCTCTGAGGTGTTCCTGGCATCCCCCCGCCTTTGCAGACCCAAGAGACTGACAGCCAGAGCTCACGCCAGCCTCTGCTGCGGAGCGTGGGAGAGGGCTGCACACAGCCGCAAGAGAAGCAGGAGAGGGAGCACTTCCCCTCGTTGGCCCTGCTCCTCGCTCGCCCACCGCTGGGTCCCTGCTGGGCGGGGAGGAGTGGCTCGTGCTGCTGCTAGGAGAAGCGTTTATTCCTGGCAAGGGCTCGGGATGCTCGCAGTGGTGATGAACGTTGTTCCCGTTGCCCTGCCGCTCTCGCTCCTCAATCTGGTCCCTATCCCTGCAGCCTTGCAAGGCAGCCGGGATTTGCCCAGGGTGTGGGTGCAGGTGTCATAGCAAATTAATAATCAAACGTTGAGGGAGGGGGTTCACGTGATTAATCAAAATCCACAGATGCATAATTTCCCTGGTGTTATCCTCAGCTGCACGCCCCTTCTCCACACCCCAGCTCCTGGTCCTCCAGCTTGGGGGAAATGTGGATGCACTGTCGGACATGAGTCAAGTCGGGCATCACTGGAAAGCTTTTCCTCCCACCAGCACCTAACAACCCCTAGAACAAGCATGTGAACACGTGTTTGAGAAAATGTAAAACGCAGGCTGTGTTTAACGATAATTTAATGCAGGCATGTCACACAGGCAGCTCTCACAAGCTGAACTGTGGTCCTTGGCTGACAGGACGGTGGTAGCAGTTAATTTCAGAACACAAGGCCTGCTGGATGTTTTTGATTTGCAGTGTAGCTGTTGCCATGTTGTTCCCAGGTGGGTGGGGTTACTAGCGAACAAATAGCCCTAGCTGTCACCTCCCAGCCCACACTGGAACCCATACCAGGTATCACCAAACAATTACAACCCATACTTAATGGGGAACCACACCCTGAAAGAAATTGCCCCCC
This sequence comes from Mesoclemmys tuberculata, assembly GCA_007922155.1. NCBI lineage: Eukaryota > Metazoa > Chordata > Testudines > Chelidae > Mesoclemmys > Mesoclemmys tuberculata. The sequence continues at coordinate 4,371,449 of ML675637.1, forward strand.
CACCCTGCAAGTGCATCAAACGCAAGCTTCCCAGACAGCAGGACCCACCAATTCAAAGCCGCACCAGACCCAGCCAGAACGACACATGCAAAACCTGCAGCCCTATCTCCACTGCTACAATGATCAATACCCCCCCAACACACTAATGAGATCCACGGATCCTGCTCGTGCTTATCACCATGTGTGGGGCACCTCATCCCACACCCCAAATGCCCCAATATCAAGTATGGGGGCAAAATCAGACAATCATGATGCTCGCAAATGACCTCACACAGAAGAAAAAATGAAGAAGCCAAACCCGCCCGATTATTTGTGGGGGACACGTCACGACGCGCTCACGACACAGTTGACCGCTGGGGAGAGCGGTGGGGTTTGGAATGTGTGTTAAGTCCATACAGGGGCATCGTATAACTTCACACACAATCTTGCCACACGTCTTCCCAGGACAATTCTGCCCAGCACATTATCAGTTTTCAACCGCTACCTTACAAGGCCTACTTGGTACAAAGAGGATTACACTGGTCTGTGGGGTGTGATCACGGATATAGCCCGGCACACATCCGTGGTGTGTTGCTAATGCCCTACAGAACCTGCCACATGGAGGGCACCAGACCGAGTCCAGCCCAACGCAGAAGGCATTAAACAGCCTCCCCGTCTAATGGGTGTTTCCTGGGCTCAGCGTGAGGCGAGTCTGGTGGGGCTCACATCAGCACCTGTGTCACAGACTTCGCACTTACAGGCACTCAGCAGCACGGTCAAACCTGGCTGGGGCCATGGGACTCCTAGAGGGAACGGCCCAGCTCAGGGCTGACGCCGAGCCATGGTGGTAGGGAGTGTGTGGAGCACGTGTCAGCGGGGGAATGGTCCTGGCTCACACACTGCCCCGGTGGGATTGGCCGGTGACAGGCTCTGTGTCCTTGCCCCCACTCCCTTGACCCAAAGGCCTGCCTGCCTCGAGGGCTCCCCTCCCACACTCTGTGTGTCAGAGTCCCCGTAACCCCGACAAGGCTGGGCCAGGATTCCTGGGAGGCTCAACCCGCAATCTTGTTGTGGCCTCTTCGGACAGGGGCTTGGGTGTCCCCACTCCAGGGGGCTCTCCCCGCACTGGGCGCTTCCCTGACCCACTGATCGATGCACACAGTTCAAAGCAGAGAATTTAATAAACCCCCACGCCATTCAAAAAAATAAAAGAGGAGACATGTTAAAGGAAAGCACCAAAGGCTGTCCCCTGACCCGGAGCCATCACACCCAGCGCCTCTGAGGGGTCAGGGACATTCACAGACTGTGTCACACATCGCAGGCCCCTACCTGGCCGTGCTGCAAGGCTGCAGACTGACACATGCTCTGGCAGTGGTCACACGCCCCCCGGCTCTAGGGGGCAGGGCCCTTCTCCCAGCATCTGTCCCCCAATGTCTAGGTCACAACCCCCTCCAAGGCCTCATGGTTGGTGGCATCTCCCTGCAGTGAGGGACCCCCTCGCACGCCCCAGCTGCTCACCGCACCCAGCTCCACACCTGGCTCCGGACGGCTCCAGCCCCAGCTCGGCTCCACTCAGCTCCACTCCGCTCTCTGGCTGCTCCTCTGGTTCTGCTGCTATGGCCCTGCCCAGCCCTGCTCCGCTCCGCTCCCTGGCCTGGACTTCTTCTTGCATCTCCCCGCCACTGGCTGCTCTGCCCTTAGCTCAGCCCAGGCAGGCAGCTGCAGCTCACAGCGAGGATAGGACTCCAGCAGCCTCCTGGCTCCCTCCTTGGCCTGCCCACCCTGTCAATCCAGCTGGCCTGAGCTGGCCTCTCTCCAGAGGCCCTGGGGCTGTGTCTGTTTCAGGGTCCTGCTTCCTCCAGAGATGCCAGCCAAAAAGACTCGCTCAGTTTCAGCGAGGGGTAACAGACCCTTACATTAGCATACCCTGCAGGCTATAGGTGCCTTTCTCTTGCAACGCATGCGCACTAAAGCCACACATTAGTTGTAAGGCTGGAGTTTACTGTCACATGCAAATTAAGTATCTGCATGCAAATCAGGTCATTAAATAATTTGCATATGACATCATACACAGTTGCAGAAAACTTAGCATAGCAAGCTCAGATTTCTTGTCTTTGCTTTTAAGGCTCTTTTCACCTGTTTCCGATTTCCCCAGTTTATAACTAATCCCTCCCTCTATGGACTCCAGCAGGGTTAACATCTGTCTCCCTCAGGCTGAGGGGAAAGGAAGTGCACTTTTGCTGCCCAGCTGGTGAGCTGCTAGCACCCCTTCTCTCCCCAGCCCCTGCGAGTTCCTGGCTGCATTTTGTAAAGTGGGACTACAAAGTTTACAGCCCCTTTCCCCAAACACAGGTGAACCAGATTAGAGTTCTCAAATGATGCTTGAACTAAGACCTCATTTTCAAGGTCACTGTTTTTGAGCCAGCGTGATGGTTTGTTTGGAACTGGGGAGCCTCATGCCTGCTTTAAAAAACAAAGCATTGTGGGTGGCCATCCAGATTTGACAGGCACTGTCTTCCTCTGCTAGGATAAATAACATCATTATATTCCACTGATTAAACTTGTTGATTTATAGAATTATCAACTTACATTTTAACAGAAGCCATGTTATATTGAAATAGTGCAAGAGATTGTTTTTACCAGGCCCCTGGGTCTGATTATATAAGATGGGCTGATTTCTATAAACAGAAACAGGCAGAAGGATTACACATGCACGAGAGAGAAGAAATGTCACTCATTAGAAACTATGGCCAGAAACATCAGAGGCTGCTGCCTTCCCCGGGGGAAATATCTTCTGCTCCAAAGAAGTAGTTGAAACCACTATTTTTATGAGAAAATAATAAAATGATCATAAGCTTTTTATTTCTCAAGCACTTCTTCTGGGGCACAAAGATAAAATACACTCATAATCAGAGGGAAAAGGAAACCTTTTAATGTCTAAAACTACACATTTAGGAGAAATAAGGCTTTTTTTAAAGTGGGGCAGAAGTACTGAAATAGATGGCAGATTTGCACACCCTAGGGCACACCATAGCAAAATCACTGCTGCAAGAGCTGATGTGGAGTCCCTCAGCATTTGTTGGTATTTGAGCACAGACACCAGCCTTGATGAATCTGCAGGAGTACGTCTCAAAACTAGCCAGGCCTACGTTGTTCCGGGCTCTTAAAACCAGTAGAATCATCTTTAAATCATTCTATCGTTAATGTTAATAATCCCATTAAAAATAGAACATCATACAAGATCAGAGCCATACATATTACTTGGATTAAAGACTAGCTGACAGATATCTAAAAGTAATCAGTATCAGAGAGACATCATCCAGAGAGCAGGTTCCTAGTGGGATATCATGGAATTCTCCACTTGGCCCAGTGCTATTGTGTAACTTCATCAGTGATGTGGAAGAAAATACAAAACCACCACTGGTAAAGTTTGCAGATGGCGCACAAAATTTGGTGCAGTAGCAAATAGCGATAAGGACAGGTCAGTTATACAGAGACTTCTTGATTGTTTGGTAAGCTGGGTCCATTAAAACATGTTTTAATACAGCCAAATGCAAGGTCTATAACTAGGGAGGAAATGTAGGTCACACTTACAGAACGGGGGAATTCATCCTGGAAAACAATGACACTGTGATTGATGCTGGGGCTAAGAGGGGTAATGCAATCCTTGGATGTACGCACAGTAATATTGAGTAGGTGTAGAGAGATGACAGTACACCTAGAGATGATGGACGGGGAGAATGGTTTTGATAGCCATGGGTTCTGTGACAGAGTGTCTGCTGCCACTAGATTTTTCCCAGGAATATATTGAAATCACACTAACCTTAGCAGTAGACATAGGCATTTCAGCATTGCTTGTTCTAACTGTTTTCTGTTGGTGAGGGTGATAAGCAGTTTATGGTCTGTTCTCAGTGTAAACGAAGCCAATCCACACTGATATCTGTAGAAGTTCGCACATGACCATGCCAGGCATTCCTTCTCAATCTGTACATATGATGTTTCTGCCTCTGTGAGTGTGCTGGAGCAAAATGCAGCTGGCTTCCACTTAGAAGCATGTGGTGGCAACAGTACACCACCTAGGCCATAGCTGCTTGCAGCTGCACTGACCATTGTGGGTTTGTTCATATCATAGTACTTGAGAATTGAAGATGTTGAGATCATTTTTTTTTAACCTTTTTGAAGGCATTTTCTTGATTTGGCTCCCATAGTCAAGATATGTTGGACTTTAACAATTCATTCAGTGATTCTGTCATCGTAGAAACATTTTGTAGGTATCAAGTAGGGTAATTTACCATCCCTAGTACACATCTCAGTTCTGGCACATTAGTTCATGTATTCATTTCTCTAATTGCTTTTACTTTCTCAGGGCTAGGAGTATTCCCTCTTTGTTCATTGTATGTCCCAACTTTTAGGATCCACACAGTTTTGCAGTTTTTTCATTTTCCTTTGTAATTGGTACCAGTGGGGCATGCCATGACATTGACTCAAAGATTTTTCTCAATTAAGCCAATCCGCTTCGTTCTCTTTAAATCAGTTTCCACTGTATGAAGTAATGGGATAGGAGTCCTGTAAGGTTATGTATGATGGTTCAGCATTGTTATTTGTATTGGAGCTATTTTCAAAAGTTCAATGTCACCAAATATTCCATCAAGGTCTTTTTCTTTTCTCACTAGGCCCATCATGGCTGCCATGCTGTGGCAGAGAAGGCTGTTAATCTGTGATCCATTGATCCTCTAAGCCTTTGAATGCAAAGCTTTTGTCTTTGCAAATTACATCTAGGTAATTACAGGTAGGTCAAAAGATCTCCAGGGCAATTCATGTCTGTGTCAGATGACTTCTCCTTTGGGAGGGGTTGAAAGTGATTGTATATCATTCTGAGTCAATTTTAAAATCAATAGTCTTTCCATGAATATTCAGTTTCATTCTACAGACAGACTTTGTCTCATCACACATGATAGATCCCAGAAACAATGGCTATTGATTATCTATAATACTAGTCAACTCCCTGACTGCTTTGGTGCAGCAAACAGACCCAAAATGTCCATATTTTTTGCACTTATTACACCTTGCACATTCGGTGAACCATACATCTGTTGGGCTAGAAATTTTTCCACTTCTACATTTGGGCTGTAAGGCTTTAGTGTTTGACTTGAATTTGGCCTCTTATCCTGATAATTTTCTCTCCTTGCCTCAGGGTTCTTGTCGTAATGTCTTGTAGCACTGATGTTGCATCTGTTAATAGCTTCTGAAGCTAATTACTTGTTTTTCAAGCTTGGCAAGTTGCTCTTGATTTTGCTGTCTCACCATCTCAGACAGCTATTCAAGTAGCAAAGCACCACACAGAATGTCTATTTTTAATTATAGCTGCTGTGAACGGTTTTTATCTGTTAATCCAATAACCAGCCTGTCTCTGATATTTTCATATTTTGCAGTTCCAAAATCACAGTTTTAAACCAATGCATGCAGAGTTCTTATCAAACGTTCCACATTTTCTCCTTGTCCTTGAAATCTCTGGTGAAAATATGCTCTTTCATAAACGACATTTCTCTCAGGTATAAAATATTCATTAAATATAGCCCAAACTCTTTCATAGTCATCCTTGGGATTGTTTTCAATTTAGTCGAAGAATTTACAGATATGCTCTGCTTGCTTACCCATAACATAAAATAATGATACCTGAATATCTTCAGTTTCTGTACAGCGTTCCGTAGCAATTCAAAATACTGCTTCCACTCTGTAGGTCTATCAGAGATGAAGTTCTCCGGGGCATTGAAGAGTGGCATGGTGATGAGCTCCTTTAACTTTTGTTGTTTTGTTGCTTTGTTTCTTCTGTTTGCAACCTTTGGTGCTGTTTTCCTTCTGCTTCTGTTTTCCTTTGGCAGTAGTTTACTCCTGACACCATGTATGTACATTGTGTGCAAGATAGGTTGCAGAGCTGCTACTAGCAAGTCAAGCTCTTGTACCAGAAGACAGAGCTTCCTCCTGAGCGAGATGCATACCAGATGTGTTCACTGTAAGAGCCTTTAACACTCTTCCAGGTATGGCTTTTGAGAGCTTAAGTAAGAGATGCTTGCCGTGTTGTTGTAGCCATGTTAGGGACTTTCACTTACTGAAGTTGGTCCAATAGAAGACAGACCTTACCCACATAGGGCATGTTACGCACATCATCAACTAGTGGCTGAACAATATAATACACTTCAGCAGGCCATTACAGGCACCATGCTTTATGCGATTGCTTAGGATTCTAGCACTTCCAAACCGAGTGGCAGGCTATCGGCTGGAGAGACATCAAGACCTGTCTGCCCTCCATGCTTGTGAAACCTCTAACTCTGAAGCAATCTATGCCAAGAGGAAGACATTGTGACTCAACAGTTATTTTACAAAGTGAATTACTTGAGCAGTTGCCATTAGAATCACTCAGCACCTGTGCTCCTTTCAGCTCCACAAAGCCCCTGCTTTCCTAAGCATTTGTAGGTGACTGCTCTACCTTAGACGCCTGACTCCGTGAGAGTCATGAGAGCTCCACATCTGAGCATCCCAAGCAGAGCTAGGCACCTCCATCTGTCATGGACTTAGGTTCCTAACTCCCTTTCCTTGACATCTTCCATTGGCTATGTTAGGAGACTCCCTGCTCAGCTTGCTGGCTTTTGTGGCTCCCATTCTCAGGCACCTACCTCTCCCCATGTATTGTACAGGGAACCTGGTGCCTAACTCAGGCTGTGGATTCTACTGTAAGGTAGGTCCTACATGTTCAACATTGCAGTGTTGAGCATTACAGCACTTAGGTCCCTTTGTGGGTCTGGGTCTTCATGCCCAAATCTCATCCTGTTACTTACTTGGGGGAGATTTTCAAAGGCACAAATGGTGCCTAACCTCCATTGCAGGCCAATGGGAACTAGGCACTAAATCCCATGTCTATCTTTGAAAATCCCTCGTCACCTGCTGGAAGGAGCTTATCTCAAGCTCTTTTCCAGACTCAGGTTCTAAAAGGTAACCCTTTGTAATGGACTCAGGACAGACGGTTTGCAAGGCCTGAGTCCTTACAATGCATATGTGTGCCACCGTGAAGTCAACGATTCCAGGTCCGGGGAAGGCTTCTTCTGGACTGCACCGAAGAGGAGCTATGTGAGTGCAAGAAAACAATATGCATTTTAATACAGCTCTATGTAAACGCATACAGCTAGGAACAAAGAATGGAGGCCATATTTACAGGATGGTGGACTCCAACCTGCGGCGCAGTGACTCTGAAAAAGATTTGAGGGCCCAGGTGGATAATCACCTGAACAAGAGCCCCCCGTATGATGCTGAGGCCAAAAGGGCTAATGTGGTCCTGGGATGCATAAACAGGGGAATCTCAAGTAGGAGCAAAGAGGCTATTTTATCTCTGTATTTGGCACTGGTGAAACTGTTGTTGGAATCTGGTGTCCACAATTCGAGAAGGAAGTTGATAAATTGGAGAGGGGTCAGAAAAGAGCCAAGAGAATTATTAAAGGATTAGAAAATCTTAGTGATAGATGCAAGGAGCTCAATCTATTTAGCTTAACAAAGAGAAAGTTAAGGAGTGACTCGATTACAGTCTATATAAGCATCTACATGGGAAACAAATATTTAATAAGGGACTTTTCAATCTTGTAGGGAAACCTCTAACACTGTGCAAAGGCTGGAAGTTGAAGCTAGACAAATTCAGACTGGAAACAAAGGGTATATTTTTAATGGTGAGAGTAGTTAACAACTGGAACAATTTACCAAGGGTCATGGTGGATTCTCCATCTCTGACCATTTTAAAATCAAGATGGGATGTTTTTCTAAATGATCTGCTCTAAGAATATTTTGGGACAGTTCGCTGGCCTGTGTTACACAGGCGATCAGCTTAAACAGTCACAATGATCCCTTCTGGTCTCAGAATCTATGAGTCTCTTCAGGAAAGGAAGGAAGATCCTGTACTGCACATCCCACAAGGCTGCAGGAAAGAATATGGCATTATAGAGAGCACCCCCTTCGTCCCTCTGAAACCAACACCTGTTCCTTTCAGGAATAAAGTAGAAGAAACCCACATGCTTTTATGTTTTATGGATAAGAATTCATTGGGGAAGTGCTGAATAAACTTTTTTTTGAAGTGGAAAGACTTTAAAATATCTTCTTGCTGGATGTTTAGGGAAGCATCTAATTTCTCTTTGTGTTACCAGCACAATATATACAACATGACAAAACTGAGAACGTTGGTGGATTACAGGTGCCTGTTTGTAAATCTGTGTACAGTGCCACTTTATAAAACCAAATAACTAGAGTAGATATACTGGTTAGACAGGCTTTTATGTTTGCTTGTTCAACATGCAGATTTCATGGGCTAGCACAGTAAAATGCTTAAGATATTAACAGACATGAGTATCTGTCAGTGAAGCTGGCAGAGAAAAGAAAAAGCCATTGAAAAATATATTCTCCAGTGGCCTTTGCTGCTGAAAAATGTTTTCAGCACCCACACCAAAGATAATGGTGTGATGCACCACCTGCTATGAGGGCTTGCCCAAACATTTCCAGGAGGCGGGAAGTTGTGTTCCTTTCAGGGAGCACCTTTTCATTGACAAATTCCACACCAATTTCAAAGCTGTGGGGAGAATATGAATTTTGATTTCCAGTTATCTATAACTGGGACAGTCCTGCTGACTCCATTTGTTTCAATGCAGTGTTTACCTAGTCCCATTTATTTAAAAACCTCTGGGCCGCGCCTCAACTGGTGTAAATTGGGGCACACTGATGTCAGTGAAGCAAGGAGCTGGGCCATAATCTTACTTGCCCACACCAAAAAGAAAAACCGAAAACCTACAAAGATGAAAATTTCCAAAACAAAACCAAAAAAAGTGATTAAAACAATTAGGTAAGTTGCGCTGATAATGTATTTACACATTAAATCACTTGCAAACCCCTAGCAGTTAACAGCAAAGGGATGAAAAATTATAGGCACTGTAAATCCTGCACAGAGTTAATGAGAGCTCTGAGAACTTCACTTGCTGCCTGTCAAGCACTGGATCATGTTTAAACACTGCTGGCCTGATTCGCCACTGTCTGCACTTTGTGGGTAAAAATAAGTGCACGTTAGCTGTACAACGCTGCACATGATAATGGACCTGGCAGTGTAAATCTGGAACAACGCCACTGAAATCAGTGGGGATATGCTTATGTAAAAGCAATGTCAAAGTCATGCCCCGGTCTTGGTCTCTGAAGCGCTCCGTGGGTCTGCGCATGCAAGCAGAGGAATTACATCACAATTTTCAGTGACTGAAATACAAAGGCTCAATCCTTTACTAGTGATTACTTAGTTATTAAGAATATCTTATTTTGTAAAATACATCACATAGTTGTTACTAATACCATGCAAAATGAGTATCACATTTTTACTACCAATTATGCAGAATTACTTAAAAACAAACAAACATTTCTTGGAAATGTTCAAAGTGCCTAGTGCACTAGCAACAACTTGGCCAAGTTCATGTACTGGAGAGTGAACTTGTAAACATCTGCTTTAATACACGGCCTGACTTTGGTTCATAGCCTCTGGTTCAGATCTTGTACCAGGCCCAGTGCTCCAGGCCCTATACCATGCTTCATTTGTATTCAAGACCTGGGCAGACCTGCTTCTACTTTGTTCAAATACAGAGTTGAAAATATAATGTCAGAGGACCACCATAACTCCAGATACAGCATTGTCACAGATATTCTGTGATGATATTGTTGACTAGTGTGCTATTAGTTTTCAAATGATACCACAGAAAGCATTGTTTGCACAAATATCATTGCAGTTGTGTATGGTGTGTGAATCCAGGGGTGCTTAGGGTCTCACCTTTCTGACCACCAGGCCAGTAACCCTGTGAAAGAAAGAAATTAGGTTGGTTTGCAATGATTTGTTCTTGACAAATCCTCATAACGCTGGTATCCCGTAGGTGCTTACAAATTGATTGTTATTTGCTTCAGTATCTTTCTAGGTATTGAAGTTATGCTGACTAATCTATAATTTTCTGGGTGCTCATTCTTCCCCTTTTTTAATGTAGGTTTTATGTTTGCCCTTCCCCATCCTTCAGGCGTTTTCAAAGATGATTGCATCTGCTACAGCTTAAAAACCTCTAAAGATGGAGATTCCACCACCTCCCTAGGTAACCCATTCTAGTGCTTCATCACCCTCCTGGTGAACAACTTTTTCCTAATATCCAACCTATACCTCCCCCACTGCAACTTGAGACTATTGCTCCTTGCTCTGTCATCTACTACCATTGAGAACAGCCTCCCTGGAACCCCCTTGCAGGTAGTTGAAGGCTGCTATCAAATCCCCCCTCATTCTTCTCTTTTGCAAACAAACCTAGTTCCCTCAGCCTCTCCTCATAAGTCTTGTGCTCCAGTCCCCTAATCGTTTTTGTTGCCCTCCGCTGGACTCTCTCCAACTTGTCCACATCCTTTCTGTAGTGGGGGGCCCAAAACTGGACACAATACTCCAAATGCGGCCTCATCAATGCCAAATAGAGGGGAATAATCACTTCTCTTTATCTGCTGGCAATGCTCCTACTAATGCAGCCCAATATGCTATTAGCTTTCTTGGCAACCAGGGCACACTGCTGACTCATATCCAGCTTGTTATCCACTGTAACCCCCAGGTCCTTTTCTGCAGAACTGCTGCCTAGCCTGTCAGTCCCTAGTCTGTAGCTGTGCATGGGATTCTTCCATCCTAAGTGAAGGACTCTGCACTTATCCTTGTTGAACCTCATCAGATTTCTTTTGGCCCAATCCTCCAATTTGTCTAGGCTACTCTGTGTCCTATCCCTACCTTCCAGGGTTTCTACCACTCCCCCTAGCTTAGTGTCATCTGCAAACTTGCTGAGGGTGCAATCTACCCCATCTTCCAGATCATTAATGAAGATGTTGAACAAAACTGGACGCAGGACTAACCCTTGGGGCACTCCACTTGTAAGCGGCTGCCAGCTAGACATGGAGCCATTGATCATTACTCATTGAGCCCAATGATCTAGCCAGCTCTCTATCCATTTTATAGTCCATTCATCCAACCCATACTTCTTTAACTTGCTGATAAGAATACTGTGGGACACTATCAAAAGCTTTGCTAAAGTCAAGGTATATCATGTCCACCGCTTTCCCCACATCCACAGAAACAGTCACCTCTTCATAGAAGGCAATCGGGTTGGTCAGACATGACTTGCCCTTGGTGAATCCATGTTGACTGTTTCTGATCACCTTCCTCTCTTCCAAATGCCTTAAAATGGATTCCTTGAGGACCTGCTCCATGATTTTTCCAGGGATTGAGGTGAGGCTGACGGGTCTGTAGTTCCCTGGATCCTCTTTTTTCCCTTTCTTGAAGATGAGCACAATATTTGCCTTTTTTCCAGTCATCAGGGACCTCCCCCAATTGCCATGAGCTTTCAAAGATAATAGCCAACAGCTCTGAAATCACATCATCCAACTCCCTTAACACCCTCGGGTGCATTGCATCTGGCCCCATGGACTTGTGTATGTCCAATCTTTCTAATTAGTCCTGATCACTTTCACCCAGTTTCCTTAAACCTTCATAGTCCTTCCTGCTAGTCAGAGTCAAGTCCAAAATGTCTGTTCCCCTCGTTACTTTCTCCATGTTCTGAAACAAAACATTGTCCCCAAAACATTCCAAGAACTTATTGGCAATTTTGTGTTTTGCTGTATTACCTTTTCCAACACACATTTCGGTAGTTAACATCCCCCATTAGTACCAACTCTTGTGTTCTGGCCATTTCTGTTATTTGTTCTCAACCTGCCTCTTCCACCTCCTCTTCCTGAATGTTAACTGAAATAAAAGATTGATAACTAGACTGATCGTAGGGGGCAATGGCCTGGAACCAGAGAATTAATAGTAATATAAAATAAAAAAATCTTTACCTTTTTTGAAATCAGCAGAACCATCCAAAAGAAGAAAGCAATGAATCCTTTTACTGGGTTTCCCAGCTTTAGGCTCTGGGTGAAACTGAATCTTATTTAAAAAATTTAAAATAGCATTTTATTTTTCCCCTCATCAGGGATGTAGGGCTGTTAGATTAACACAGAGCCACGTTGCCTCGCTCCACTGAACATGGACAGGGGAGAACTCAGAGAGGCTCCAATATTTGGTTGTTGGAGGAGGCTTGGCAACCCCCCACCACCACCCCCCCCCCCACCCACACACACGCACACGCACACGCAGTGAACCATGGGATGGGCCTCTGCTTCTGGATCTCAGGGGAATGGCCTGCCCCACACTTGAGTCAAAAGAAAGCTCATTTCCACACTGATGATGGTGGAGGCCCTTCTGGAGAGACTTCTGCGCCCTAACTAGGAATTGAAGGTGATGAACCTCCCATAAGATTTGCCTCTTTTCATTTACTGTAATTACATTATCATTCTATTTTCCAGACGTATAAAAATGCAACTAAAATATACACATTTAGAAGCAACAGTAAACCTTAATATAGCCAGACGTCTCAAAAGCTGGGGATTCGATGTATAAGCTGTTTAGAAATAGATGAGTAAACAAAGGCTCCTTTAATGAACTTAACATTAACATGATTTATATTATAAACATTAACATGATTACCATTCTGTTGGCTCCTTGGTCATTACTGAAGTAGCAACAGAGGGTTTGCAGAGCCAGCAGCATCTGGTTTCCTCAGGGCTTCTCGCTCTGCAAGGTCCATGGAGTGATGAGGCTGGAATTGTTTGAATAGGGAATTAAGTGCCTGGATTAAGGCAGATTATTTCATGGGAAACTGATCAAAACTGAAACAGAATCTGATACTGATGGGGCAGCTGAGCAGGTCATTTAAATTTGTTTTAATGTTGACTTAGTCAGAAGGGACTAGAAAAGAGAGAAACGTGGAGGAGTGTCTGTAACATGGCATTCATACTAGTAAGTGACTTAAGATGAAATCCTGTATTTACAATCAGAACAAGCTGGCTGGTTCAGATGTTTCTTTCCCATTTAGCACTGGACTGGTCTGTGAAATATTGTAGCAAGAAGAGCAAAGTATGCAAGAGTTTGGAATTCTTGGCAAATTCATTTCCAGCTCAAAGTGAAAGTGTACTCGGAACCATTAATACACCGCAAATACTCTGACCGCCTGTCATACAATCATCTTGGGCCTCTTTGTGTACAAGGAATTAGATCCTAACTCGAATGCTGGCGACGAAATGGAATGTCTGTAGGATTAACTGTCCCTCTGGGTCCTTCAGAGGTAGACAGCGATAACGGTTGGGACTGCACCTGTCGTTCTGGTCTTTGGTGTTATTGTGCATACTGACAGGCAGAGAATGTATGGAGCATCCGGGGCACCTCTGCCTTTCCCTAGATGGCTGTCTGGGCAGTGCACGTGCCTGATGGAAGAGGGAAAGGAAGGAGGTTCCAAAGAGAGGGAGCCACCTGCTGCACATGGACTGTGAGGTTGCTCGCCAGTGAGGTAGGCAGGGAAAGACGGTGAACAGCACAGGGTGGGGCATACCAGATGCTTGCTAAAAAGCAGTGAAACACTGGCTGGTGAGCGGGAGAGAGGATGGGAGGGAGATTCCCACCTGGAACCACCTATCAACTTGTGCAGTCTCCTTACAAATAATTACCCTGGGAGTTCCAGATAGTGCCCTCGTTTCTGCTGTGCCGGAAGTTCCCTGTAGCACGGATGCAAACCCAGTGGCTCCTGGCATGCTCCGAAGGGCTGACCATTAGGATGTTGGGAGCGGTGCAGAGTTGCTGTGGACCCAATTTCAGAGATCCCTCTATTGCAGCATGTCCTTTGTTGGCAGCCTGCACCTCGGATCACTGCCATGGGCTGGCACAGTGTTTCAGACTCGGTCTGCGCCTCTGGAGGTCTCGCTGGGTAGAACGTGGAATTTCAGAGTGATGGGAGCTTTAGCCTCTCTGGGCATGAGGGGACTGGCTCGACATGCTGCTCCATTGTGTTTCAAAGGAAGGAGTCTTCACTTTCCCCTGCTTTATCCATTGCTAGGCCCTTCCCTGGGCTACAGCCGGCACTCCCAGCAGCTCCAGCCCCCTACCCAAAGTCCCTGCTTCTAGCAGAGTCAGAGGCCATTGAGGTTTAAGCCTGCCATCGAGTGGAGGTCTGAAAAGCCAGCCCTTTGCAGCTGTGTCCAAGTGTTTCCATCCTGCAGCGGGGTAGACGGCACTAGCTTGCACTTTGGGATAATTAGCAGAGTTTGGAAAGTCCAGCGTGGCCCAGATTACCCAGCACCATCTGGCCCCCCACCCTGCACTCTGCACGAGCTGGACGACAGTCAGAACAGCCCCGCGAAGCCGCACAAGGCTCTGCCAGTGATGCCAAATGTTCACCTGTGAGCCCCATTCTCTCGGGCAAAGTTATGCTGTTTCCTTCGAAGTTGGAGGCCAGGCTTTGGAGGCCGGTTCTGCCCCTGGAGGGGGAGGAAGCTGTCTGTCCAAATGGATGTTTGCTGTGTTGCTGTACCTGAAGAAGAGCTCTGTGTGGCTTGAAAGTTTGTTTCTGTCAGCAATAGAAGTTGGTCCAGTAAAATATATTACCTCACCCTCCTTGTCTGTCAACTGTCCTAAATGGAAACTGGTAATACGTTTACCTATACCTAGGTTCAGCAATGTGCCATCTACACTGACTGTCCTCTCCCAGTTTGACACGTTCTGTTTCTTAAGTAAGGAAGAGCATTTGTTTCACCGTGAACAGCAGCGTTCGGGGATGCGTGCGCGTGTGGCCAGTGGCCACAGCAAACAAAACCATATGAAACACTTCAAAATAAATCCAAAAAATGTTTCTTAAATAAATGTAATTATTCTTCTGAGCTCCATAAACAGGCAAACTAGATTAGCAGAAAGTAAAAAATGCCAATCAATAAACAAACCTAAAGGAAAGATGCCAATATTCATAGCTGCCAGTAAAACTGCAAGACAAAGCAGCAAATAAAATACCGATGATGTGTCAAGATTTATATAAAGGAGCAAAACAGTTCTCTTCTCTATTACAGTAAAAGCATATTAGCAACGTGCAGATAAAGACACAGGGATGATCTGTGAAATCTGCCGTGTGCACTCACAGGGTCCCATTCATTACCAGAATGCAGCTTGCTTTCCTTGGTTGCTAGATTAATCTAAAACAACGTCCCTCCTCTCTTTTAAACACCATCCATGCAGAAAGGACATGCACCATCAGATTTGCAGGAACACTCAGATTTTGCTTTGATTTCCCTTGTGTGATTAAGAGATAACTTGGCATGGAGGCAGGGAATGTTAATCCATGGCAAGAGAGACAAAGTGGGTGAGGCAATGTTCGGCTTCATGGAGGCTCGAAAGCTCATGTCTCTCACCAACAGAAGTTGGTCCAATAAAAGATATGATCTCACCACCTTGTCTTTCCAATATGCTGGCACCAACACTGCCCATTGGGCAAAACTTCACACTCTTTTTTTCCTGTTGCAGGAGCACAGCTTCTGGGGGATGGAAGAGGTCGCTCCTAAGGCTGTCCTTTAAAAGAGCCTGCTAAATCTCGCTTTCTTCAAAGACTTCCTCGGTTGTCTCCCCGCTTGTGATTTCTCCTTCACTGCTGTCAGACATACTTGCTCTGGGGCATGGCTGTCCAGTAGGACCTGGCTCTGAGTTCACATCTGCTCTCCCCTTCAACAGCACTTGCACACACCAGGGCTCACTTACTTCCACGCACGACCTGTTCCTGGCAAAGTGCTGATGTTTTTGCCCCTTTGGACATTTTCCCAGGTATTTGATGTTTTTCCCAAGGAGGCAGGGCATGCAACCGAATGGCTCAGCCAGCAGAAAGCGGGACCATTGCTTTCGGAGTTCTGCTTTCACCTGTCAGAAGAAGAAAACAACCTGACACCAGGTTTCTCTGTGTGGAGACTTTCATGCAGGCAAAAGATGCAGGCCTGGCAGCCCTGTAGACTGGTGTTCTAGCTGCCCACAAGCAGCGAAAGAACAAGCAAGCTGCATGTCTCAGCTCTGACTTGCTGTGGGCATTCAAGGTCAGTCCCAAGGGCCAACTCTGGCCTTGCCTTTCTGATTCCCCTGCCAGCCAGGGGGCTGTCTGTGATGGGGATGCCTGTGTAACAGTAATTGTGCGCAGACCAGCCAATCATGTCAAATAACCCACTTGGCAGCCCTTTGATAGGATTGGCTACCATGACTGAGAGGTAAAAGACTGTCCTCCTGTGCCAGTCCCCTAAGCTAGCCAGCCCCCTGCGCCATTCATTATACTATAGCTGGAGTAACACTGACTCCTATGTTTATATCCCCAAACACTTTCCTTTTTTGAGCATTTTTATTTTTGAAGTGCCCAGTATCACTGGGGTTTGCTGCAGGACTTTGAAATTGGACATGGGATAGTCCTGGGGCCAGGGCAGTGATGTCTGGGCAGATTTGTGTGAGCTGTATGCTCAGGTCTGTGGTTTGTATAATATAGCTCATTTTGTGGCGCCCTGCTCCCAACCCTGAACGCTGTATAGCCTGATGCAGGCATCCTCCCAGTGACAGCACTGCACATGGATCTCGAACTCCAGACAGGGCACAGCCCAAATGGATCCACAACACCACCCCAAACAGCGGCAGTGTCCCCTTTGGCTGAGGGAAGATCCATTCACCAGGAGCCAGCCGGCCAAGAGTTCGTCTTCCTTTTGCTTCTACCCCTGGCTGCTAGTAAAGGTGGCCTTTGATCTTGAGTGGCAGAGATTCGATGCTGGGGAACAGAAGGGGGTGCTTTGCTCCTGCTGATCTACGCAGGAGTTGTTAGTGCTGCACGTTATAGAATTCTGTTTTTCATTCATTCAAAAAAAAAAAAAGAAATGTAGGAAATTACATATAAACGCTACGCTAAACAAACGTTATTAATGTTTCCAAGGCAAGCCCTCAGAGGTCAGGAAATACAAGAATAAAAATTGCCTATCCATCCACCTTAGGCACTGTAGGAAACAGGGGTCTTCTACACAGAAGGGGGCCAAATTAAGGTTTCTCTTATAATATCCTAACTTGAGTGTTTGACTTTGCAGCTTTAATAACGTTCTTTTAATGCAGATTTTTGGTTTGTAATTAAAGGTGGCACAGTTAATGATGCGTAAAGTTAAGGTTGCCTAACACTCCTTGTTTCCAGTTGCATATACTTAGGCTAAACTTTAACTTTTGGGGCAGAAATTTTTCATGCAAGGCATCTGCTTCAGGCTGACTCATTTTGGAAAGTTTCAGCAACAATGGTTCAAGCATATCTGCTGAAATTAGGAAAAAATACATGATGGTGCCCATGTTAATGAAATACTAGTAAGAATTTTCTGAAAGATCCTCTAGTGCTTCCATTCTTTGGAGTAGGGACTTGAAATTGGCAGGTATCAGATATCTGCCTTCTGCTGATCCTGTGAAAAAATGCCCAAATTTTGGCAAGTTATGAGCCTCTGAAAAAAACCCCAAACACCTCAGTTCACACATGCTCTTTTGAAGTTTGGCAGCTGAATTATGTGAAGATTCTATCTGCGCTGAGCATCCTTTAGTCCCTCCCAGTTTCTTTGTGTCAACTGGATTACATCTTCCCTCTGGTTTAACCATCATGGTGCATCACGAGAACTCCATGACCACGGGGCACCATGGGGGTTGTAACTGAATCTGAAGAATAATCTTCAGGTGACATTGTCTTTGAGTTTCTGGTTTATTTTTCATAATTTAATCTTTTTTTAAAAATATATCTATGCACACCATTTATTCAGAATAAGTGCTGTAATTTGGGGAGGATTTTTCATATGTAACAAAGGTCTTAAGTACCTGCTTTAAATAAGAAACAGAACTCAGTCTGAACCATGGAGCAGGAAGTGGTGCTCTGTAAAATATTTTGTTGAGAGTAAAGCAGGAAATGATTTTTCCATACCATGAACATTTTCAATATACTGAAAAATTTTCTCTTTTTGATCTGGGATGAAATGTTAACACCTCAAATTTTTGCAAGCCAAGAATACAAAACATTTTTTGTTTGGGTCAATCAAAACATATTAATTTTGAAGAGTTGCTTCAATTTTGACTTTTTTCTTTTTTAAAACCTTTTTCTATTTTAAATTTATTAAGCTTTTGAAAAAAAAGGTCATTTTGAAATTAAAAAAAATTTCTGTTAAAAAGTGTTAAAACATGACATTTTGACAATTTCAAAACTTTTTTTTTCAAAACTGATATGAGTCGAGAGATTCATGGAAACTGAACCTTGTAGTAGAAAGAGAGAGTTTGAGATACGAGGCCTGGTATAAGAGGCATGGTATGAGGCCTAGGGTGACCAGGTAGCAAGTATGAAAAATCGGAAGGGGGGCGAATAATAGGCACCTATATAAGAAAAAATTCCCAAATATCAAGATTGTCCCTATAAAATAGGGATATCTGGTCACCGTACTAAGGCCTGAATTAAAAAGTAATCAGGCCCTACTAATGTAAAACAAAATTAGCATGAGTTAGGCTATAAGCAAAAGTCAGGCCTGTTACGAAACACGTCCGCCTGCAGGTTCATAGTTTGGAATGTGAACTTGGCAAGAACAGGGCTAGTTTCAGTGGAGATACTCTACATTAACATTTACCTTAGTGTGGGCTGAATCTGGCTACTTCTCTCCTGATAAAAAGGGGTTACTGCCTATTTAAGAGAATGCACTCATGCAAATCTCAGTGATCAGTGCTGTATTGTTTTCTTTTCATTCTCATTATTGCCATGACAGTTCTACAGAAATCAACCAGTAACACATGTCCTGGTGCCTTACCTCTCCGTTAACGAAGCAGTATAAAACTGCTACAAGGAAACCCTACAAGAGACAGAAAATGAGAAGAAAATTAGATTATGGAGGAGACACGGATTTCTGTAGTCTTAATTTAAGGGTGAAATTACTATTAAAATCTTCAGAATACTAATCCCAGGACCATAAATCTTGTTTCCTTAAATAATTTTCTCATATACAATAAGTTTGTCTTAAAGGGCTGCTAATGTGACCAATGAAATTGGTTCAGAGGTAAGCCTTCTAATAAATGTGGAGCAGATTTGTACTTGACATACAGCAGAACCTCAGAGTTATAAACACCAGAGTCACAAACTGACCAGTCAACCACACACCTCATTTTGAACTGGAAGTACACAATCAGGCAGCAACAGAGAACAAACAAACAAACAAAACCAAATGCAATACACTACTGTGTTAAATGTAAACTGTTAAAAATATAAAGGGAAAGTTTAAAAAAGATTTGACAAGGTAAAGAAACATTCTGGGCTTGTTTAATTTAAATTAAGATGGATAAAAGCAGCATTTTTCTTTTGCATAATAAAATGTTGAAGCTGTATTAAGTCAATGTTCAGTTGTAAACTTTTGAAAGAGCAACCGTAACATTTTCTTCAGAGTTACGAACATTTCAGAGCTACGAACAACCTCCATTCGCGAGGTGTTCAACTCTGAGGTGCTATTATATTTGAGGCTATTTTGTTGCCAACAGTCAAGAATGGAGTCTATCTAAACAGGTTAGCCTCTTGTACAAATGTCAATGTAGTATCTTCTGCCCGCTACTTCTAATGCCATTCTGAGCCATCCATAGTACCTTATTAATTCAAAAGGCCTTGGACAATGCCATGATCTCCAGGAACTTGATGGAAAAAAGTATTCCTCAGAAACTGGGCATCGAAAGAAGCTCTTTCTTGCTTTGCTATTTCACCTATAGCTTTGACCCTTCCTTTTTAGTCCCAAGGGATTTCATCAACTTTGAAATGCCTCGCAGTGATGTGACCTCTAATGATAGTTACAAGGCTGGATGACCTCTCCCTGGTCGATGTTCACTAAGCTTGTGTGTTTGGATCCATCCACTGGATCTCATGTGGACTTGGTTTGGTGGGTCTGAGAAGAGTCTTAGCACTGGCTAAGGGAGTCTAGGCACACTCTCAGGGTACAGATCCTCTGTCTAGCACCCCTTCTGAGAGATGAGATGGACTTCTGAGAGTCCAATGTCCCAGGCCCTGAAACTAGTACCAGCTCTTCCAAGCCTCCCCAGTAGCTCTTGCACACTCCTAGGTTCCACTAAAGCAATGGACTCTCTGGATTACTGTTTCTCCCTTCACAGGCTACATGACAACGAAAGCAAGGGACACAAAAGACTTTGCAAAAGCCTATGAAATGGCTCCAGGCTGGGTTTGGGGACCACCAGGAAATTATTAAATTTGACCTAATCGTGTCTCCACACTTTTGGGCTATATTGGGCCTCCCCCTAGTTCTCCCTGCACAACATGAACATTTAATGGGTATGATTTAATGGGTATGATTCAACTCTGGGTTTTGCCAGCTGCAGTGCCTGGAACAATTCAGCAGGAAGAAGGTGGGATTCATCTCCCAGAAAGCATCTTCCATGCTCGGTACTATCTCAGCTCCCGAAGATACTGTTTGTCCATCCTAGCCAAGTATAGCGATCTTGCAGCTGTATTCGATAAAAAGAAGACTGACACCTTACCCCTGCACCAATGCTTTGACTCTCCTGTAGACCTCCGGCCAGGGGCAAAGATCCCTTTTGTTGCATTTACCCACTATTGGAACCTGAGCTCAAGGCCCTATGGAATCACCTGGATGAAAATCTGGCTAAGGGCTTCCTTCAGCCATCCAAATCCCCCTTTAGAGCCCCTGTCCTGTTTATTTAAAAAAAAACAAAAAAAGACAGGACATTAAGTCTCCATGTTGATTATCATGCCCTGAATGGTATCACATTAAGATACCATTCCACTAATAAATGAGCTTCTAGAATGGCTTGGTGTGGCAAAAGTCTTCACCAAATTCAAGTTGCGCAGTGCTTACAACCTGGTCCATATACGAGAGAGTGATGAGTGGAAGACAGCCTTTCACACCAGGTATGGCCATTAGGAGTATCTGGTCTGGTTATGCCCTTTGGCCTCTCTTCAAATCCAGCTACATTCCAATGTCTTGTGAATGATATCATCAAAGATATCCTACACCAGCAGTTCTTACTGTGGGTTGGGACCCTATTTATTGGGGTCACCAGGGCTGGCATTAGACTTGCTGGGGCTCGGGGCTGAAGTGGCAAAGCCTGAGCCCCACCGTCTGGGGCTGAAGCTGAAAGTGGAGGGCTTCAGTCCTGGGTGGCGAGGCTCAGGCTTCAGTTTTAGCCCTGGGTAGTGAGGCTCAGATTACAGACCCCCCACTAGGGCTGAAGCTATCAAGCTTTGCTCCCCTCCCCACCCATCCAGGGTGGCAGGGATTGGGCTCAGGCTTCAGTTCCTCTTCCTGGGGTGGTGTAGTAATTTTTTTTTCAGAAGGGGGTCACAGTGCAGTGAAGTTTGAGAACCGCTGTCCTAGACCACTTTGTGGTAATTTATCTAGATGACATCTTCATCATCTCAGAGAACCAGACGCTGCATGATGAACACATCCAGCAAGTTGGAATGCTCCCGAAAACATGACCTATATGCTACTCCAGAAAATCGTGAATTTGACTGCGTCACCATTGATTTCCTGGCCCACACCATCTCATCAGATAGGATCAGCATTCATCTGCAGTAAGTTGCCACCCATCAAGGCCCATCCATGACATTCAGTGCTTCCTGGGATTAGAAACTTCTGTTGGACGTTCATCACTGAATTCTCCCAAGTAGTGGGTCCAATTACCCAGCTAGCTGCAAGAATCCTTCATTCATCTGGATGGTAGAGACTGAACAGGCCTTTGTGCAACTGAAGAAAGCCTTCACCTCTGCCGTTATATTGAGGCACTCAGATCCATCTTTTTGTTGTTGAGGTAGAAGCTTCCAAGTATGCCACTGGGTGTCATAACCCTAGGATTTCCTGAGCGTTCTCCACCCAGGTGCATTCTACTCCAGAAAACTAAATCCTACAGAGTGGAACTACGAAATATATGACCAGGAGTTTCTCACCATCAAGGCTGCCTATGAGGAGTGGCATCACCTTGCAGGGTGTGCACTTTCCCATCCATGTATTTACTGACCCCAACAACTTGGAGCATCTGTGCTCCGCAAAAGCCCTCAACGAGTCCCAGAGCTGATGGTCCCTGGGATTTTTTTGTGTGTGCTTTGGATTCACACTACATTAATGACCTAGCAGCTAGAACAGCAAACCTGATGTTCTCTCCTGTAAGAGGAATACCTTGATTGCAAAGTGGGACCATCAGAACCCTTCACCATACTGAGGTCCCACCATTTCGCCAATGTATTCATGATCATGGACTTGTTAGCCTTTATAAAATGCTTTCTACCAAACAAGCAGTTGGCAACTAAACAGATGTCACCCAATGTTGAGTCTGACCAGGCTTCTCTGTCAAGAATAGGGTTCTCTATTTCAAGGCAGTGTGTATGCCCCTGAAGGCCTACCCTGTCTTGCAATTCTCCAATTACGCTATGACTCACCTCTGACTGGCCGCTTTGGACATTGGAAGACCATGAAACTGATCACACAACAATTTCTGTTTGCCCCGATTACATGCCTCCATGAAATCATATATTGACTCCTGCAAAATGTGTTGCTGCACAAAGGTCCCTCATATTAAGCCTCTGGGTATCCTGGTCCCCCTACTTACTCCCTCCTGATCCTGAGAATCCATGGCAATGGATTTTATTGTACATCCAGGAAGAACTAAAAGCCCAGCTGGATACCACCAAAGTGGTATAAGCAATTTAGTGACTGTCACCATTGGTCTAACCCTCCCATCACTGTCTGGAACAAGGTACATCTCTCCACAAAACATTTGGACACATCCCATCCTTCCCATAAACTAGACAGCTGCTACGTTGGCGCCTTCCTCATCACCCAGCAAATTAACCTGGTCACTTTCTTCCTCCAGCTACCTCCCACGATTAGGACATACCCTGTGTTCCATGTATCTCTACTGAAAAAACATACTCCCAACTCCTTGACAGGATGAATGCCATATAATTAGTGGATTCTCTGTCAACTGAAGTCTTTAAATCATGATTTCAGTAGTTCACCCAGAGGTTAGGTTCTATTATAGGAGTGGATGGATGAGATTCTGTGGCCTGTATCCGGACTCTGGCTTCAATATTAACTTGGCTTGTCCCTGGATGACAACTCTGTGACCTCAACCTCTGACCTGCTGATGGTTCCAATTCTGGTTTATCTATGGATTCTGATCTTGGTTTTGACCCTGGCTTGTCCCCAGATCTTGATTCTGGCACCATCCTTGGCCCAGGCTCAACCCTAAGTCTAGCTGTGACCTACACTCCAACTACTAGGCCTGATTGTTGGAAGCAGTGCCTCACAACCATGGCTACTCTACTATTTTTAGCTCTTGATGACAGCTGCCATGAGTATGTCTACACAAGCTGGGAATCACATCCCTTGCTCATAGTGTAGACAGAACCTAAAATATTCAGTGAGAGAGCCTTCCTTTTATAAGTTCCAGCTCGCATAGTTAAATGTCTCTCTTCAGTGGCTCCAAGGCTGAAAGGGATGACTGTGCTCATCTAATCTGTCCTCCCATATAATACAATGAAAATAATTCCTAGAACAGAGCTTTTAGAAAAACATCCAATCCTGACCTGTTTGGTTACAAGCCCACCTGGAAGAACTGGTTCCCCTGTATGGCAGCTAACTCATTGTCCTAGGATGCTTCATTTGTACAACTCCTGATGGCTCTGCATAGTTCTGTTAGGGCAAGCCTATTTCAGTTGTGGATGATCCTTAATGACTGTTCCATTCAGGTCTGCAGTTGTGTTGTAGCCATGCTGGTCCCAGGATATTAGAGACACAAGGTAGGTAAGGTAATATCTTCAGTGGACCTATTTCTGCTGGTGACATAGACAAGCTTTCAAGCTACCCAGAGCTATTCTTCAGGTCTGACCAGAAGTTGGTCCAATAAAAGATATTACCTCACCCACCTTGTCTCTCTGTTCCATTCAGGGACAGACATCCAGTGTCAGACCCTTCACCTTAACACAAAAGTATGATGCAGGGACACAGAGAAAGATGTCAGTAAGTGTATAAACATACACTTTTTAAAAAAAGTTCATAAAATCAAACTGGAATTCATATGTTCCCATAGAGAGAACCATAAGCTGTTACAGTGATATCCCTCCTTATCTTCAAACATATTCCAGAAACCTTTATTCTCAATTGGGCAAGTGAATAATCATATGGATAGTGAACTACCTGTGGACAATAGTTGACATTAAGATTATTCATTTAAGCTTTACAGACATCTGATATAGCCTATGCAATTTAGCTTCCTATGGTTCTTTCACCCAAACACAATCAATCAAAGCTCCCCCTTACCTTATTACTCCCAACTCTCCTCTTTCTTCACAACATCACAACATTCTACCTTCCCTTCTTCTACCAGCAGTGCTACAGCCATCTTTACCCCATGTTACAACAGGGCACAAATGTACAACCAATCCCCCATACAAATCTAATTTCAGGAGTCCTTCTTAAAGAATTTACCTCTCCTACTGAAAAAGCCCCAAACATTGGGAAGGGTTGGGGGGACTCTATGGTGAGCCACAGGTCTATATGGGAACTCTTCTTAGGCCTTGTCTACACTGGCAATGGAGGTCGACGTAACACTGCTTCCATCGATTTAAAGTGCGGTAAAAGTTGACTTAATAAAACCATCTCTGCAAATGGTGTAGTGCTAAAGTCAAATTCCAGACATCATCAGACATCTCCATCTGGCTTTTAAGCAGCCAAATGCACATTCAACCACCATTCAGCACTTGCTGAGCTGTTACTGAAACGCTCCTTCTTGCTGTCCAGGTTCCCAGGGCGTCATTACCCAAAGGAGCAACGGGCAGGATCCCCCAGGATCACTATTGGCATTTCCACATCCCCAATGTTTATTTTTTGGTCAGGGAAGAAAGTGCCCGCCTGCATCTTATTGAACAGGCCCAAGGTCGTAAAGATGTGCACGTCGTGCTCCTTTCCAGACCACCCCATATTGTTGTTGGTAAAATGGCCTGTGATCCACAAGGGCCTGCAACACCATTGAGAAGTATCCCTTCCAGTTTATGTACTCTGTGGCAAGGTGGTCAGGTGCTAGGATAGGGATATGCTTGTCATCTATTGCCCCCCACTATGTCCTGCACGTTTCCCAAAGTCATTACCTTTCTTAGCAGAAGCCTACTGATGGCTCTGCACACTTGCATCACAGCAGCTCCAACGGTGGATTTACTGACTCCGAATTGATTCCCAACTGACCGGTAGCAGTCTGGCATTGCCAGCATCCACAGAGCAATGGCCACTCACTTCTCCAATGTCAGAGCAGGTCTCAAGCAAGTATTCTCACGCTTCAGGGCTGGGGACAGCTCCGCACAAAGCTCAAAGAAAGTGGCCTTTCAGATATAAAAGTTCTGTAGCCACACTGTTCATCATCTCACACCTTCATAATGATGCAATCCCACCAGTCTGTGCTTTTTTTCTGGGACCAGAATGAGCACTCCACAGCCTGAAGATGATGCCTGACAGCCTGAAGCAAACAGGAATTCTTCCGCTCTGTGGCTTGTTACTGAGGCCACCCTGCTACATTGCTATTTTCCATGCTGCTTCTCCTCTCTCGCCTTTGAAAATACTGCAGGATAAGCAGCGAGGTATTTGTGATGCTCACAATGATAGTGTAGAGCTGAGCGGATTCCATGCCTCTCTGACAACAATGTGCGCGGCATAGAAAAACGGCACGAAAAAGTGTTTGCAGTTTGTTTGGGACAAGAAGGGAGAGGGAGGGAGCATGTTGCATCATGGGAGGACGATAAGCTTCCCAAAAGCCTCTGTGGCTAGTTGCATTGT
Source organism: Mesoclemmys tuberculata (assembly GCA_007922155.1). Taxonomy (NCBI): domain Eukaryota; kingdom Metazoa; phylum Chordata; order Testudines; family Chelidae; genus Mesoclemmys; species Mesoclemmys tuberculata. Next base: position 4,397,225 of record ML675637.1, read on the forward strand.
GGGATAGCTACCCACGGTGCACTGCTTTGAATGTCAACCCAAGTGTGGCGAGTGCGGACGCAAGAGCCTAGCGCAAGGAGCGTGGTGTGATCACGCTCCTGCGATTTCTAAAATTCAGCAGGTGAAAGTCGATTTAAAGTAAATCAACTTCAGTCTGCAGTGTAGACATACCCTTAGAGGGCTCTCTGTTTTCTGGAAAAGTCACTGCTGCTAGGGGAGTGAATCATATAGTGTCAGCCCCAGGAGCACTCCCAGTGGCTACGAAGCCCCATTTTAAAGGGCCACTGCTAAGCTGAAAAAACATTTGCTGCTAGTATAGAGTTCCTCAGTTTCTCTGTCAGTTCTTCTCAATGGCAGGAGAGGGGGCTCCCACTTTAAAAGGTCATCTCTTGCTGGAAAAGCTGTTGCTACTTGGGATCTGTGGATACGCAGTGGCACATGGCGTTATCGCAAATCCTCCATATATACTGATATAAAGAAAGAGACAGTACCCTTGATCCTCAGCTGGTATCAATCACTGTGGGCCCCTGAAGTCAACAGAGCTATGCTAATGCTCTGTTGCTAATGTTGAGGATCTGGCTCAATATATTTGCATATATGCAAAAGCAGATGGAATTAATTGATTGTTGTGTTTACTGTTCACTCTGCATTTGCTGACCGTTTTATGCTCAATTTCTCACCTTCAGTGTTGCAGTATCAGTTGTTTTTGTCAGTGAATAATATTAATATTTGGAGGTTAGACTAGGTGACCCTTGCAGCCCCTTCTAACTCTATGATTCTATCAGTCTCTATATCTAAAAATCTCTCTTCTATGGCCATGAGTTTCAGAGCAGTAGTCTCTTTAAAAGGAACATTATATGGGGGAGACGAAGTTAGACGTTCAGAAGGACTGCTTACTGGTTTCTGCTGCGGGAAGCAGAGATTTGCATGTGTGGTTTTAGTAGTGTTCACTTTTGATGTAAATAACAGCAAGTGTCTATTTTTAAGCCATCATGAATCAGTAATTTTTTTCTGTGGCTAAAACTTCATGTTATGCAACACTAAGCCGAGATGATTGGATCCCCCACTCTGTAAAGCTGCTAGTACTGTTTTAGCTACAACACAGCTGATTTTTAGAATTTAATTTTGTGCTCCTTCAAATTGTTTGTGGTAAAGCTTCCAGCTCACATCCCAGAGATAATTGTTTTTCTTTAACAAAACAGCTTAGCTATGTTTAAAACTACTTAGGATTTTTAGAGACTAAACAAATGGAATTAGTTCTAGCTTGTACGCTATTGGCTAATCCTTTTACAAAGTAATGATTTCATTAGAAATAAAAGTAAGAGACAGAGAAACTGCAGTAAACACAGATTAAGACCTTTGGCTATTTTGAAACACTTTTAATTTTAAAAAGGTGAAATGTCTGCTGAGAAGCAGAAGTTCAGCAATTTCCCTTGGATGAAAAGATGTTCTTTTTACTATTCACTTTTTTTTTTTTTGGTAACAATTCCAGTAAACATTCTTGTCATTTAAAATCACTGAAGGTTGCCTAATGATAACATCCAGCCAATACGACCCTTAAAAGTAAGGAAATGCCAAATTATGGGACAACTCTTAACCCTACGGTTATGTCCCCGCAGCACAGGATAGTGACTGAGGTCTGAATGCAAAAAAGGAGTTAGGCGCTGTGACAGGGTCAAACCTGATGGCTACAAGACAGTAGTGGAGGGTATATATATTAGCCCCAGGATCAGCAAATCCCTTTTCCCTGGGTGATTCAAATGGGGTTACTGCAGTGCAATTAGGCTAGCTGAGGCCAAGTAAGGAGCTTGCCCCAGCACTTAAAAGGGGTGGTTTACCAGCATCAATTTCTGGATCGATTGAGCAGGTCTTCACTGACTGTTCAATCGATCCAGATAGGTCGATCTGATGGCGGCGCCGTCAGAATAGACATACTCTAAGAGAGATATGGAGTCTATACAAGCTGCCTCTGTTCAAGTGTGTTGAATGAACCGAAATGGTCCCGAGTTTGGGATCAGCAGCTCTGGCGTTCTGATGAGTTTGTGTTGTACACTGCCAGCCCAAAGAGCTCGCGTTAGTCACATAGCGAGCTCATGGACTCTGGCTCCTAGACCACATTAACTGAAGATGGCTGGACATGTGGGGCCTCTCCTTCCCTTGTGCTGTGGGGATGGGTCCTGGAATACAGGGCTCTGGGGGCTAGCAATTCTACATGGTTACATGAAAATGCAGTGTGCATTTACTCACCTTTGCAGCCATATAGACGCATAGACAATAAGGTCAGAAGGGACCATTATGATCATCTAGTCTGACCTCCTGCATAATGCAGGCCGCAGAATTTCACCCATCTGCTCCTGTATGAGACCCCTCATCAATGACTGAGTTACTGAAGGCCTCAAATAATGATTTAAAGATTTCAAGGTACAGAGAATCCACCAGCAAGTGACTCATGCCCCATGCTACAGAGGAAGGTGAAAATCCTCCAGGGCCTCTGCCAATCTGTCTTGAGGGAAAATTCCTTCCTGACCCCATATATAGCGATCAGCTAAATCCTGAGCACGTGGGCAAGACTCACCAGCCAGACACCCAAGAAAAAATTCTCTGTAGTAACTCAGAACCCACCCCATCTAACATCCCTTCACAAGCCTTTGGACATATTTACAGCTAGTCGTCAAAGATCAGTCAATTGCCAAATTACACTGTCCCATCATACCATCCCCTCCATAAACTTATCAAGCTCAGTTTTGAATCCAGCTAGGTTTCTTGCCCCCACTGCACTTTTTGTAAGGCTGTTCCAGAACTTTACTCCCCCAATGGTTAGAAACCTTCATCTAATTTCAAGTCTAAACTTCCAGATGCCTAGTTTACATCCACTTTTTTCTAGTGTCCACATTGGTGCTGAACTTAAACAACTCCTCTCCCTCCCTGGTACTTATCCCTCTGATGTATTTATAGAGAGCAATCATATCTCCCCTCAGCCTTCTTTTGGTTAGGCTAAACAAGCCAAGCTCTTTGAGTCTCCTCTCATAAGGCAGATTTTCCATTCCACAGATCATCCTAGTAGCCCTTCTCTGCACCTGTTCCAGTTTGAATTCATCTTTCTTAAACATGGGAGACCAGAACTGCACACAGCATTCCAGATGGAATCTCACCAGCGCTTTGTATAATGGTACTAACACCTCCCTGTGTCCACTGGAAATACCTCGCCTGATGCATCCTAGGACCTCATTTGCTTTTTTCACAGCCACATCATGTTGGCGGCTCATAGTCATCCTGCAATCAACCAATACACCCAGGTCCTTCTCTCCTGTCACTTCCAACCGATGTATCCCTAGCTTATAGCAAAAATTCTTGTTATTAGTTCCTAAATGCATGACCTTGAAATTTCCACTATTAAATTTCACCCTTTTTCTATTACTCCAATTTACAAGGTCATCCAGATCTTGTTGTATGATATCCCAGTCTTTCTCTGTATTAGCAATACCTCCCACCTTATGTCATCTGCAAACTTTATTAGCATATTCTGACTTTTTGTGCCAAGGTCAGTAACAAAAAGGTTAAATCAGATCGGTCCCAAGACTCATCCCTGAGGAACTCCATTAGTAACCTCCCTCCAGCCTGACAGTTCACCTTTCAGTATGACCCGTTGTAGTCTCCCCTTTAACCAGTTCCTTCTCCATCTTCCAATTTTCATATTAATCCCCTTCTTTTCCAATTTAACTCATAATTCCCCATGTGGGACTGAATCAAATATCTTACTGAAGTCTAGGTAGATTAGATCCACTGCATTCCCTTTGTCTAAATAACCTGTTGTCTTCTCAAAAAAGATCAGATTCGTCTGGCACAATCTGTCTTCTGTACAACCATGTTGTATTTTGTCCCACTTAGCGTTAACCTCGATATCCTTAACTACTTTCTCTTTCAAAGTTTTTTTTTCCAAAAACTTGCATACTTCTGAGGTCAAACTAAAAGGCCTGTAATTACCCAAATCACATTTTTTCCCTTTCTTAAAAATAGGAACGGTGTTTGCAGTTCTCCAGTCATACAGTACAGCCCCTGAGTTTACAGATTCATTACACATCCTTGCTAATGGGCTTGCAATTTCATGTGCCAGTTCCTTTAACATCCTTGGATGGAGATTATCCAGGCCCCCCGATTTAATCCCATTAAACTGTTTGAATTTGGTTTCTACCTCAAATGTGGTAATTTCTACCTCCATATCCTCAATTCCATTAACTCCCCTGCCACTATCCCTAAGCTCTTCATTAGCCTCATTAAAAATGGAGACAAAGTATTTGTTTAGATATTGGGCCATGCCTAGATTATCCTTAACCTCCACCCCATCCTCAGTGCTTAGTGGTCTGACTTCTTTCTTTATTTTGTTTATATGGCTATAAAGCCTTTTACTAGTGGTTTTAATTCCCTTTGCAAGGTCCAACTCTCCTTGGATTTTGGCATTTCTCACTTTGCCTATGATTTTTTTCCCTTTCCTTGGGATACAGGCTTCAGATAGTTTCTGCAACTTTGACTTGAAATAATTCCAAGCCTCCTCTACCTTTAGAGCCTTGAGTTCTTCAGTCCAATCTACTTCCCTAACCAATTCCCTTAATTTTTTTTAGTGATTGAAAGGAAAGCCAGGCTTTTCAGAGGAAGACAGTTGTGTTTGCCATTAGTGACAATAGGTGATTGAATTTTGGGATGCTGAATAACAAGATCCAATGGCTGAATCTGAAAAGTAGGGAAGTGAAAAGAGGGAAGGAAAAAGGTATTTTATATAGAAAGAATTGCAAGAGCAGTCTTGCTGTTCTGTATTTAAACTTTTCTAACATTTAAAAAGTTTTCTCTCTTCTTCTCTTCATATTCTTCTACACTTACTTCAGGCTACATCTCAGCTGTGCCGTCTCTGAAGCAATGGAAATTGGTCCCTCTTACCGGTAAAATGCCCTCATGGCCATAGCATGGCTGGCAGTTCTGCCCTCCCCCCTTGGTTTTGAGGGTGGTTTTGGCAGAATGAGTTGAGACTGGTAAGTTACAGAGATTGTTCGCTAGTTGGAAATTGTATATAATGGCCAAACTTTTCAAAGGGGGCTAAGGAGCTTAAGCATCTCAGGTTCGGGGTGAATTTGAGACATCTTGAAGGGACCTGATTTTCTGAGGGTGGGAGCTCGACACTAATGAAAAGCAGGGTCCTTTTAAGGTATCTTGGGCCAGGCATCAAAAACTGAGACCCCCAAATGACGGTTTGTTTTTGAAAATATTGTCTATGTCTTTTAGGCGGATGTTCCTGCTTTGAAATAGCCCCTTCTAACAGGATCCCAACAGGTGGGGCCTTCTGAGTGGCAGGGGCTGAATCGTCTCGGCGGACTGCCCAGATTGCGAAGGGGTTCAGGACGCGCTGGCTGAGATGGGACATAGGCAGGTAAGAGGGTCAAATGTCCCAGGAAACTGTCAATTTGACATTGTTTTTGTGAACTTATTCATCCATCCAGTGTAACTCTGTCATTTTAAGCCAACACATGTTGAAGGATAATCAATAAAACCAGGATATCTAGTCTCTATTGGAACATCATATCTCTAAGAAAAGATACTGTAATAGAGCACTTACTTGAAAGGAGCTCATTGTTAATTGAATGAAGACTCTTATATTTCTTGAAAATCCTTCAACTTGTTCATCAGTGATGAAGGTAAAGACAAACTCGTGGATCCCCAGTAAAGGAATTAACACCAGAGTAGATCTTGCCAATCTTAAAAATAAAGAGTTTGAATATTATATTTCTCAACATCCTTGATGTGAAGCTGAACATCCAACTATGGAGAAATAACGACAGCAGCAGGTCCCTCAGGGCTCCGGGTTGGGGCTGACATAAGAACTTCACTAATGATCTGGAGGCTGGAACAACATGTACCAAAGGCTGAGGGGCTGTATCTAAAGTAAAAGATATATCAGGAAAAAGAAACTAAAGGAAAATGAGACAGAGGTGAGAATGGATTTAGGGAAATGGCAAATGCCTTTTAGAAGAATGTTATCTGAAAAGTGATGTGAAGAGGTGGGTTTGGGGAATGGGGTTTTAGTGCGGAATTAGGACTCACAAACTGGCCACAGAGGACAACATTAGCATACTGTTACACTTAGGCAGTTAAACACACCCTAAATATAAGTACATCGAAATATGAGGCCTCTTTCTAGAGGTGCTGAGCTCTCACTGCTCCCATTCACTTCGTTTAACAACTCTGAAAATCAGACAACTTTTATTTAGGTGCAGGAAGAGCTATGCAGGTGCCTTGGTTTAGGTACTTATGTTTGAAAATATGACCAGAATTATCTGGATTAGAAAAAGAGGCCCTCTACGGAATCAGAGTCTCCACACCTCCATGAGCTCCTCACACAATGCTGCAGTTAAAAAAATGGCAAATGCTCTTTGGGACATCCATATAGAGGTGTCAGACCAGGGAGGCACAAACACCTCCCTTTTAGATCGTTAGTGCTTTATGCTGAGGACTGTCATTTTCTATATATTTTTGTAGTGCCCAGTACAAGGGAGTCCTGATCATGGTTGGTCTCTAGGTACTAATGCAATTTAAATATTAAAGCATATAGGAGGAACATGTTAAAAGATCATTATTAAGGCCCGGTCTACACTTACCTTTGCGATTCGGCAGCAGTCAACAGAAGATACGCAAGTGACGTAAACCACTTGGGTATCTTCCGCCATCTTAGTGACATCTCCTCTGCACGGTGTCCACACTGCGCTGCATCGAAGGGAACAGCGCTCCCTTCAATGCAGTGCTACTCCACTTACTGAGCTTCTTTTCCTGAGTCGCTTCCCGGATCAACTGGGCGGGTCTACACAGACCGCTCAGTTGATCCAGAGCAATCGATGTGACAGTGGCGAATTTGCTGCCGTCAGTGTAGACCCAGCCTAAGACTGCAAAGTCAAGCGCTCAAAAATTAGGAGAGCCAGAATTAAGGCTATCAGTGTAACAATAATTTGTCCCCCTTTTCCACATACATTATGAGTCTTTACATGATGACATACCATGTGTTTCACAGGCCTCCTGTGCATTGAATGGGAGAGAGATCCTCTGGAAAAAATGTGATCATGTAATTAAAGATGATATTATAATGCACAAAGGGCCAAAATTAAGACCGCACGATCAACCTTATTTCTGCTAATTCCTTACTTTTGAATGCTTGGCTTGACAACCTTAATATTACTTTAATGTAGATAGTTTCAATATACTTGTCTAGGTTTTTATGAAAGCAAACTAAAAAATCAGACATTACATCATGTAGAACCATATTGATTGCCAGGTGGGTCTCAGTAGGGTAAAAGTCTTTAGATCCACAGTATAGACTTCTGACAGCTGAGTTAATGAAGTAACTAGTAGCAGTAGAAAGCTGTTATCCCTCTATGTGGACCAAGCAGACCAAGTATGGGCATGATCTACCTTTTGCATCTTTTCCTTAAACCCTTGGCATCAATGATTGGACAAGAAGCAATGGGCTTAAATTGCAGCAAGGGAGGTTTAGATTGGACATTACGAAAAACTTCCTAACTCTCAGGGTAGCTAAGCACTGGAACAAACTGCCTACGGAGGTTGTGGAATCTCTGCCATTGAGGTTTTTAAGAACAGGTTAGACAAACACCTGTCAGGAATGGTCTAGTTATTATGCAGTCCTGCTTTGAGTTCAGGGGACTAGACTAAATGACCTATTGAGGTCCTTTCCAGTCCAACACTATGATTCTATGAATTACATGTCCAAGATATTGAACTGAAGGTTTGAAAAACTCACATTTGTCTCAATGTATTCTCAGTCCATGGTGCTCCAAACACTGTAAGACAGTATCCAAATTTTAAAGGTGATCCTCTCAATCCTTTCTCATAAAAAGAATGCCATCCAAATACCACTGAACTCCCTTTAGTCCCTTCAGAATCTCATCCATAGCTTTCAGCAACAGGGCAGGTGCCAATGTGATTCTAAAAGACAACCTGCTGTAATAAAATGAGCCTTTTTGTGTGTTGATGGTGAGATACTTGTGAGATCAGCAGGATCTTGGTTGCCCACTGAAGTATGTCACCATGCTGAGACTCCGGCACAATGATATGACTGCCACCATCCTGAGTGGAAGATCTGAAACCGACGCCTTCTGTATCTGAATCAGGGTCAAGCAAGGTTGCAGGATCACCCTCACCTTCTTCACCATCTACCTGACTTTCATCATCCACCTCATCCAAGACAATCTACCAACCAATCTACCAATCCAGTATTGACTGAATGGGAAGTTCTTCAATCTTGGTCGCTTCCGGGCAAAAACTAAACTCACCACCAAGGACATCCACGACCTTCAGTTTGCAGATGACTACAGCCTGATGGCTCACTCTGCGCTGGATGTGCAAGCGATGCTAGATCTCTTCAATGCTTCGTATAAGAGACTTGGCCTGACCTTGAACATTGCCAAGATGAAGGTCATCCACCAACCTCTCTCAGGCCAGCTGAACATCCCTCGTGCCATCCATGTAGAAGAGCAGGCTTTGGAGTACGTGGAGCACTTCCCATATCTTGGCAGTCATCTCTCCCAACAGGTTACCAATAATGAAGAAGTCCAGCACTGGATCAACTGTGCCAGTGCCACCTTCTTCAACGTGGCTTCAAAAACAGAGCTTCAGAAGTTGACGAAGGTCCTTGTTTATAAAGCTGTCATGCTGAACACCATCCTTTACTGCAGCAAAACCTGGACAATCTACTGATGCCATATTAAGATGCTTGAGAGCTTTCACTAGTGGTGCTTGCATCAAATCGTCGGGATCAAATGAGAGGACCAGCAGACCAGCGTGAGCATCCTTCATGAAGCTGCGTCCACCAGTATTGAAGCCTTATTCTTGAAAAATCAACTCTGATGGACGGGCCACTGTGTTCGGATGCCCAAGAACCAGCTCCCAGCTCCCTCACTTCTCCCAGTTCTGTTGGCCAACGCTTAAAGGAAACAGTATACATGCTCAAGGTTGCCCTCAAGCACAGAGGCATTGACACCAACAACTGGGAAGAACAAGCTGCTGATCACCCACTGTGGTGCCACCTGGTCCATCAAGGCACACGCCACTTCAAGGCCCAACAACTTGATACTGAGGTGGAACAGTGGCAGCAGAGGAAGGAAAAGGGGACCAACCCAGGGCGGCGAATCCTACTCCCCTGCACAACATGCCCCCACTGCTGAAGAATGTGTGCATCCAGAATTGGTCTTCTCAGTCATCTGAAGACCCACCAAGCCTCATGGACGTCATCCTCAACTTGAGGGACCACTGCCAGCTGATTTGTGAGATGCCAGATTAACCTCCATTTGTAGGGGTGCATTGAGCAAATCCAATTTACTGAAACTCTGTCCACCACTAAGAGTAGCAAATAAATCTTCTATATGAGGTAAGCCTCTTCACTGTGTGAAACCAGTGACAAGACTCTGACATTCACTAATTGGTCCAAATCAGCTTCCACTAGAGGAATAAGGCACAACAATGGGCTTGCAATATTTCAGGTGACTGTCAGACAACTGTGAGGTTCACTGATATCTTGCTCATCTGTCCAAGCTCTTTTTCAAAAACTTTGGAATGTCTGTCCAATATTTCTTGAAGATTTGGAGGTGCTTTCACGATCACCTTCACTTAGTCCAATTCACCTTGTACTACACAAGCCAAAATCTGCCAAATGATGGTGAATACTTCCCTTCAATCACATACAAGGGTAAAATAACTGATTGGTTCATCTAGTTGAATTTTCACCTGGATTATGGTGTATAAATCTTCAAAGCCAAGGAAGTTTTTTCCAGGTGAACTTGTGACAAATTCTGGTGATAGGTAGATGCAGAAATTCCAATATCAAGCTCCATTCTTGTAGGAACTCCTTCAATCAAGGCGGTAACTCAGATGCCATCTCTGATTCCAGCTTCCAATAATAGTGCTTGCCCATGTTTTTTCCACATCATGAATTCCTGTCTTCTAGCCTTTCTTAGGCTCCGTCTTCATAGGTGTCTTCTTAGATATACTGTTACTCTGGTCACTGAATTGTATGACAGGTTTTGGCGATGTGTACTTTCTTCTGGCACTTTCTGCAAATAACCTGATGTGGCCTGCAATCCTTCTCAGAGTGCATTGTTTGTGCACAGTGGCCCCAGGGAAATTCCTTATGTTCCTGTGGTTTTATATCTCAGCAAGATATTCAGCAAGAGCTGAATTTCTGGGTCACACTAAATTACAAAGAATCCTTCTCTTCCATCTCTATTGCAACCACTACTTCAATCGTCTTCTTGAGTGCAAGTACTGATACAGTCAATTACTTCCTCCAGACTTGGTCATTGCATAATCCAGACACAAATTGGTCACGTAGATCATCACTTAATGTTTGTCTGAACTAACAGTGTTCTGACAATTTCATTAAAGCAGCAACAAACTGTGCTACCGACTCTCCATTTCCCTGATGTCATTGATGAAACGGATATCATCCTGCTATCATCAGTGAGGTAGGAGGAAAATGTTCCTGCATTGCTGCAGTAATTGTGACATACATGGCAGTTCCAGGCACAGTTGGATGGTCATGCAGATCATGCAGCAATCTGTATGCCTTTGGACTGTCAGCAAGGTTGAAATGTGTTGTCCATCTGGAATGGTGTCGCAGATTAAAAATTGCTCAAAATATTCAAGGTATCTCGCCCATGATTTGCAAACTTGTCAACATTGCCCACAAAGGATGCCATTTCTCTGTTCTTCTCTTGAACTTCATGCCTCCTGCATGCCATTTCCACAGGGAAATTCTTTTTTATCACTGTGCTATCTGCACTCAATCACCCTCTGCTGTCTATGTGCTTACACACTCCTTTGGCTATCCTGGTGCTCTTTCTGCTGGCTATAGACCCTCAGTTCAGGCTAAACTGTTTCGATGCCTGCCTGATTGCACATGTTCAACAGATTATGGCTGCTTGCTTCCACGTCACTGCTCTTCATTGGCACAAGCTCAAGGCAGCAGCCTATTCCTTTGTTCTATCCTTATTTCCCTATTTCCTCCACTTTGGCTGGCTGGTTCAAGTCCCAGGAGCAAAAACAGCAGTCTGTCACCCTGCGCCTCTAGGTGAACTTTGCACCCCTTTTTTCAATAGTATCATTTGCTTACTTGTCCTTTGTGGTCAGGCAATGGGAGCTCTGGACACTTAGGGATTTAAATTTCTCATCACCAAATGTTATATTTCTGGAGCCAGCAGAAGAGATAGATAGACACATGCAAGGGGAGCTGACGGGCCACAGCTGTCTGCTGTCGTGGCTTTATTGTTCTGGCTGCAAAACTGAAACTCACACAAAAGTCAGGCTTTCCATGAGGGAGAGAGGAGTGCTTGAACAGGATGTCACACTTCTCTGTGCATGATCTGACCTTCACCCACCATTCATGGTTGTAACTAAAAGACCCCTCCCTCCATGTCAACCCCCAGAACATAACCCAGGACGAAAGCCTGGCCCCAATGAAGTCAATGGGAGTTTTGCCATTTACCCCACTGGAGTCAGAATTTCACCCACCATCTCTTAACTTTCTTAAGTAGGTGGATCTTAGTGGGATTTCCAACCTGTTATAGTCTCTTGATCCTTTCTTTGCTGACACTTCACCCTTTTTTTGACATGTTTCCATTTGTCTGTAACCATCAGAACTTCTCAAGTTCTGCTTCATACACAGACCTGCTATAGCACCTCAGACATGTCAGCGCTTCACAAAACCATCACCCATTGCTCCTCACCACAGAGCTGCCAAAGCAAACACGAAAGTCTTGAAAAACTGGCATATGGCCACTATGAAATTTAGAAATCTCTTCCGATGCTGTACAGGGCTGTGCTCCACACTGCCAAGACTAACTTCTATTTCTACCCATTCCAAGCTTTCTGGGAACCATCTTCCATGCAATTATTATTAATTTTAATTTATACAGCAGCATAGATGTGTATGGTGCATCACAGACAGAAAAAACAACCTCCCTGCCCTAAGTAATTTGCAATTAAAGTGACACATTGTCCCTGGCTCTTGTGTGTTTGTGTGCACTCACAGAGATTGGAGAGCACAAGAAACCTGTCTCCACTTATAGCCCCTCATAGGAAGGGCCAGGAACAACAGCAGTCCCTGCAGGCAGGAGAGCACAAGGTCTGCTCCCTTCTGTCACCTTTGGGGGGTGCAAATTGCCTCAATGGGGCTAGGAAGAAGGTAGGCCACAGCCCCACCCCCTGTGCACTGGTTGGGTGTGTTTGGCAAGGGAACAATTTTCACTGATTAAAGGTCTGGTGCCAAATGCGTATTCCATTCATATGTGCTGTGGTGCACCAGGTGTCCTTGTGCCCCTCTTATAGCTTCCCCAGGGCCAGAGCAACGCTGCACCATCTCATACCTTAACTGAAGGCTAAATGCCCCAATCTGCCCTTGAGCTATGGAATGACCTGAAAAGGGAGGGAAAACAGCAGTGAAAGAGTGTGGGGGACAGGACCAGAATGAAAGTGGCAATATGATCTTGAGATTGCTTGTGTTGGAGTTGATAAGCCTTGTGGGGAAAGTATATTTGAAAGAAAGTCTTAACCATGGGAACTGGCTAAATAATAATAAAAATAAAGCTAACTGGTGACTATTTTTGCACGTACTCCCTCTGCAGAGAGTTCTACTAGTCATTACATGTCAGTTCACAACAGTGTGGGCGTGCTGCCAGATTAAGCACAAAAGAGCTGATCACCGAATAAATAAGCAAATTATTACAGTAAATAAAACTTCCAGATAGCTGTGGAAATGTTGGTGAATCCTGAAATATCACAACTTTGAACACAAATGATTATTCATGTGGAAATTTGTATTCAATTTACTCTGTGCATTTGTCATTGTTCGCCATTCATTATTTGTTATTTTGTGCCATAAAATGTTTGTGATCCAATCAGGGAGCAGAAGTAAAGTGTAAGGAGGCTAGGTGTGAGGAAATAACTTCATTCTTTATCATTACTGCTAATAAGAGTTATTGTTCAAGACTAAAGTTTGACAAGAGAACGGCAGAGATGCGGCTCCCTGAGGATAAGAACGGGACCATTTATAGGCTCTGACTGTAGAATACCGATGTTCTACTGTGCACAAATGCCCACAACAGATTCATGGTTGCTAATACATTTCCATGCCTTCCAGCAGGGAATTATCAACTTTACAGGGGGTCTTCAGCTCCTCCTCTGGGTCTGCAGGGAACCCCCCCACCTTTGTTTGACTGTCCTTCCCTATTCCCCCACCTCTTAGGAAAAGATAACCAGTCAGAAATGCTTCATGTGCTGGCAGACAGTTTGGATTTCCCTTCTCTCTGCAAACACAGGCTGGGGCACTCGAGAAATCCTCCTGCCTGGAGGTTGTTCTCAGGGGAACAACAGTTCCCTATCATTCTGCAACTCTGGCTTGATCTACCCGTCCCCCAGTCTGGGTAAAGGAGTGGAGTTGCTATCACTAGGCCAGGGAAAAGGTGATGAAGAGGTCCCCAGGCACACAATGGGACAGGGCAGCAGAATCAGCTGTAGGGCTCTGCAGAATGGTAGGGGGACTGAATTAATGGTATAGAGGAGGAAGCGAGAGAGAGGAAAATGAATTAATCTGTGGTGTGTGGGGAGAATTATTAGTTGGCCCATGAAAGGGAGGGGCAAACTGAACGGCGTGTGCGAGGGAAGAAGGTGCATGTGGGGAGGGAGAGGGTGTATAGGAGATGAGAGGGATGTGAAGTAGGGAGCCAGAATTTGAGGAATCCTCTTCTAAAGCTTTGTTTCTAGTTTTTGTCTACAAAAATTCAGAACGGCCCGTGTGCTGCAGGCTCTCATGGAACAAGATAACACTCACAACAGACGAAGGTTCAGCTGAAGCAGCGTCAGGTTTTATTCTGAGAAAACATAGTGAATCAGGAGCCAGAAAACCATTGCATTGAGCAAACACTGACTGGCATTTGCTGTGTTCTTATATCTTAGATGTGGGAGGCCTCTGGTGAGCAGAGACCAGAAGGGTTAGTTATACTAATTCTGTTATAATCCCCACACAGGCTGCATTTATACTCCCCTTAAGGATGCCTTCCAGGCATCTTGGGTCTGGACTTGGCAGGGTAGTACTGGTGAAATTCTCTAATTTTATTAGGGGTGTGGACGCAACTGGTGGGTTCCCATGACTGGTCAACCAGCCCATAATCCTCCCAATCTGCAAGCCTAGTTCAGAGTCAAAGAATCCTTTGTACATTAAGTTTTTCATACCCCTGAATGATAAGTGGTGGAAGTGGAGGCTTGACTTGTCCAGGAAAGGGACTGTCAGTTTACGACTTGAACAGCAAAATGCAGAAGATTGGAGGTACTCTCATGGAGCTGAGCAGGAACAGTTTGACCATGACAAGGTTCATTTGCTGGAGTCAGGTGTTCATGATTTAGTTTATGTGAAGGATGAGTGGAAGTGATGTTTGATGATGATAACCATACCCAGTCAGCAACGATGGAATGAAGGGCTTCCCGATAGTATCAGTCTACGCAATATTTGTAGGCGCTTCTGTCTGAGTTGAGAGGTTTTCTCAGTTCTTCTTGAAGATGGTACAGATGCTGGACTAAGTCAGTAGGTGCAGGGACATGACACCTTTGGTAAGGATGGATAGAACTGCAGATGGAATCCATAGCTGATATAGAAGGGACTGCAAAGGGTTGAGACATAGTCAGAGTTGTTGTACACAAATTTGGCAAAAGGAAGGAGTGAGTCCCAATAGTCCTGGTGATAACTGAGGAAACAATGAAGGTATTGTTCAATGATTCAGTTAAACTCCTCACTCTGCTCTTTGGTCTGAGGATAGTAGGCAGAGGAAGTATATAGCTTAACATTCAGTAAATTAAAAAGTTCTTGCCACAAATGGGAAACAAACAGTGGGCCCTGGTAAGTGGTGATGCTAGATAGTATCCTGTGGAGTTTGAAGACATGATTAAAAATGAGCGAGTCCATCCCTGACCAGGGAAAACTCTGGGACATGGGATAAAGTGGGATATTTTAGTAAGATGGTTGGCGATGACTAAGTTGGCTATATTGTTCTCTAACCTGGGTAGGTCAATGATAAAATCTAGGCAGATGGATGACCAGAGCTGGGGTGAAGGGAGATAGAAGCATGAGGTCCCTGAGATGTTTTGCACAGGGGTGGCAGGTGGGGTGCTCTTTGTTCGAGAGTAAATATCACAGGAGTTAATATATGACTTGATTTAAGGCTGCATCTTTGGTCACCAAAAATATAGAGAAACTAATCTACATGTTTTAAAGTGGCCAAAGTGGGCAGCTACAGGTGAATAATGACAAAGTTTAAATACTTCAAGCCATGGGTAGCCTTGTGGGATATATATATGGCATTTAAAATAAAGGATCCTATCTTTGATCAGGAAGCTGGGGTTAGGTGGTTGGTCATTGGTGGCATTCTGAGTCAACATAACTTCCACCACAAATGGGTCATTAAATAATGAGGCTCAGATGAAGAGCAGCAAATACCTATGTACTAGGGCATTGACAAAATTACAAGATATAAGGATTATAGAATGTTCTCTAGCCCTTTCTCTTAGTATTCTCATTTATGAGAGTGTGGTGAACTTGCTGTTCTGGGTGCCTGAATGGTACATCAAAATGAAGTTAAATATGGAGAAAAATGAAGACCACTGGATTTGATGTTGGTTTGAGGTTTTCACGGCACACAAATATACCAAATTTTTGTGATCTGTATATACCTGGACTGGAAATTGGGTTCACTCAAGGTGTTGGTACCATTCTTTGAACTTGGCTTTAATGATGAGTACAGATTTGATAATTTTACAGGATAAGTTTACAGAAGTAGAATGCACATAGATGAAGTTGATTCTAGGGTCCATGTCATTGTGATAGTACACCTCTGACTGCCACATTGGACATGTTTGTCTCAACTATAAAGGGTTTCATTGGAACAGAGTACACCAGGATAGGCATTGACATAAATGTCTCCTTTAAGTGGTCTAAAACAGACTCAGTTTCCTGTGTCCAGGCAAATCAGGTATTCTTCTGGAGCACTGCAGTCCTACAAAATCCTTAATAAAATGTTGGTAAAAATGTGCAAATCCAAGGAAATGCTGAAGTTCACACACATTTCTCGGGGATGCTCAATTTGTGATCAGAAACTTTTCTAGAGTCCATGCTGATGTCACTTGAGGAAACTATATAATCTAGAAATTCCATGGAGGACTGGCCAAATTCATATTTTTCTAGTTTTCCATAAAGCCCATGCTCATGAAGACATTCTAGTACTATGTGAATGTATTCATCAGGGGGGAGTTGGGTTTCTGAGAAGATAAGAATATTATCCACGTAGATCATCACAAATTGATTGAAAATATTCCTAAAAATGTCATTAATGAAATGCTGAAAAGTGACCAGGGTCTTTGAAAGACTGAAATGCATCAACAGATATGCAAAATGGCCATATCAAGTTTAAAACATGCACTTCCATTCATCACCCTTGTGAATCTGAACCAAATTATAAGTAACTCAAAGGCTTGTTAAACACCTTTGTGGAGTGCAGTCTGTCAAATAACTCAGTGATCATGAGCAAGGGATATCTATTCCTAATGGTGATTCTACTCAAGGCATGATAATTGATACAAACACATAGAAAGCCATCTTTCTTCCTGACAACACCGGAGTACTGGCCAGAGAGGTTGATGGATGGATGAAATTTTTTGCAAGATTTTCTTGAATGTATTCCTGAAGAGCTTTGAGCTATTTTTCCTACGGAGTGTAGATTCACCCAATGGGATCTTGGCTTCTGGTTGGAGATTGATAGGACAATTATAAGGGTGATGAGGTGGTAGAGTGTCCACATTTCTTTTATCAAATAGGTTGTCTAGATCTTGGTATTTTGATGAAACCACCAGGATGGGGTTGGGATCTTTGGCCTTCACTATTCCAGTGACATGGTCTGGATGGGCATTCGTTGGTAGTATCTTAAAAATTACCACAATTATGGACATCAAAGGTGTTTGAAGCAATAATAGGTGTTGACTAATGTGCTAGGAACAATGCACAATAGACCTAGTTGTGTTACTTTCTGGGATTTGGGTACTCAGTTGCACAAGGCACAACTGTCAACAGTAACTGGCATTGAAATGCACTGCTTGTGCCCTCCATGAAATACGTGGATCGTCCAGTGTAAATCAGGTGATACCGAGGACAATTGGAAAATGTGGCAATTTGACTATTTCCCCAAGTTGACTGGGAGGATTTCATGGTGATCCCAAATCTTGACTTCAGAAGGTGGTCTCTTGGTTAACCAGGCCTCAGGAAAGCAGGGTGCCTTCAATGGACTCAACATAATCAGGAGTGGGTTTACCTTAAATAGGGATTTTATGTCCATGAAATTACTGGATTCACCAGAGTCAACAAGTGTACGTTGTATAGGGATGGACACTGGAGTTTCCTGAGCTCATGCAAGGTTTGAATTTCAAGGGACAGATACAAAGTCGCCAGACCCACCACAATATGAAAAAAAAAAACCATTTTGGTGACACTGCTCCTTCCCTTGACGAATGAAATGAAACCAAGTTGTGTCAATCTATATAGTTTCAATCACATGACTAGCTTGTGATGCCTGCAGAAATTTCACCATGTAGAAACAAGTTTGCTGGAATGATCTCTTTCCCTCCTGGTGCCTCACCAAAGGCTTTTAAGGTGTCACGGGATAAGAGAGATGATCCTTTCCTGGATCATTAACTGGTTAAAAGACAGGAAACAAAGGGTAGGAACAAATGGTCAGTTTTCAGAAGGGAGAGAAGTAAATAGTGGTGTCCCCCAGGGGTCTGTATTGGGACCAGTACTGTTCACCATATTCATAAATGATCTGGAAAAAGGGGTAAACAGTGAGGTGGCAAAATTTGCAGATGATACAAACTACTTAAGATAGTTAAGTCCAAAGCAGACTGCGAAGAGTTACAAAGGGATCTCACAAAACTGGGTGACTGGACAACAAAATGGGAGATGAAATTGAATGTTGATAAATGCCAAGTAATGCAAATTAGGAAACATAATCCCAACTATACATATAAAATGATGGGAGTCTAAATTAGCTGTTGCCACTCAAGAAAGAGATCTTGGCATCATTGTGAATAGTTCTCTGAACACATCCACTCAGCATGCAGTGGCAGTCAAAAAAGCTAACAGAACGTTGGGAATCATTAGGAAAGGAATAAATAATAAGACAAAGTATCAGATTGCTTCTATAAATCCATGGTACGCCCACATCTTAAATACTGTGTGCAGATATGGTTGCCCCATCTCAAAAAAGATATAGTGGAATTGGAAAAGGTACAAAAAAAGGGCAACAAAAATGATTAGGGGTATGGAACAGCTTCCATATGAGGAGAGATTAAAAAGACTGGGACTTTTCAGCTTGGAAAAGAGATGACTAGGGGGGGATATGATAGAGATCTATAAAATCACAACTGTTGTGGAGAAAGTAAATAAGGAAGTGATATTTATTTCTTCTCATAACACAATTAGTAGGGGTCACCCAATGAAATTAATAGGCAGCAGGTTTAAAATGAACAAAAGGAAGTATTTCTTCACACAACACCCAGTAAACCTGTGGAACTCTTTGCCTGAGGATGTTGTGAAGGCCAAGACTATAACGGGGTCCAAAAAGACCTAGATAAATTCATGGAGGATAGATCCATCAGTGGCTATTAGCTGGATGGGCAGGGATGCAAAACCCTGTTCTGAGGTGTCCCTAGCCTCTGTTAGTCAGAGGCTGGGAATGGGCAATAGGGGATGGATCACTTGATGATTGCCTGTTCTGTTCATTCCCTCTGAAGCACCTGGCATTGAACACTGTTGGAAGACAGGACACTGAACTAGATGGACCATTAGTCTGATCCAGTTTGGCTGTTCTTATATTCTTATGTCATTCAAACAAGCAGACATTCATCCAGATGCATAAATTATCAAAGGAGATTAGGTCATTGGGTATTTCACCCAGGCTAACTCATCCTTATCAGCAATAAGGTGTTAGCAGTGTGCAGTGTAGTCCAAAATGGGCCAGCAAATGTGTTAAAGGTACTGAAGTGAGGTTTTGGCCACACAACTGAGGCTTGGGTCATCCAATATAGCTGAGAAAGCACAGATGAAATAATCGACGTTATTCAGCATGGGACAGCAGTGATGCCCAATCCAGAGCTTGTTGGTCAATAGGCTGTTTATAAGCCTTATCTTGGTTTAGTCTGTTGGATCCATAAGTGGCCGAAGCAGAAAAAGTAGATGACTTTGATTCAGGAAATCACAAAATTTCTATCTGTCACGATCAAGTTTACCCAGCAGTGGGACTGAGGGCCCCTATTGGAGGGTTCTGGTATTGAGAAGCCTGGAGACAAGTATACTGCATCTGTACTTGCACCACTTAGCTCTGGAGGTTTTGGAGGTTCTATATATCAGCCACTGGTATGTTAGTACAAATAACAAGAGTCCTGTAGCACCTTACAGATAACAAATTTATGCGGGCATAAACTTTCGCAGGCTGCAACCCACTTTGTGCAACTGATGAAGTGGGTTGCAGCCTGCGAAAGCTTATGCCTGCAGAAATTTGTTAGTTTTTAAGGTGCTACAGGACTCCTGTTGTTTTTGCAGTATACAGACTAACATGGCTACCCCTCTGGTATGTTAGCGTTTTGCATTCCCTGATAGAAATCACGCAGGGAGTTGGTGGGTTAGTTGGTGGTCTGTCAAACTGTCAGGAAACAAAACAACACTCACAAAGACACAGGTTCAGCTGAATCAGCGTCAGGCTTTATTCCAAGAACATAACACAGCACCTAATGCATAAGAAGCCAGGGAGTTGTTGCGTTGAGCAGACAGACTGGCACTCACTGAGTTCTTACACAGTCCGTATGGATGGCCTCCAGAGGGCAGTAACCACTAACGGGTAAAATACAATTACAAGCCCTGCACTGACTGCACGAGTTCCTTACAGTCTCATATGCCACGTAGTGCACACCATGGATTTGTATACTACTTGGCCTCTGAGACTGTAAGGAACTCATGCAGTCTCATATGTACCCTGTACCCTCAGGGTCTGAGGTATGTTGGGGTCCTCATCACTTATCACTAAAGATCCCTTATCACTTACTGCAAAACAAAGTATTGTGGTTACATCTAGTACTGGTAGCTACATTCTACCTCCCTGTATTTCCTCTACAGCATCACTTGGCAAGTTATTCTTCTCTGCCTCTTCTAAGACACTTGTTACTTGATCAGAATGGCTGCCATATCTTACCCCTTTGGGAGCTGTATATAATTATATATCCTGCATAGCACTTTAGAAACTTTCTGAAGAAAAGGCAACATGGAAATACAAATGAATTAGTAGCACTTCGATATATATCACATACCTGTATTTGTAATCATGAAAGCTCATTTGCTGGGCTTTGAGTTTGGAAATTAACAACTTTAGAATTTTTAGGAAGAAGCAGAAATTAACCTTAAAAGAAAATATATATCAATTAGTTATGGTAAATGCCACTATACAGTAATGTCACATAGACAGGCGTATATAATGTGTATATTTATATATAGATAACATCTCAAAAACTGAAAGAACATGAACATTGTAAAGTCAAGCGCTCAAAAATTAGGAAATGTCAGACTTATGGTTTCTTATGCAACTTTCATTCTGCTCTCTTGTGCATATGCATTATGAGACAGTCTTTAAATACATTATCATATTTTAGTTTTTCACATGGCCCCTGCCTCATTCAGTTATTCAGTGGTTCCTTTGATCAGTGTCTTTCAAGTTGGGCACCCAGAAAAAGAAACAAACAATTAGTGGCCAGTTGTGAAAATGTTGGTTTAAACGACTTGCTAGAATCCCACAGGGACTCTGTGACAGAGGCAGGGAGAGAATCCAATTCTCCAGGGTGGCACTCAACTACCTTAAGCAGCAAGCCATCCTTTCTCTTCCTGCAGCGCCCTACCTGATTCACCACACAATTTCCAACTTCTGCAACAAATGAGACAAGGGTCCAATGGACAACAGCGTCTTTCACTAAACTACCCTGATTCATTCCCGGAGCTGATCCATCCCATGCACTGAATGAGGCAGAGGTCCCATGAAAAAATAAGTGATCATGATAAGTGAGCATTTGACTGTATCAAAATGCATGAGAACAAGGGGTCAAATTAATGTTGCATAAGCAACCTTAATTCTAGAATTTCCTAGCTTTAAATGCATCAGAAAAGTGAAAGCTCAAAAACCAAAATATGTCAGATTTTGATATTTCAATGAAAAGTCAGAATTTTCCTTAGAAAATTTAAATGAAAAGAACAAAAATATTTTTGTTGAATTTTCCCACAGAAACAAAACCCTTTTTCCAACAGAGTCTAATCAGCAGGCTTTGAATGTTTAGTTCCACTACACGGACCACTGCCACTGGAGCTAACAACATAACCGATACTTGTAGAAGGTTGTCATCCTTCATGTGGACCACTTCAGGCTTTGCCAGTGGGTTTCACAGCTATTTGCGGACATCAGAGGGATGTAGAGACTCAGGACTTCTGGCTTCAATTCTAGGATTTGGAGGAGAGTGTGCTCTACTGGATCCTTCTGCTCCTGTGCTCTCAATATCTTCCTACCCCCGTGTCCTTATCCACCTCCAGGTGCCTGCTCTTGGCTCCCTCCCTTTCAATTTCTACCCACCCATCCCAACTTTTCTCCTGCTGCCTGTTACAATCCACTCCTACCCCTCGTTCCTGTCTCTCTTTCTTCTTTCCTTCTACCCACCCTTTCCCTACCTACCATACGCCACTCCCCCAGCCCTCACTCCTCTGCATTCCAGTCAACTCGATTCCTCCTCCTCCATCTCTTTGTGGCCTGGGCACTGGGGAAGGGGGGCATTGAGAACACAGGAAAGATTAACAGATTCCAAGGCCAGAAGGGACATGGTGATAATCTAGTCTGACCTCCTACATAACACAAGCCATCGAACTTCTTCAAAATAATTCCTAGAGCAGCGCTTTTAGAGAAACAGCCAATCCTGATTTATATATTGTCATTGATGGAGAATCTACCACAATCCTTGGTACATTGTTCCAATTGCTCTCACCATTAAAATTGCAATTAATTGCTCTCACCATTAAAATTTAAGCCTTATTTCCCATCTGAATTTGTCTAGCTTCTACTTCCAGCCATTGGATTATGTTAGACCTTTCTCTGGAAGACTGAAGAGCCTATTATTAAATATTTGTTCTCCATGTAGATACTTATAGACTGTGATCAAGTCACCCCTTAACCTTCTCTCTGTTAAGCTAAATATATTGAGCTCCTTGAGTCTATCATTATAGGGTATGTTTTCTAATCCTCTAAGCATTCTTGTGGATCTTCTCTGAACCCTCTCCAATTTATCAACATCCTTCTTGAATTGTGGGTACAGAACTGGAAACAGTATTCCAGCAGTGGTCACACCAGTGCCAAATAGAGAGGTAAAAAAGCATTGCTACTCCTACTTGAGATTCCCCCGTTTATACATCCTAGGATCACATTAGCCCTTTTGGCTACTGAGTCACAGTGGAAGCTAATGTTCAGCTGACTCATGACACCCAAAGCTATTTCAATCACTGCTTACCAGCATAGAGTCCCCCATCCTGCAAATATGGCCTGTGTTCTTGTTCCTAGATCTATATTTAGCCATATTAAAATGTATATCGTTTGTCATATCCCAGTTTACCAAACAATGCAGATCACTCTGAATCAATGACATGTCCACTTCATTATTTACCTCTCCTCCAAGTTTTGTGTAATCTGCAGACATTATCAGTAACAGTTTTACATTTTCTTCCAAGTCATTGATAAAAATGTTGACTAGCATAGGACCAAGAACTGATCCATGAAGTACCCTACTGGAATAACACCCGCTTGATTGTGATTTCCCCATTTACAATCACATGTTGAGACCAATCAGTTAGCCAGTTTTTAATCCATTTAATTTGTGCCATGTTAATTTTATACCATTCTAGTTTTTTAATCAAAATGTGCAGTACCAAGTCAAATATCTTACAGAAGTCTAAATATTTTACATCAACATTACTACCTGTATCAACCAATTTTTAATCTCATCAAAAAAGATGTTAGTTTGACAGGATCTATTTTCCATAGACCCATGTTGATTTGCAATAATTACTTTATTCTCCTTTTATTCTTTATTAATCAAGTCCCATATCAGTTTCTTCATTGTTTTGCCTGAGATTGATGTCAGGCTGACAGGCCTATAATTACCAGTGTCATCTTCTCATTTACTCTTTTTAAAAATTGGCACAACACTAGCTAACTTCCAGTCCTCTGGAACTTCCCCAGTGCTCCAGGATTTACTGAAAAATCAGCATTAATGGTCCAGAGACTCCATAGTTCAGTTTGAGATGAGTTTTGTACTCAAAATAGCAATTCAACCTTTTTATTGAGTATGAAGAACACAATGTAGTCTCCTGAAATTTGCAGCACTTACTCTGTGAATACAGATTGATTTGTCTGAGCTTTTACAAATACACTATTAACTAGTCTATAAATTAGAATTAATTTTAAAACAGGACGTTTAATAAATTTTGCATCCTGTGTCACACTTTGTTTGGATATTTTTGTCTAGCTTCCATGCTTCAAGAAATAGGGCCTGGCTGGAGTTGGAATCTTGCTGAGGAAGGACAGTATCTCCACTGCAGGGGGGGCATTCATTGGGGCACTTGAATTGGGAGTTATGGATGTCTCCCATGACCCAATCATCCCCCTCATTACCCTCCTATGATCCCGTCATCCCCCTACCCTTCCCCACTCTCAAGTTTTGCTCCTTCACCCCCCCAGCCCTATTGACCCTCCCATTCCTGTTTACTCCCATCCCCTTCCCACTGCTGGCTGCTTTCCCCTACCCTTTCTCAGGTGTCTGGTGATAAAGGGTGTTGGGAGGGCAGGGGAGCAGTGAGGATGTGGAGGGGAAGAGATTGGGGATGGGATCAGAGTGAAATCTGGGCATATATCGCAGAAGGGGTTGTTTTAGTGAGCAGCTGCAGAACACAGATATGTCTGCACATCTGGGCTTTCACTTGAGTGACAGTACCATGTGAGCATGGAGGGCACAAGGGGTCAGACACCACGGATAAGGGTCTATGCTGTGGCAGTTGGATGAAAGGGCAATGTGGGTGGCTATCAGTGGGAGCAATAAGACCATCCCTCCCCCTGCCCTTTATGCCACCTGCACAGCAACCACTGGCGTACTGCAGCACAGGGCCAGTTGCACTGGGTAGCAAAGACTGACTGGAATGGATGAGTCTCTAGCCAAGCCCGAGAGCTTCACAGAGGCATGGCAGCCCTGAGGCTCACTGCAGGTGTGCTATGCATTCCCTTCTCTTCACTCCAGCTGGTTGAGAAGAGGGAGCCTGTGGGTGCAGCTGCAGAACACAGATGCGTCTGCACATCTGGGCTTTCACTTCAGCCCTACCTTTCTACGGTTCTATGAGCCCAGGGCGAGGGGACAGGCCCACGGAGTAGATGGAGCGTTGAGTTGCCTGTGGGCCTGCGCTACACATAAGGATTAGCTACATCCCAAAGGGAAGGAAGTGCTTTAATTTGGGGCTAAAGTGCAGAGGCTGGAGAGGCTATGGAGATGGTACCTGGTGGAGGTAGAGTTTCATTTAGGCATCTGAGATTTATGTCACACTCCCAATGGCTGACTGCTCTTTGCAATCACACTGGGTCTCTGCACATGGTAGTAAAGGAGTTAGGATAGATCTCTGTATCGGAGTGATTCCTGAGTGAACTGCTGCCTCCCCAAAGCTGTAAGAGTTTGGACAGGGGTGTCTGCCCCACAATGGGATATTCTGGGATATCAAACCAATTGCCAACCCTGCCCTAACACCTTGCTTCTGCAAAATTACTGATGAATTCATAGAAAGAAAAAACCCTAACACCACATAATGAAACAAAACCTAACTGATTTCACTGACTCTTGAAGTACACATGTCCTGCTGGACGTTAGTGTTGTAGTGCTTGTCCCTTCCTCCATTTTTGTGGTTTTTTTACTCTCACTTCATGTTGTGGATTCTTTGGGGCAGGGACTGTGTCTTTATATGAAGTGACTACTGCCCTTTTGCTCTGGTGATCATCTGAGCCAGAATACAATTTCTTGGAAAGACAGTAAACAGGCACTCACACCTGTATAATATATAAGCAAAAGAGAAAATAATCCTTACTGCAACGGCAAATGCCATTGGCCCTCGGATGATCCACCAGATTGCCATATGTTCATTTGTTCCCCAGCACCTAAGGATTAATTTAAAATATAATTATATTAGATTCATAGAAACAAGTTTGGGAATTTAAATTAAAAAATATCACATTGAAATGTTAAGAGGTATTTGACAAGGTTTAAATATTTTTATTTGCTACTCCTTGGAAACAACAGAACGAAATTGAGGGAAGAGAAGATATTTACCAGTAATTGTAGCTCTGGCAAGGTGTTGCCTGTGTATATTCACACTCTTGAGAAAAAGTGCCGTAGGCAGTAAGCTTTGGAAGCACCTAGCAAAACCACGCTCTTTGGGAGCACCTCTCAAACCATCAAATGCCAAGTGGCTGAGCTTTTACCGAGACTGTCAGTCATCTCACTAACAGAGAGAAATGTCATCCTCTGTAAAGAGAGGGCTTTCTGGATTGCAAAAGGATGTCCTGCTCCTCCACACAAGAGACAAGTTCATGAGAATTGAAGTCCCATGGCCCCAGCTGCAATGTGAAGTGAAGTGATCCTGGCATGGGTGCCGGCCCAGTTCTCCTGCGTCTGTCTTGAGAAACTAACAGATAAAATAGCAGTTGCTGTGACAGCTCTAGGAGGTCCAACGAACATTGCAGTTTGCCCAGGCTGCAGTAACTAAGAAGAGCTACTTCCTCTCTGGTTATAACCTTCCAGTTCCTGCAGGGAATAATGGAATAGGAGGAAAGTCATGAAGGAGTTCTTTGCTTGAGTTTGAAAGAAACACATGGATCTTCTCTCTACATGCATGTAATGTAATGTACATGCAGTGGAATGCTGATTCCACTGTAGGGTAGCATCCCTTCCTGTACACATGATCCGTTACTCCATGTCAAGCATCACTCATCCACTCTGGATACACCCACCTGAGTTGGTCTATTGGGATGTCCAATCATTCAGGTAAGGAAAAACATGGCTTTCTGACATATCAGATAAGCTGCTGGTATGTCAAGATATTGTAAACACCTTTGCAGCAGGGGAGAAAGTGAAGGGGAAATGCCTGTGCCCTCCAAAATGCAAGCATTTGTGATGGGATGGCCTGCATGCTATGTTGAAGTTGGCATTTTTCAGACTGAGATCCCCAAACCAGTCTTGCATTGCTAGGCTGGAAGTGATGGCAGACAAAATTAGTATATGGAACTTGAACATCCTGATGTATTTGTTCAATTTCCTCAGGACCTTGTTGGGTTGAATTTTTTTCAGCCTTCAGTGTGAGGAATTTGGAATAAAAGTATTTTCCTCTCTACTGGAAGTTCCTGGATGTCTCTTTTCTTCAGAAGTGAAGTCACGTTCTCCATGAGCAGTGTCACAGGACAGGGAATCAGTGAAGAGGTTATGGGGAAGGGGTTTGGAGCAACCATAGACTAGAACTGAATAGCGCAACCATTTTCAAGAACATCAGCTCCTTTCCCCGGTCAGTGATTATTCCACGTGTGCCATCAAGAAATAGACCAACCAGATGGTCTCCAAAGGCCAGATAATAAGAAGGGGAAGAGCGGGAAGCAAAATGAAAGACTGGTGCTGTCTGGCCTCTCATCAAACTTGAGGTCTACCACTGATGACAATGGCTGACTTCCTAGACTCTACACTTGGCCACTCTTGTTATTTTGTTGCTTCTTACATTCTAAATGAAACTGAGATTGAGGCTTCTAGTAATAAAAATAACCCAGGGCAGCTAAGAAATAAGGGATAGCGGGCACCGATATCAGAAGGATGGAGGATCTCTCCTTTTGGGACCTGGAAGGTGGCAAGAGTCCTCATAAACATGTGGATCTCCTCTCCCCCCAGTCTTTTCAGGATGTTTTGGTTTTGGCAGTGAATACCATATCCCCAATCCAAGGGGGGGATTCTTGGCCTTTGACTGTGCCTCCAAGGAGAGAGCCCGTGGAGTGATGCCCATTGACACAACTCTCACTGCTCTGTCATGAGTCATCAAGATCACTGATCTACCTTGCTGATCTCCTTGGCCACCTTCTTTTGTTCCTCTGAGAAAGAACGCAGCAGGGGAATGACCCACTCCAATGAAGTAGGAATATAGCTGGCCACAATGGCTTGGTACTTTGTTGATTCCAAGAGTCCCAGAAAAATATTTTCTCCTTACTGGTGTTCCTTCCTGATCTCAACTATAAGGCTGGAATGGGAAACGTTCAAATCTCTTCAGAGCCACTTAAACTATGTGAGTGTTTGGAGCAGATATGAGGAAAAAATATTGGAACTCCCACTGGGACACCTTGACTAGTAGCAGTAGTCCCTCGTTGACTGGGAGAGATATTTGCCCTCTCTAGACTGCAGTAAGTCTATTGAATGGTATGTCATAGACTTTAAAGCCAGAAGGGACAAGCACAATCATCTAGTCTGACGTCCTCCTCATTGCAGACCACAGAACCTCACCCTGTAATAGACCCATGACCTCTGGCTGAGATACTCAAATCTTGACTTAAAGATTTCAAGTGACAGAGAATCCACCATTCAATCTAGTTCAAACCAGCAAGTGAACCATGCTTCATGTTGCAGAGGAAGGTGTAAATCCCCAGGGCCTCTGCCAGTCTGACTTGGCAGACAATTCTTTCCCAACCATAAGTATGGTGATCAGTTAAACTTGGAGCATGTGGGTGAGAATCTTCAGCCAGACACCTGGAAAAGAATTCTCTGTAGTAACTCAGAACCTTCTACCTTTTAGCCATCATTGGCTCCAACCATAGAGGTGACAATTATACTATACTATATAGTATATATGATATTATAATTATATATTAGATTATTATATATATTATAGTATAGCTGATCGCCATATTTGGGGTCGGGAAGGAATTTTCCTCCGGGGCGGATTGGCAGGGGCCACGGAGGTTTTTCGCCTTCCTCTGCAGCATGGGGCATGAGTCGCTTGCTGGTGGATTCCCTGCAGCTTGAGGTCTTCAAATCTCACTTTTGAGGATTTCAATAACTCAGTCATGGGTTCGGGGTTGTTATAAATGTGTATGGGTAGGGTTTTGTGGCCTGCCTTGTGCGGGAGGTCAGACTAGATGATCATATTGGTCCCTTCTGACCTATGAGTCTATGAGTCTATGAGTCTATAGTATATATACTATTATACTATATATTATAAAAATACTGTGAATTCCTGGAAATGTCTAACATCGTTAGGGAGAGAGAGTGTACTCGTAGATACCAGAGTTATCCTCAGCTGAAGAGAAGGATGCTGAGGTGTCCTGGCCGTTGATGGTTCTGCATCATCAGAGGACATAGATTTTACTGGGGTGGCCTGGTCATTGTGAGGGGACTCCGCATCATCAACAGCCAGTACCAGTATCAGAGATGAAGAACGTCTCTGGAATATTGGCATTACATAGGGCCCTGTATTGGCAGAGATCTCCTAGGCCTCTTGTACTGAAGGCAATGTTGGCACCGCAGAAAGTTCCTGAAACCTCAGATGCCACCAAAGATGCCCCTCACTGGTTGCCCTCTGGTGCCAGCAGATCCAGCTGCTGACTTTCTCTGTTCCAAACCTGAAACCCTCCTGCACTTGCAGCCATAGGTGCTGACAGCTGTGTCCAACTGGAACCACAGGCTTCGTGCAGAAGAGGGATTAGCAGCCGCACCTGACCTCTTCAATTCCCACATGGAACTGTGGCCACTATCAGGCAGTTCGGCGGTCCATCTGTCTTATCTGCACTTACTGGTGCTCTTGGATCTGTGAGCTGAGAGCTCAACAAACTAAGCAAAGACCTGGGAATTGACACTTCTCTGGGCATATTATGCATCTGGTATGAGCACCATATCCTGGAATAGTAGAGGGCACACAGTGCACCTCTGGAAGCTTGACTTCTGAAGGTGATAAGTGGCCCTATCCCACCAAGCTGGACCAGCCTGACAGCAGTGCGTAGCAATATATATATATAGCCTACCTGAACTCTAGTAATATATATATATATATAGCCTACCTGAACTCTAGTAATGCTGGAAAACTAAAAACTATTAATAAAAACTACTAAAAACAATTAAATTAGAAACATAAGGAAATATTTTAAAGACAAGGTAAAGTGTGGCTGAAATCAGAGCCTGGTCCCAAGTAGAAAGGTTCTTCCAACTGCCTGACAGCCATACCTCTTTTACACAATAGTTAGGGCACCGAACCTCTGCTATTTGGAAGCAGCACTTGCAGGGCTCCCGAAGGTAACAACTTTGCTAGATGCTGTGCAGGTTCACGGCTCGGTGGACACTTTATTCCAAGAATAAGAACATGCACAGTCCACCTCGAAGATGAACAGAAAATGTCTGGTTGAGTTGTCTTGTGGAGCCTGGATCTGAAACCCCTGGATCAAAAAGCTTGAGCCCCAACTGCCTCCAAGCTAATGGACTTCCTCTTTTACCTTAGAAAAGTTGAGACTTATGTTTTCAGATCCAGCTGTCTGAGGTTCAATCTATGAATCTATGAAAAATATTTTCAAAATGCTCCTGCTGAGATCATCTTCCTGGCCCATTATTCAGATTATGAGACCATAACAAGAACAAAGAACTGGTCAGGACTTCCTGGGTCATGGAGTCCAGTTCTCTCCTATCACAGGCATCCGTGTCACTCTCCTGTCTTTAAATTCCCCCCCTTGCTCCCCTCTTCCACCACAAACACAATTCCTGCACAATTTAGCACTACTGTGCCTATCCTCTGATGCCTTATTACAAAGTTGACTCATGCCTTGCTCCAGCAATGATTCCAGGCTTCATCACTTGATTCTCTGACAATCCCGTATTATGATTTTTCTAATGCTGCCCCTTACATGTGGGAAAAGCTCCCAGGCACAATCTGTAAACCTTGTCCTCCTTTGCATCCCTGTTCAAAACTCACCTCTGCTGTGGTGCAAACAGGAAAGTACAACTGGACAATGGCTAGGCAAGTGGGAAGCTGTGGTCTCTGCTCCTAACTGGCTACACATCCTATTGTATTTGTTAGTGTCTCTGCTGTCCCCCACCCTGACCTGCCTATTTGGCTCATGCAGCTGTTCCTTGTCTTCTAGACGTTTTAGGGAATTGGGCAATCATTTGCCATCTGTTTGGACAGCTCCCTGTCCTATTGGGCCATAGCCATGGGGGGCCTCTTGTTGTTGCTATAATATAAATTAAATAATATTAATAATAATATTCCAAACAAAACTGTCCATATACCATGAATACACTCTGCTATTGTGTATAGCAGCCTCATAAACACTGGAATTGATATGATAGAAATTAAAGAAAAAGAGCAAAGGCTTAGTGTGGTATGTGTCTTCTTCCACTTTAATATTAAAACTGTCATTGTCTACAACATAATTAAAACCCTGAAGAAGGGAAGATTGGAGTTTGGCAGTAGTATGTTCACTATATAAGCACATTGGTTAAAAAAATTAGAGATGATGTTAGCCACAGTCTGTAAACTTCTTATTTTCTCAGAAAAATGACTGCATTTAAAAATAACACATTTTGAAAAGCAGAGAAAAAGTAATGAATTGTATGAATTGTATGAATAATAAATAGCTTAAAAACTGGCTTTGGGAAAATAAATAAGCATTGAAGAAATGTAGATTATAGGATCGTGTCACTTCAAGGATAGAGCTATGGTTGTTTTGGTAGAGCATTTGCTTATGGAAGTGATGGATTGTGCACATGTAGAAAATGTTCTGGGCGAAGATTGTGTTTTCTATAAACTGTTAAATGATTTCTGTGTCTGACATTATTGCAGATTTGCTCATTTTCAAATGCTTGATTGGCAGTTGTTATGCATAAACAAGCTTAACCCTTAGGAAATGTGGTGTTTTTTTCTTTTACTATCAAAGCTTTGGTTGTGGTTCCATAATTAAGGTTGAGTTGAGTATTGCCCTTAAGGCAGACATTCAACTATTTTGAAATGTCTGAAATACGTGGCATAGTCTTCCCGAAACTACAGTACTGACTTTCCGAGTCCAGAATAGATTTTCTGATAATTTACAAGTCAGTCCATAAATTAGTTTGAGTTAAAATTAATTTTAAAAATGGCTCTTTTAATACATTTTACACCTCCTTCCAGACCATTTTTGTCCTGAATTATTTTCATAAGAGAATAATACAGACCTTTCAAACATCTCATATAATTAAAACTCATTGACATCTCATGGTGTGACTACATTTGAAGAATTTTCTTGAGGATTAGTGATCATTTTTCGCCCTTATTTTTCGTAATGGACCTTTTTCAAAATGGCTGCCCTCTCCTGAAACCAAATACTGCTTTTAAGGAAGATAGTGTCTACATCCTTCTAAGGTCTCCACTTCCCAATGGAAATGTTTCCAATGGAAATAAAAGCCAAACTGCCTTAAGGGATGACATTGTGTCCTGAGCTGTCAAATGTCCCCAGGAAAAGTAGAATGTCTGTGCATACTAACATATAAACAATCAGAAAACCCATCAAAACAAACAAATCAATCTTAAAATATCACCTTTATACAGTAACTTACCCTGTGTTTTCCAGTTGTGATTTGGCTATTCCCCAGGGGGCCACAAATAGAACTGGAACAACTGTTGGAACGGAAAAGGGCGACTTAGAATCAGGTTTGCAAAATGTTTAATACAAAACACAGACTTGTTACAGCTCTGCCTGATGAGCCTACATATAATGATTCTCATTTTTTCCAGGATCACTGTGATCCTAAGAACACCTCAATGCCAACTGACAAAAGATTCATTATTTTATGTCAGTAACGCCTATCATGTCTCACAAGCTCACTACACTCCCCAGACCATTTTTATACTATTTAGCCATAAATGGTGTCTTGTCAGGTAGCAAATGAAAGATGGTGACACTCTGGTCATTAATATCATTATGAAAAATATGTACTGACACTATATAAAGAGTTATGTATAGCTACTGAAAATATTTTAAAATCTGTAACAAGGCATAGTTAACAAACAGGTATTCTGCCAGACAAAGCATGTCTGTCACTGACTGATGTAAATGAAGGTTTATAAGTCCGTACAATGGAAGTTCCATATGCATGCAGAACTAAAAGGGGATGCGAAATCAACAGGGAAAAATACACTAAAAAACAAACTGGGGCCTTTTCAAAAGACTATAGTTGAGGGACAAGTCAGACATTTTGTGTTCCATTCATGGAGGAAACTCAGTATGGCATGGGGTGTTTATGAAAGCGTGGAACCTGGTTTTGACTGAAAACCAGCAGCTCAGTCAAAAACTAAATCTTTGGGAGAATATCTACTTGATTAAATAGGAAAGGTAACCATTAATAAGTGTAGGCCTAGGATCATGTTTTTTGTTTTGTTTTACATGTGTAAGTATTTCAGGTTCTATGTGTTGTCCTCATTCACTAACTCTTAAAACTTAACTTTTGATAATAAACGTACGATTAGTTCACTATAAATATATTTCAGTGCTGTGTCGTTATAAAGGACTTGACTGTGAGCTGTACCAGTTGAGCTGTCTGCACACTTTTTCCTCAGGGTAATTTTGTGAGTGTCCAGTGACAAAGCTTGGAAATCCAACTGTCCATTAGCTAGCTCTAGTATTAACTGAACAACTAGCACACACAGGCCCAAAAGTGGGGGATCTCTCCCGTGGCTGCTAGATGGTGCTGCAGCCACACACTTTCCCGTTCTCTTGATTATGCAAGTTTTAGATCATTCAATCTGGCCTCAGTCCCAATTAGATCAGATAAATGGAGATTCTGATCAAGTCACCTCTTTAATTTCTCCTTCATAAACTATCAAAATTGAGTTCCTTTAGTCTCTTACTGGGAGTCAGGTATTCCAGATCACAAATGAAATGTGAATCAACAGTGTAACACTGTTACAAAAACTCCAAACATAATTCTTGGATGTATTAGCAGGAATGTTGTAAGTAAGACACGAGAAGTGTCTTAAGGACTCAGCTGCAGTACTGTGTCGAGCTCAGGGCACCACATTTCAGGAAAGATGTGGGCAAATTGGAGAAAGTCCAGAGGAGAGAAACAAAAGAGATTAAAGGTCTAGAAAACTGGATTTATGAGGAATGATTTAAAAATTGGATTTGTTTCGTCTGGAGAAGAGAAGACTGAGGGGTCACATGATCACAGCTTTCACGTATGTAAAAGGTTGTTTTAAAGAAGAGGGAGATAAAATGTTCTCCTTAACCACTGAGGACAGGACAAGAAGTAATGGACTTAAATTGCAGCAAGTGCGCTTTAGGTTGGACATTAGGAAAACCTTCTTAAACTGTAAGGGCAGTTAAGCACTGGAACAAGTTACCTAGTGAGGATGTGGAGTCTCCATCATTGGAGGTTTTTAAGAGCAGAGACCTGTTAGGGATGCCTCAGTGCAGGGGCCTTGACTAGGGGCCCCAACGCGAGATTGGTGTAGAAGGGAGTAATCAGAGCTCCCGAATACACCTCAAGGGCCCCCCTGATCCAGTCAGCGTGACAGGCCATACTGGCTCAGACCAATGGTCCATCTAGGTCAGTATCCTGTCTTCGACAGTGGCCTGTGCCAGAGCTTCGGGGGAGTGTACACAACAGGGCAATGCTGGAGAGATCCACGCATCCTCCCCTCCCACTTCTAGCAGTCAGAAGTTTAGGGCTGCCCTGAGCATGAGGTTGCATCCCTGCCTCTCTGGGCTAATAGCCATTGATGGACCTATCTGCCATGCACTTATCAAGCTCTTTTTTGAATGCAGAATATAGTCACCTAGAGAATTTCTACTCTGAAAATTTTGGTGCCGAGTGAGCTTAGGCACCCATAGGGTTAGGTGGCAGCTGAGAGGCAGCTTTGTGGACTGTAAGAATTAGGCATCTATGGACGTTTGTGGATCCAGGCCTTATTCAGCCTTCAAACCAGCCAATGTGTGACATGAGCTACCCAAACGTGTGCTGCATGACTGAAACCCAGAACACGTGTAAGTTGTTGTGCGCCACACCACACTTTACTGACTGAGTATTTTAAGTATAAAACTTGTTATAAAGGATGTTTTCTCACCATATGAATTAAATAAGCTAATTTTTTAGAAAAGAAAATTGGAAAACCAAATTCTGCTATATTCAATCATAAAGTTCCCTCCAACCACCATCAGTAAACAACAAGGTAGGCCCTTGATCTTCAGACAGGGAGGGCAGACTTCCAATTCTTTAGGTCATATAAAACCGTAGATTTTAAGGCCAGAAGGAACTACTAAGGCCATGTAATCTGAGCTTCAGTATAACACAGGCCAGAGAACACCAACCAGTAATAACAGCATCAAGCCTGTAACTTTTTAACCCTTAGTGATTAGTCACACAAAAGATGTCGCACCCTTTCTCAAGCATTCATGGAACCTATTCTGAAGAACTATACACATTGATTTCCTGTCATGTTGCTTTATTGCATTTTAAAAAGGGGTCTGAACTGAAGAAACAATGAGACGGTGCAAATATTTTGGTCACCTGGTACTTTTTGAAGAAATGATAATTTAGATCAGACTGTCTGTTTCCCCTTGCACTAACAATTCACAATTTACAAAAAAGCAGTTCAGGTCGAACCTCTAAGTGAAAACACGAAGTTTTCAGTGAATTTCATCACCACCATTAAAATAGAAATTCGGGTGCCACCTCAACTATGCTAGCCCTACATTCCATTCTAACGTGTAGACACAGACGGATTATATTGAAGTGGAGATATTTTTGGATACATCTCAGAAGATGACGGTGTGTTAAACGGAAAATTTAATATTGCTTTAGTACTTGATTGACATACAGAAAGGGTGAGAGTGGGTTTTCTGCTTCTTTCATGTACTGGAACATTCGTATTATGAAAAAGGGGATGATGCCTGGGGGGGGGAAGGGGCATGATTGCGGGGGGGATACGGGGACCACTGCAATGTCTTGTGGAGACGAGAGTGGGTCCCAGCTATGATCTATCCTGTGCACATAAGCAGGGGAAGACGGTGAGAGCGGAATCCAGAGGTGGGGCTGGAGTGGACGCCATGGAATATGAAATCGGGCTGGACACCAGGAAGCAGGCGCCTGCGCAGGAGCAGGGGAACATTGCCACGCAGGGTGTCAGCTGCCGGGGTGGGAGGAACTGGGCACCAGGTGCCAAGGGACTTCCATAGGAACAGCCATAGGAATTACCGGGATGCCCCTTCCCAGCCTGGAGCCAAGTCTCCCTGCCCAGGACCAGTGGTTTCCCTGGATATCCCCCAATGCCACCCATTCACAGGATGCCTCCTCCGGCCCCCAGCCGTTACCAGGGAATTTACTAATTTCCAGCGTATGCAGAGACTGGCTGGAGATTACATATTATGTCATCACAAATTACACTATGATCGCATGATCATTTCGGGGCACCTCATTAGCATAGAGAAGTTGACAAATTTCAGGAAGTTCAAAGAAGAGCAATTAAATAATCACCTTTTCTCTTTCTTTCACAGAGAAAGTACCCAAACTTATCCTTTGCCTATCATTTATTATTTTTATATGAAATAATACAAAGAACTTATTAGAAATTATTTACTTACCCCATCCTATCACAACATATCTTTGCAGCAGTAGCTTTTCAGAGAGTACAGCAGTCACCAATAATGAGTGGAGATAAAATCCTTCAACTAAAAGCCAAAAATGATTTGCGCCAACAAAGTAATGCATGAAAACCTGGGCAGTCCTGCAAATAGTTGAAATCTGCAGAAATAAGACATCAGGAAGTATTTTATTATATTATTATTTATTACACATTGTAATACTGTAAAATCTCTGAAAAATACTGTTCTTATGTAATACTGCATAGCTTTTACAAATTAACACATTTTGATAAATATTCGGTTCAGTCAGAGACCCTTCTAGTTTAATTGACCTTTTAACTGTGTTGCTGGCCTAAAGCTTCCATGCATTTCCACGAGGAGGTCCCAGTTTTGTGCCGTTGGGAATAGATACAAACCTATGATGTCAGCTACAGCGAAAACCAGCAAACCAGAATACGTCTTTGTCTCCAACATGCTAAAAAACAGTGTGTGTGGTGTGTATGTGGGGGGGTGTGGTGAGTGTTTGTATTCCAAAAAACAGCCATGCCTGTGTGTGGGCCAGGCATGTGGTGGGGATTCAGCTTCTCCTTTCTTAGAACACATGCCCCATGACTAGCAGGAAGCTTGGGGAGGGATTGGACCTCTCTGCCCTTGTCTATGAAGAAATGTAGGGAAATTTCCTTCCACAGCATTAGCATTAGTGCAGCTCAGCCATTTCTACTTCAGCCTCTGAAAGGATTTATTCTATTAGGATGATTCCTAAGTAGGTTCTCTGAAATTTACTTATGGACTCTAACACCAAGGTTGGGAGAAGGACAGGTGAAGTCCAGACACTGAGTACCCATATTGTCTGATTGAGAAGCCATGGTTGAAATGGGTTGGCTGTAGGGAATCTGTTGGTACCTACCTAAAACAAAACAAGAATCGTTTCTATATGGAGACGCACAGTGAAGCAACACAGTGAGATGGATGGATCTACCACAGTGGCCCTGTTCAGCATATTGCTTAGTCTTGAATCTGTTGGACAGAGAACCTTGATCTAATTTGTTTTAAGTGGATCCTTTCAAACAGAGAGTGCACCCCGAGCTGAACTGGTAAGATTGTGTTAATATATTTGTGTTATCTCAAGGACCCATGTCCCCTTCAGCAAGCTAAACCTAAATTCCATGACAGGTCCCTGGGTTCTGCTGTCTCTCATGGGAATTCTGCAGCAGCTTCAGATTTTTTTTTTTTAAATGGAGGTTTTCATTCAATTAAATATAAAAATGGAACAGTGCAGAAGAGGCCACCAGAGGAGAAGAGGGAATTTGTAGGAGAGAATCTGGTGATTTCTTTCTATTTATCAGTGACAAGGATGAGCCTTATTCCATGGTTTGTTTCTTGCCTGAAGTGAGAGGAGATGTCCTGTGCATAAAATTGGAGTCAATGGCCACATTGAAATAAAAGACTCCTGATTCTGAAAAACAGTTATCGACCCTCTGTAGCATCACAGAAACAGGAGAGTTCCTGGATCATCAGATTCACTCTGCATCACATCAGATTTAACAAGAGAAGAAATTAGCCATTAGGGAACTGGAGAGGTTAGAAACTCAAGAGGACAGTTGGCAAATCATGACCACATGAGGAGAGGGAACCAGGAGGCACCTGGCACACCTGGGAGCTGAAGTGGACGTGTAGTCTGTGATCAACACAGAAAGAAAACCAGGAGGCAGTGTGCACAACTAGAGGTATCCGATTGCTATCTGCACGGCAGCTGCAGGAAACATCTCTGCAGATTCAGATGGGGAAAAGTAAGATAGAACAGCAAAGGACACACCTAAGGATATCATCTCACACCTGTCTATGAAAGTGCCCAAGAGAAGATCTCCAGTATTCCTAAGGTATAGAGCTTACAGCAGGAATGTCAGAAGAAGAGTGGCCAGAACATTCTGCGAAGGACAAAAAGACATCAGGATGGCATGTTGTCTTCCTAGATAGAAGACAAGAGATGTGATGGCGAGACTCACTTCAGCTGATGCTTCCAAGACTTTGGGGATCTGGAAAAGAAGCTGAAGGAGAGAAAGGTCTAGGGAATCTTCTTTGAAATCATTCCTGTCTCATGAGCAAGAGAAGACAGATGGCAGAAGATGAAAACCATTGGCTAGATTTGTGGTATAATGGAGAAGGTTTGGGTTTCATGGAAAAAATGGATCACCCTCTGTGGAGAGAGGGAAGTATGGGGGTTGAATGGCTTCCATCACGGCAGTAGGGAAATCAGTGTTCTGGATGGCAGACTAGCTTGACTAGTTGGAGGAGCATTCCACTGAGAACAGAAGGGGATGGTGCTAGGCAATGAATAAGTAATTAAAAATATGTGGGGCACATTGAAATATTATCAATTGTATACACTCATCATCAGTGGGAGATGGTAAAATTGCCAATGTTCAATAAATTGTTCTCTTCGGTATTTGAAAAGAAGCTGGATGATGTATTCATATTCCACGGTGATAATGAAATACTTTATATTCCAACAGTAACTAAGGAGTCTTCCCCCTAGCCTTGCCATCTGGGAGCCTAAGTAATCAGTCTGGGAAGGGCTCCTGTGACGTGATTTGCATCTACAGTGGTGAAGGTAAGCTGCATATTCATTGCACTGTAGCAGAGTTCCACCACCAGGACCTATGACTCTCAGAGCTGCTGCCTCCTTCTTTCCTGGCATCACAGTGTCTCCATTCCCAGCACTGTACCAGCATCTTCTTGGGTTCCCTTTCCTAATGTCAGTCTAGGGCACAAATAGATCTTCTCTGCTATCATTCCTTTTGATGAAACCATTGCACAACTCCCAAGAATTTTGTTTGTTTGTTGATGAAGGATGAAGGATGATTATTAATTTTGAGGGTCCAGCTACACTAGGGAGTTTACCTCAGTGCAGTTGCACCAGTGCAAGTGTGCCGCTGTAAGCTCTCTAATGTACCTGCTCTAAGCCAACGAGAGAGAACGCTCCCATTGGCTTAACTAGTCCAGCCCCTGTGAGCAGCAGTAGCTTTTTCCACTGATATAGCGTTGTCCACACTGGCGCTTATTATGGTATAATTTATGTGGTTTATTCACACCCCTGAGTGACATCAGGTATGCCAACGTAGGCTGTAGTGTAGATGTGCTCTGACAGATGCACTGATCATGGGCACAACCACTGAGGAGAGCCATACCCCTCCCAACAATTTGTTTCCTCTGGTGACGATCCCACCACCCTCACTAGATGTTTCATCCATCCAACAGTGGGATATGAGAAATATAGAATAGAGGAGGAATCCTGCTCTTCATCAGGAAAGTAAAGAACCTGATAGATTTTCTCAGAAGACGAGGAGGGGAATGTGAGAATGTTTCTGCACTAGCCCACTTCTCATTTAAGAAGAAGAAAAGGGCGGATGAGGAAGCAGAGGATAGAAGCTATGTTGTATTTGCAAGAGGGGAGCAGGTGAGGATCACAGTTGCTGAGTGTAGGAGAAGCTGAAACTTGAAGCCCAAAACCTTCCGTTGTCAGTTGTGGGCTGCATGGGTGTTCTCTCTCTGTACTGCACCGGTTCTGGCCAGGTAGTCCGCACGGCAGACATTGATCAAACTGCCAAAGAAGACCACAGACTTGGTTCAGTGGTGAAGGCGATTGGTCAGGTTTATTGTCAATGAAGCACAATAATAGCTCCCTATAGATTCTACAGGGATACTCAGGCCCGGTCTACACTTACCTTCAGGATTCGGCGGCAGTCAACGGGAGATACACAAGTGACGTAAATCACCTGCATATCTTCCGTCGACTTTGCGGCGTCTGCTCCGCGCGCCGTCCACACTGCGCTGCACCGACAGGAACAGCGCTCCCTTCGACGCAGCGTTACACCACTTACCGGGGTGGTTTTCCTCCATCACTTGCTGGATCGACTGAGCAGGTCTGCTCAGACCGCTCAGTCGATCCAGAGCCATCGATCTGACAGCAGCGAATTCGCTGCCGTTAGTGTAGACCCAGCCTAAGACTTGTATGCCCATTACAGTGGACCAGCTCAGTGAGCAGAGGGACTTTCCGCTCCCTCCTTGGCCAGACAAAAGGTTAAGGCAAGACAGCCCAGCATTTATAGATTGAGACAAACAATCTGGGATGAACAACGTATGTATCTCCCTATGCGTTTCATGACATATTTTTAATCTCCCCTTTCTCCTGATGTGTCAGATAAAATCTCACTACTCATCCCATCTGTCTGTATGCGGGGTCTGAATGCATTCTCCCCTGCCGAGCAGAGGTCATTAAACATTGTTCTCTGTATACTATGAGTAAAGGGCAGCAGAACCGTGCTCGGCCTGACCTGACTGAGGGGGTCACCCTCAACGGAACTGAACTCACTAAGCAAGGGCCTTGAATGCCAGACCTCTGTGAAAGAAGAGGGGGTGAGGACATGTATCCCTGCTAGGAGGTGTGGCACTGCCTAAGAGTCCTACCCCTCCCCAGGATTCAAAGACACAGCTAATCAAGGCTACATTAGGAGTCTTTCTTTGTTAAGTGCTCACTAGAACTGAAATGACTTCTTGTGGGGCAGCGTTTTCTTCCCAATTGGCTTCAGCAATGAAGTTCCCCCAGTAAAAGCTGAAAATTACTGGGAGCTGACAACCATGAAGAGCTGGGTGGAATCTCAAGGGACCTACCACTAGAAGTCACAGTAAAGAAGCAGAAAGTGATGGTGTGCATTAGCGATGGCTGGCAGTGCGGCCAGCAGAGTGGCAGGGTCTCCAGGGAGTGGAGTGGTCGGTGGGGTGGCAAGCGGCTGAAATGTAGCTGCTGGACAGCGGAACGAGCAAAGTGCCTTCTTTCCCCTGAACTCTACAGCTGCACCTCTGAACTCTGGGTCTGCATTAAGGGCAACAACTGTCAGTGGGGGCTGCGTGGGGAAGGGCCCATTAAAAGAACTTCTTGTTGCTGGACTCAAGAACCCAAGGCAAATGGAAACTGCCCAATGTACTCTGGGGTGGGTGATTTGCTTATGGTTTTATGCTTGTGAATCCTGCTTGTGGCATTTTCCCAAGTTAATTCTGGTTTACTTTTCCCTTTTTATTAAAAGTTCCTTTTCTAAACTCAGTCTGTGTGCTTGAGTGAGGAGAAATATTTACTCTAGAGGTGCTCAAAGGGTGACGTGTAATTATCCCAGGTTATTGGGTGGGAGCTCAAGATGATCTTTCTTGTACTGTTGAAAAGGATCCCCTAAGTATTGAACCTGGCCTTTGTTGCTGCCAACTCCGAACGGTAGAAGGGTTACATGTCAGACCACCTTATTGTGTGCTAGGTTCTTGTCCTAACCTGCTGGAAAGTATTTACATATTCAGTCTGGTTTAGCAACATTAGCGGTATCGGTGCCAAGCTCATGTACCAGACAGAGAACTTGCAGGCAAGTATCTGCTTTTGATAGGGTCTGACTTTTGCGCATAGCATAATTTTTTGCAGACTTTGGTTCAGCTCCCAGGTCTGGCACCAGGCCACATGCTCCAGACTTTCTCTTCTTACTATACCTTCCACTACCCAGGAGAGAGATACCAACTGATTTGAGGGCAGGTGACTTCATAGAAATTTTATTTGAGTGGGAGGGAGATAAAGAGGTGCTGAAAGGCTGGCAACCAAGTGAAGGCACAGTTAAGACTGTCGTCTGTGATGTATGGTAGTTATGGTTGTCATGATGGCTAGAAATAATATATCAAGATTTCCACATTGTTTATCAGCTTTGTCTCAGGCAGCAAACACAATCTGGTGCACTGTACAGCACAGAGATATCTAATCACTGAACAATATACGTGCAAGGTCTGTGGGTGGGGCAGTGGAGGGTATGTACCCCTAGGCCTGGTCTACATTTAAAAAAATTATACCCCTAAAATGTATTGGTAAAAGTGTAATTTGCATGCAGTTATACTAGTAAAAGTTAACGTAATGCTATAGCTTCTTTTGCTTCCTGAACCACAATAAACTACTTAAGAATAAGCACTTTTATAGTGGTATAACTGTGTCTCTACTGGAAGTTGGGTTGGAGGGTGGGGTGTGGGGAGGACTGATGCTTTCACTAGGCTGTTATAGTTAAAATAGCAAAACTTTCTAGTATAGACAAGGCCTTAGGCTGCTTAATTTTTCATTTCTTTGTTTGTGTGGTTTCATACCAGGTATCTAGCTATCGTATCTAGTTCAAACAGGAATTGTTTCAGGGAAATTCTATACAGGAGGTCAAACTAGACGACCCCAATGACCTCTTCTGGCCTTTGCAGCTATGAGTGTGTTATTTGACAGACAATCTTAACAGTTGTACAAAAAAGCGTTTTGAATGTATAATGTATTGTATATATAAGTGGTATATAGTGGAATGTATAATGTATTGTATATATAAGTGGTGAATAAAAACAAGAATGCCATATACAGGCAAGTAGAAATATACAGTTTTGTTTCTAAAATTTTAGGTTTAATAAAATTGTTGTTATGCATTATTCAAGGTTTCTAGACGACAACTGTCAACACATTTAACCAGCATAATGTGCTTACTATGAAACTTTCCTACGATCATATATAAGTCAAATCAAAATAAATTTTGAACCAGAATTTTACCCTAATTCACTATGAACACTGTTTTTCTACAAAATTTCAGTTTTCAAAATTCCTCTCTTAGCATCTGAAACCTGTTTGCCCTAAGAGAAACTGTTTTGCAACTTTAAATTTTGCAGCACAAATTATACTATTAACAATGAACTAATATAGATTTACCTCAGAACTGAAGTACGAAATCCATCCATTTTCATTATCTGGTATTTTTGAATAGGTATTATGTAATATGATATCTTTTATAAGAATTGCTGCGGCTCGCAGTATAAAGGAAGCGAATAAATTTATATGGATGTAGTTTCTAGTGCAGTGAAGTTTTCTGTGGAAGCACAAAAAGAAATGTCCCCATTTATGAATCCTTTAGAATAAATTTCATTAGGAACAACCAAATAATAGCATTGTATTCATATTGTTGCTATCGACAGATATTGCTCATGAATTATATTTGCATAGGCTATATTCTTAAAATGTAGATAGTTACATCTGACACAGAATTATAAACTCAGTTACTTGAAAAAAGAAATCCCTAGATTGTTAAATTCCAGACTCGAGGATATGCTCTAGTAATGTTGGTTGGCACTAACCTGAGCAGCAGAAGTATGAGCAATGCTAATACAAGGGTGGTGAGAGACAAGCAGTATCCGACGGTGTACAGTAGCTGTAGTGTGGAAAGTATCATGTGGTGTTCTTCCTAATCATAAGAACAACAGAGAAAAATTAAAAAGTTGCAGAAGTCTGAGAGTCAGCCTAGCCCAGCAGATAGGGTACTGGCCTAGGAGTCAAGACACCAGCGTTTTATTATTTGTCCTAACTGGCTGCATGTCCTTGGGCAAGTCATTTAACCGTTCCATACCTCAATTTCCCCATCTGTAAATGACCCTTCTCAGTAATGCCTGTGAGATCAACAGATGGGAAGTACTATTGAGATCCAGGTATGATTAGCAGGTTTTAAAATTTTGAAATAATTTACTATTTGGAATACACATATAGGGTCTAATTTTCAAAATTGTGTATGCACAGCTGTGATCCTAATTGCTGCCAACAGCCACCATGTATTTTCTTTTCAAAGTGTAGGTAGGAGAGTAAAGAGTTAAAAGCTGGACAAGTAGTCAGGCCTAAACTACAGGGAACGGGTTCAAAGCAAGGGTAAACCTTGTTTCTGCTAACTGGTGTGAATTTTAGTTAGAGTTTGTCATCTCTTTTCTTTTCCTCCCTTCTTGGCCATCTGTGTTGGAAATAAGGCTAATAAAATCATTATCGCCATTCCTGCGTAAGGCCTTGGTGGAAGAAAACATTATTTTCCTTCTCCCCCTGGTATGCCTCTACTTTAAAGAATGTAAAATTGATAGGTTTTAAGGTGATGTGCCTGCCCTCTGTATGGTAATCCTGTAAACAACAAACAGGGGTGGGTATATGTAGTTGCTAATATTCATTTTATAGGTGTCAATGTAACCAAATAAGGGTCTATGGGGAGTTGCTGGAAATGTATATGGATAAAAGAATTGTAAAGTAACCCCCTCGTTGCTCACTCCCGGTGTGAAGGTGAAAAGAGCAGGCAATAAAGGGTTCCGTCTTCCCAATCCAGCCCCGGGACAACTTGTTTG
The DNA here is from genome assembly GCA_007922155.1 of Mesoclemmys tuberculata. NCBI lineage: Eukaryota > Metazoa > Chordata > Testudines > Chelidae > Mesoclemmys > Mesoclemmys tuberculata. The sequence goes on from ML675637.1 coordinate 4,441,252, forward strand.
ATTATTTCTAACAGTGTATTTTATTTTATTTTCATTTTTACATTACTTTTACATTATTTCATGATGTCAGTCATAGTAGTGCTTAATATGACGTTATGTTATGAAATAATAGTCAAAAATACTTTTCTTTCCTTTTACTTTTAGTTTAGTTTTAAAATAATTAAGAATAGCTACTCCTTAGTATTAACTGAAACCTCTTATTTTCTAGCTCACGGTGTCTCCTGTTTGTGTTGTGATGAAACAGTTTCACACTTTGAACAAGAAAAGAAGATTAGCATTCAGTGTGCTAATTACAGAAGCAAGCGGCTTTCAATATCTTAGAAATATGATTCCAGGATAGTACAAAAATAATAAAAGTAATTAAAAAATGGAAAAAGTTCATTTTTAATCTAAATTTTGAAATTTTCCAAAACTTATTTTCCCCAGAATTTCCATTCTGTAGAACAGTTCTAAATATTTGTTTTTCTCTGATTCAGAATGAAACAAATTTTGAAGTATTGAAATTTCCTGTGAATCAGAAATTCTGATTTTCAACCAGCTCTAACTACTCATTTGAAATTACCTGAATTGTGCATGCAAAAATAGTAACTATTTATGCAAAATGGGCAAGCAATTGAACATGCATTTTTGGGTGGGCAGTTTTGAAAATGAGGTCTATCATGTGCAGTCAGCTTTAGCGCCACTAATACAGGTTTTGTTTCTAAACCCTAGATGAAAATAAGAATTAATTAAAAGGAAAAATTAATGTCTGAGCTGCGGACCTGAAAGCAGCACCTTCAGGTGATGTGGAACAGAAAATCTGAGCAGAAACCAGTGAGCACATCTCTTTTCCTTTTATCTGTTCATTTAACATTTTATTTCTTTCATGCCGATTTCTGATGCCTTTGTAATGACTGGAGATGCTCAGTAACGAATTACACCAACCCCCTAAGATGCCACTGGTGTTCCAGGTATACTGCAACTCAGAGGCAAGAGGTACAGTGCTTTGGTAGCCATGTGTTGTGGGCACCAGCCCTGGGGGAGCTCAGGAACCACTCCGGCCTAGTGGCTGGGGTGCCTTCACCAGTCCAGTCTTCATGCAAATAAATAGAAGCTTGGGTTGTCCAAGACAGGCTCTCACTGTCTCTTACAGGGGCTGTGCGCCCCACACAGGCCCACACCCATCTGTCACATCCAGCAGTCACGGCCTGTTCAACACATGGCTCAGTTCCTAGGGAATCCTCTCTGCCCTCAGCTTCTCTGCAGCTTGTCCCGGCTAGCCCTGTGACCAACGCATCCAAACAAAGCTCGGCCACTTCTGGTTGAGGACGTTCCCCCTTACTGGGCCAGAGGGAGGAGAAGTGGGATACGGCCTGATGGCTGCTGAGCAGATCCATCACGATTCATTTACTTTTCTAGATCAACGAAAGCGTCTCTTCAGGAAACGGATTGAAAAATGATAAAGACTCACCAAACCCCTCTCTGGACCGCAATGATTTCTTATCCAGCCTGCTGATTGTGTCTTCTTCGGAGCAATTCCACTGATGGTTTGAATGCATTGGCTTGGATGCTATCACCTTCCGCATCATCGTTTAGCTGTTTCTATCTCACTCCGATTGGTGGCCACGCCCTGGAGAGGGCATAGTGGTGCAGCTCGGCATGATATGCTTTCTGGTGTTTTTCCGTGACGCAAAGAAAATACATCCGCCGCTTGGTGAGAGGAAAACAGGATCATGCTAATGGAACTATAGAGCCTTCAGGGAGCAACGTGGGTGCTGCGGCTTCCCACTGTGCTGCCTTGAGAAGTCCAGCTCCATGCTGACACGCAGCACAGCAGCAGTACGAGATCCAGCAGCCAGGGAAGAGGACGAGCTGACGGCATAGCTGTGGGAGTTTTTCACTGCTGAATCAGATGAAAAAACCTGATTTCCGCCATTGCTGGTGGATAGCAGCCATGGATCTGACTCAACCAGCAGATCTCACACCCATGTAAAACTACGCGCCGCACAAACAGAAGGAGCAGGTTCGGATAAACCAGGATGAACAGGAGCAGCAACAGGGCTCAGGGGAGAGTGTGTCAGCGGAAGTGCATCCGGCTGGAATACAGAGCACCCATGGAACAGGTGCCCTTAAGAGAGCCAGCAAACAGCTGCCAAGAGCAGAGCAAGTGTACAGCACTTCTCCTGCCTCCAGTTACCCAGTGCTGCCTGTGAAGATGCTGACACCTGACTCACTCCTTGACTCACAGGCGGAGGATGAAGGCTTGCGGGAGATGATGGCTGAAGATGATCAAAATTGGTAAGTGCCAAATGGCTCATTTTCCCAAAGGCTGTGACAGAGCTTGCTTGGAGCAGCGAAAGCTGCAGTGCGCCAGTGCTTGAGAACTGTGTGGGTGATGGAAGACATATAGGTGAGGTCTGACCACTGATTCGGACACAGCCTTAGCAGGTTCAGGAGTAGCAAGATGATTTGTTGTCTCACCCAGTGCATTGTGCGTCGTCGGGAGGCAAAAATCTTCCAAGGCCATACTGGAAAAACTGCTTGTATTGTACTAGTAGGTTTGACACCCTCCTGTCTTACACAAATGTGTGGCCTTGGACAACCAGTGTAATGTAAGGAAAGCAGCACACAGCAGACATTCTCATACATTGTCTAGCTTTAGGTATATCTACAAATGGATCTGGTTCTTTCAGATTAGAGAGCCCTCTACGATCAGAAATCATGAACCAAGCACGGAAGGGGACACAGCAGCACAGAAAGATGAAGTGACTTCTCCACCATCACACAGCAGGGCAGCACCTGGAATTAGATCCTTGGTTTCTTCAGTCTTAGTCCCATCACCTGTTCTCTGAACCACACTGTGCTTAGTCCAGTGAGAGAATTCTTCTGTTGGCTGTTCTCAGCATGAACCACAAGATCTGCAGCCCGGCTTTATATGAAATGGATGCAAAGGGTACGAGCTGTGTGTGGCTGATAAGTAAGTGTTTTCAGGACATCTTAAGAACAAGAGGTTGGCTGCTACAAAGATGAGTGGCTTGCACAATAAACTACAACTGTACCGGCAGCTTTCTGTGCTGTCATGAATAAGGGCCAGTAACAGCACTGCATGCTGTTAGACTGGGGATCATATTTTAGAAGTCTTGACACTCACTATTCAGAAGCCTTCTGCACTGTGATAATACAGCTCTCTGCTATGAATAAGGTTTGTAGTAACCCTGGCCTTGGCATTAGCACCAGCAGGTGTGAGGCAGCAGCACCGAATACTGTTCTGGGGAGAGAAACGGCCAGTGCACGGGCAGCAAGAGGGCTCAGAATCCACCCGAAGGGGGCAGCGGGAAAAAGCTGTTAGAGAAGAAGGTGGGGAGAAGAATCGAGATGCTGAGCTAGTGGATGAACCAGAGCTCGGGGTGGAGGTGAGCTGATGGGACTATAAATATAGGGGACTGGTAAGTGAGAAGGAGGAAAGGAGGAAAATTGGAAAGATATCAGGTCAGAAGAAGCAGAAAAAAATAGGCCTGGGTATGTGAGCAGACGCAATTAGAGAAAGAAAGTAGAGGGAAATAAAATCTACAGACATATCGGAGGGAGAGTATCAAGGGAAAAAACTGAAGGGAAATAGGGTGAAAAAGGGAATTGATCAAAAAGCTGAAAACAGTAAATGAGACACCCACCCACAAAGACCCGAAAGTACATGAAGAGAGAGCGTGACTGTGGCCATCTGTTGAAAGACTACAATTCAAATGGACAAGAGAGGGCCCACTAGGTGAAGAAAAAGCTGCTTGTGGATAAACTCAGTGAAAAGAGGTGCAGCCCCAGGAACATTGAATTTAAGAAGTACGTCAGGCCAAAGAAAAGCAAAAAACAGGACACGACGAGTGGAGCTGGACTTGCAGCTGAGGAGAGAAAAAGTTGATTTTTTCCCTCAAGTGACACAGTATATTGTTGAATAATCTCTTTTGTTCTTAATGATGATACTACATATGGTATTAACTGCACAGTGTAAGGAAGAGCAGCATGTACAAGCTCACAAAGATTAATGTGTTGGTAACCTTCAGTTTATTATTATTATTATTATTATTATAAGTAGTAAGTACTTTGGTAATATTCTATATTATTTATTCTCCTGGTACAATTTGGGGGTTTTCCATTATATAGTTCTAAAAATTGAAAATGATCCCTTTTGTCTTGGTTTGCCTCTGCTTCTCCTCACAGCTAGCGTAGCCTAACCTAGCCGGGTGACTGCCAATTCTCATCAAAAGCCCGGTGCCAACAAAGGTGTGGGTTTGTTTGTGATTACTCCCCCATGCAGCTGCCCGCTAATGATTCTGAGGCTCAGGGAGGGAGGGAATGAAGTGGGAAATTTGTTCCATGTTGGCTCCAATTAGTTTCACAGCACTTTTGCCCAATGTTTCCTTCGAGCATGTGGGATTCCCTAAGTCTGAGTAACTTACTATATAAGTTTAATTTTTTACTCGTTATATAAGAATTCAGTAAACGTGGTGATCCCAAACCTGAGCAAGGGATAATTTGCTGAACACAAAGCATTAAGGATTCTTTCAGCCTAATCCCTGTTCAAAATACAAGGAAAGATTTCCATGAGATAACCTAAATAAAGACTGGCTCTCTTCTGCAGCTATTCAATGGAAACATTTGATCAATTATTCAAGAAGGGATTAAGAAGATTAAAGTATTAAAGCATAAAAGAAAACATCATACTCACTTGTGGTTTGAAGTGATTCTTCTCTGCGCACTCTGAGCTATCGCGCCAAATATCTGTCGAGTTCTCTGTTGTTTGCCAGATTCCCTGCTCTGAGCAGACTCTGTATACATTTCCTGCACTTCCTGAAAGTAAACAGAGCTTCAGTCTGAAAGGTCAAGACTTATATTTCATTTTTCATGTGTTTCACGAATTTCACCCTTTCAGCAAAGCTAGGGAAAACCCCAATACAGAAATCTTTGCTCTGGCCTTTGATGGTTCTCTGTAATGTCTCTTTGGGAGCAAATCACAGAAATTAGTTTATGAATATATTATAAAGAGACATTCCCATAATTTCCCCAGTATTTTCAAAAAGCAAATATAGTGAGTACATCAAAGAGATAAAATTACATTTCAGATGATTCTTTCTTCACCCTTTAGATTTGTAATCCAAACATTTCCTATTACACACAGACAATCCATTTCATACCACCACCAGAAGTTTGGGCAAAGAGGATGATTTAGTCATTAAATAACCATCCTCTCGTGCTCTGGCACATCAGCTTATGGTACTTCATCACAGAATTTAGGGGCCAGATTCTCAGCTGGTGTGAAATGGCGTAGCTCCATGGCTTTAATGGAGCTACACCAATTTACACCAACTGAGAATCTGGCTCCAGTGCTACAAAGAATGGAATGAAGGATGCTGGCCCAGAATTTTTTTCTAGTTAAACCAAGATAATAATGGACACCTCCTTTCCCTCGGGTGGAGCAACAGTATTTTTTGCCAATTGATTTCATTTTAAACTTTTAGATAAAAAGCCCCTTTCCCCTCTCCAGTTAAATCTGAGCTGTTCAGTTCATTTGGGACATATGGACAGCAGCAAAAGGCACTTCTTCCTCTCCAGCTGGGACAACTGCTTCTCCTCCACCTTGCCCCAGCCCTCCCCATCACAGGAGTCTGAACGCTCGGCCCTGCAGCCTTCACAGCATTTTCCTAACGTTATTTATTTTGGGTGGATTGAGCGAGGTCGCATTGCCTTCAGAAGAGCAGCTGCTGTGATGAACTGGCAGCTTTAGCGAAGGGATTTCTCTGGCATTTGCAACACTTGTGTGCTGTGCATGTGTTGACCCGCATGTACTGTGCCCGCAGGACCAACTGGGGAATTTCAGCGGATGGCACAGAGATGGGGGCCGGCTCCATACCAGGCACACCACAGGAAAGGATCTGCAGGAGAGAGAGGGCAGGAGGGATTCTGCCCGGCCTTAACAGCGATGAACTCTCAGAAGGGGTGAGATCAGACCAAGGGAGCGGGTGTCACAGGACTTTTGTTATTTTCAGAAATCTGTAACTCTCAAGTGGCGTAGAATGAAGTGATTGTGGTTAAGAAATTCCTCTGCTAAGCCTCTCTTACTTTCTTTCCTGCCACATTAACGCTGAAGGGGACAAACTAGTGAAACCAGAGAGCCCATTGCTGAGATAGTGGTCTGGCAAGCAGGAGCTTAGACACTGATTTCAGGGTGTTCGGATAGCTGGACAGTGATATTCCACTCCAAAGGAAGGGTGTCAGACAAAGCTGAAGCCTGTGCGTGTGCCCTAGGAGCTAGAAACAGAGATCACGAGCCTATAGGTTGTGTGTGTCTCAAACCCTTCTCGCAGGTCCTGGCACAGTCTCTCTGCCTCATCAGGTAGGACTGAAGCTGGTAGGTGACACGCAGTCAGAAGCAAGTGGGACCCCATAATTGCATCCACTCGTAACCAAACAGTGACTCAAACCTGGCTATATTCGGTGAAGATGGCTGCTGACCTATGTTTCAGGAGCTGGACAGGAAGCAATGAGAAGGCAGGAAATCTTTAGGAACAGGAGAAAGATGGAGGAGGTGCAGGCAAAGGCTGAGAAGCTTATGGGGGATGTTTGGGGCAGGAGTTTAAAATGAAGGGAGTGTGGGAAGCTGGCGATCCAGCTAAGGAAAGCACAAGGGAATGCAGGGAGTAGGCGGCTCGGCTGAGGGATGTTTAGGGCAGAGTGGGGAGCAGGAGGCCTGGTTGAGGAAGGGGGAGGAGGATGTGATGTAGCAGAGAAAGGGAAACTGATAGGAAAGGGAGGGGAAAATGTGGGGACATTAATTTAGGGGACGGGGGGGGGGCCGAAAAGTGTTTGGCAGCATGGATAGGAATGGGAACGGGGCATCTGCCTACCCTGCCTAGCAAGGGAGAGCACAGAAGTCCATGGAGTCGCAGCTATACCCACCACCGACGGGAATAAGAAAGGTTGGTGGAACCCCTTCAAGCTGTGAGTGGAGAAGCTGCAGCTTTGTGTGTGCTGAAGGCTGAATTTCGATTGTGAGATGATCCCATACGAACTAGGGGCAGGCAGCTCTCCCAGATGGTGAAAGAAACCAGGAGGCAATCAGAAGCATGGTTTTTTTTAGGCTCATGATTTTAGGCGTCTGACTTGTGATCTTCGAGTGCTTGGAGCTGGCAGTGATGGAAAGCCATGCAGGAGCTAGATACAGCTGCAGAGGAGCTTTTGCTATTTCTAAATATGCCTCAGGCTAGAAGCCCTCTCCATCCCCACAGGAAAGACCAAGGTGAGGCCGTGTTGGAAAACAGATGTGCCCTGAACATTATGGCCTGAACAGCAACGAAAAAAGAAGCAAGGTGTGAATGGAGCAGGTCTCTAGGCACCCTCTTAAAAGGTCAGGAACACCTTAAAGCAGAGGTGTCCAACCTTTCAGCTTGGGGGCCAAATGTTATTAATCATACAGTTTACGGGCCCACAGTCACTGCCATGGAGTGGATCTCTACCTAGTTCTGTTTCCTTACAGACGGTCAAGTAATGCAGAAGAACCAGAAACTACCCACACTTCTGCTTCTGGCTATCCCCTGGCCTTGTTGAGTCTCCAGTGAGCAAAGTGAGTGAAGTTGATTCCTGTACCTCATTCCCTACAGCTCCTGGAGCAGGGGCAGAGACGGGAGGGAGTGGGGAGAACGTCAGATGCTGGAAGAATGAGTGGTTGGATTGTGCTGTGTCCCAGCTATTCCAAGCCGCTATGGGTATGTCTACACTGAAATTAAACACCTGCAGCTGATCCGTGTCACTGACTTGGGCTCCCAGAGCTCGCACGAAGGGGCTGTTTAATTGCAGTGTAGACGTTCAGGATCAGGATGCATCCTGGCCGCTAGGACCCTGCAAGGTGGGAGGGTCCCAGAGCTCAGGCTGCAGCCTAAACCTAAACATCTACACCACAATTTAATGGTGGTGAGCCCTGAGAACCTGAACCAGCTGGCCTGGGCCAGCCGTGGATGTTTAATTGCAGTGTAGAAAGACCATATGTGATACACTGGGGACCATAGCCAAGCCCCAAGCTGCTCTTGCTGGGGCAGGAGGGCAGGAAACTAACAGGCTGTTGTGTCTCAGCTTCTTCCTTCTTCCCCATCTTCTGAGCTGCCCATGGCAGGGGAAGGAGGGAGGAGGGGAGCAGTCCTTTGGTAGGGGCCCGTAGGCTCAGGCAGAGCAGGGTGAGCTCCTGGCCTGCTCTCCCTGGGAAGCCGGAGACGGAGCAGGCAGAACTACTGTCCTATGACCCCTGCAATGCAGCAAGTCGTCAGCGGGAGAGCTGCTGAGCCACTGCAGCACGGAGTGCTAGAAGTGGCTCCCGGTGCTGTAGGGGAGGATGTGGGATGCAGCTGGGGCGCACCGCTCAATGTCCCCGCCCCGTACTGAGGGGGCTGGCTCAAACAGTTCAGTGCGAAAGCCCCAAGGCACATTTCAGTTCATATTCAAATCAAATATTCTTGTCATGAGGCATGGCTGCCCCATAGCGTCCCACGTCGGCTAAGCCTGGCACTGCATGTGCTCCCTGCCTCAGTTTCCCATCACTAGGGTTTTCTGACTCTCCCAGCGAGTCACGTGCCATGGCCCACCAGCAGGGTCACTGTCAGCGTTCAGTCCTCCTCCGGGGGTAACAAAAGCCCAAACAGAACTTCCTCTCACCCTTCCTGGGCTCTTCAGCCCACCCTCTGGTGCCTGTGCCCAGCGCTTCTGGGTTAGCTTTAAGTTTCTTTGGCTCTGGGATAGAGGCCTGACTCCAAGCCCGACTCCTAGGCTGCTTCCCTCCTGCTCGCCCAGACCCTACTTCAGGCCCTTCCATGGGAGCCCATCTTGCTCCCTGTTCCTCACTGAAATGGAGTTTCCTCAGTCCTTTTCTGAGGCTCAGTGTTTCAGGCTGTCCCCTGGCCATAATTAGTCCTGCCCTTAAGAGGGGAGGCAGGTAATTATGGCACAAGCAGGGCTGGTTGAACAGGACTGGCTAGCCCTCAGCCTCCAGGCCTTAAGGGGCTGGCCATCCTGTTATCTTTCTTCTCACCACAGCCGCTCTTGAGGGCCACAATTCAGAGTCAAAGGTTGGACACCCTGGCCTTCCATTACCACCACAGGACTCCCAGAGGCTCAAGGAACCTGCTGGGGGAAGGGTCAGCATTATGACAACATTTAGGGGGAAATGAGTTTGGAGAGTTCTTAACGTCTTCCTTAAAATTGAGGACTCCAAAGAGACTTTTTGTCCTTAAAGTGACTGAGAGGTAACAAAGAGGGGCGGGGGAAGGGTGCAGGAAAGCTGATCTCGACATGGCTTGGAGCGTGTTGCAGTGGCTAGCCAGGAAGAAGGTGATGCAGAATAGCCCAAGCAACCTCTGCTTCCCCCACCCGCCTTCTCCCAGCAATGCCAGGGCAGTTGGGCCGAGCTGGAAGCTGCCTCCCGCAATGAAGATTCCTGCTATGAATCGTCTGAATAAAGAGAGATCACGTTACCGTTTTCTATCCATGGTAAATATGAAGGACAAGGAACAGACACATTTCCTGGAGGTGAAGAAGGCCAGCAAACAAACCAATCAAATGTCCCATTGCAATATATTCCTGCAGAGAGAGAAAGAAAGAACTGATGTTTAGTTTTTAATAAAGATTATTCAGACAACTGGTAACCATGGAGACCCTCATGCCTGATTCCAGGCATCCACTAGGCATGGGGATCCATTATATACAGAATGGAGGCCATGTCTATAGAATGGGGGACACAACCTCGAACGCAGTGACTCTGAAAAGGACTTATGGGTCCTAGTTGACAAATAACTCAACATGAGCTCCCGGGGTGACACTGTGGCCAAGAGGGCTAATGCAATGCTTGCTATTGTTAAGGTGTTGTCTAACCTGGTCATGAAGATGGGCAGTGGTTAGGAGATGACTGATGATTTTGTCTTCATTGGGTTCTCAACTGGTTTGGGGGGTAACTGGTAGAACCATGTGCCTAACATTCGCCTGCGCCCACCCCGGCCAAGCACAGAATTTGTAACCAGAAAGGGATATTTGTCCATAGTGCTCCAAGGACCGGTGGACAACCATGGCAGGTTTACAGACATAAATTCAGGGTCATCTGGAACAGTCTCACAATGCTAGGATCTTTTGGAAGTCACGACTATGTAAATTAAATGGAGAAAGACTGTTCATCCCCAGAAGCCCTGGGGGCGTTAATGGTGTGGAGGTTGGTACAGTAATTCTGGGAGATCCAGCTGATTGCCTGATGCCCTAGCTAATGAAGTCATACCCCAGCTGCTTGGACAGAAGCAACATTTTAATTATCGCGTTCTAGTTGCAAAGTGAAGAGCAGATAGCACTGTTTGTGGAATAGGTTGGGAGCTGCAGAAAAAAATGTTCCAATATTATAGCTGGATGTTGTGTTTTGCACAATATTTGTGAGAGGAAGAGGGAAAGCCCTGCCTACAGGAGGGAGGCTGAGGGGCAGGGACTTGCTCGGCAGTTCAGACAGCCAGCAAGGTGCACAAAACCCCATGGGAATGCTGTCAGGGATGCCTACTTGGCATTTGGAATGACAGGCCTGAACATGTTAGCCCGTGGGGGGCGGGGTTGGGATGTAGACATTGCGGGCACTGGGGGCATTGCGTGTGGGAGGTTGACGTTTACTGTTCCCTATATCCTTCTGTAAAAGCCTGTCAATGTTTAAAGCTATATTCAAAGGATTCTCCGTGTTACATGCAATAATAACCCATAATGGATGTATTGTGAATGGCTTTAATGTGAAACAAAAAAACACAAATATGTTGATAAAAGTAATGGAAAATAAATATGGTAGCAAACCAATCTTCTCAAGCAACCAGCTAAACACAAACCTTTAATTACTGCAACAGTGCACACAAAAAGTAAAGTGAAATAATAAGAACTTTCCAAGTGCAACGAAATACGGGGTGGGAGAGCACTTATGGGTGAGTATAGGCCTTGCTCTGACCAGGGGTGTGCACAAGAATTTAAATTCCAGCACTTTTGGGGGGGCATGCCAGGGCCCTGGGGGCTGGAGGAGCTGTGTGACCCCTCACCCCCTCCTGCTGGTGCCTGGGGGCTGGAGGAGCTCTGTCTTCCCCCTGCCATTTATTGGGGGGCCTGTGCCCCTGTTGGCCCCCCCTTGTGCACACCCCTGTCTTTGACTCCTCTTGTCTGCATGGGTTCTGGGGCTGACTGGCTTAGCTCAGAATTCTCAGGGGCTCTTCAGAGCTCAAAAGAGCTGGAGTCCCAGGCGCAAGTGTTCTCGGTGCCCAGAGGTGGGATCTGAGAGGCGAACGGGAGCCACTGGGAGCACGGCTTTGGGTACACGGAGGTTAGGGGTTGCTCTGGTGCCAGTAGCCAGCATTGTTCAGGGCCTGAAGGGCATGGCTGGGTCCCACGTCATGGGACTGCAGGGCCCGCTGGCCTAGTAGGAGCAAGATTTGCAGGAGAGCGTTCTGGTTCAGGAGAGCAGCCATGAGTTGCCTCTCTATCTTTGTCCTTTTCCATGCTGTCCTTCACCTTGGTGATGCTAGCCTTGGCCACAGCCAGACTTCCCTTTAGCCACTGATTTATCTCCTGAGAGAGCAGCATCTTTCCCCCTTTGGGTCCTCATGTAGAGACTCCGCCTCTCGGGCAGCCTGGTTCAACTCTGAGACTCAGCCACGCGTTCTGAAAACCTCTTGTCCCGAGACTTCCGTCTTCTTCCCTTCAGCATGGCCATCCTGTCAGGAGTACACTGAGGCCCTGTCCTTGGCTGTCCAGCTGTTGTAGGTGCTGTGGAGGCAAACAAATCAACAAAAAACGTCATTTATTGTTCATCTCTCAGACAATACCTGATAGCTTTTTTAATATATACGTGTGACTTTTCCTCCCTGAGACTCTTCCCATTCTTGGGGGAACCTCAGAGCTGGTGACTAGTCTGTAGGTACAGAGGGTGGTGAGTGCCTTTGGTTTTCAGTTGACTGTATCTGCTTTCCTGCTCCTAGGGGTGGGAGGATTGGTTGGAGCTATGTTCCAGGTTGGTTTTCGTAGTCTTGCTGGTATGCTGGAGGCACTATTGGTCCCTTGGAGATGTAAAAAGGGGATTTGAAGGCCTTGGAAGGTGAGCTAGATAGGAATCCCCTCTATATCCCCTTCAGGCTGTCCTGACTCTCGGTGACGTTACACTGAGGTGGGTGACTAGCAGACTGAATGGTCTTTATCTGAAAAAGATGAAGGGCAGACCATTGAGATATGCTGTGAAGTTGTTCACCAGGATGGTCCCCCAGAAGCACTGCAGTAATGGAAGGGGCTTGGAAACTGTTTGAGGGGATACAGATTTGGGGCTATTCCCTATCATGTGCAAAACAAAAGAAACAAACAACTCCCACCCAGCAATTTCTCAGTCTTAAGTTCTGTTATATTTCCCCTGCAGACATGGAGAAAGTGAAGAGCAAAATAGATAGGGTTCTGCAATGATCGTCAGCTATAATGGGCGTTTGTACCTCTGTGGGGAGCAATTCTTGTCTGTGCCTTGACTGGGCCTGCAATGTGCGTTTACACCTCATGTAAATTACAAAAGACTAGCCACATTTCTTTTTCTATAAGCATGATCTCAATAAACTGTTGAATTGTGTACAAATAAATGCTTCTTCTATTCGACTCTGCTGTGGGAAGGGAAAAGAGGTATGGACTGTGACACTGGCAGGTGCCATTTTGAAGCAGCATAAGGTGGAGGGTGGGAGAAAGATGTAGTTCTTAGCTTACATCTGCCAATAAAGAATACATTATAAAGATAGGTACTTACATGTGAGATTCCCTCCAGGCAATCCAACTCTTTGGTTCCAGCTCAGGTTTTGGGCTGGGAACCTGGCTCAGCTGATGTAGGATGGCAATCGGGGTCTTCAGTAGCAGAGCAGGATGGAGGCTGGCTTTCCAGCTGGCTGTCGCCAGGATCCTGAACCACAAAAACATCCTATCTCCCTGGGGACAGCTCCTCTCCAGCATCCTCCCGGGGGTTGAGCCAGTCCTCCTTGGTCAGGGGATTGACAGGACAGAATGTACTGTAATTGTGTAGAATGCTCTCCAGTTCTTCAAAAAATGGACAAGCCACATGTCCCCTGCCAGATTGTCTCCTGGTATCCCTCGTGTTGGTGTGAGATGCTTGTTCTGATTAGCGTCCTGGTCAAGACCCTTCACGGACATCTGCTTTCCAATGTCCATTGCAAGGTCCCATTCCTGTGGCTGCCCACAAGAGCCTGCTGAACCAGTGCCTCTCCACAGACAGCAATGAGGTGCAGAGCCTCAGCACAGCTACAAGGAGCTGTGCGAGGCATGTTGTGGGGCTTCTGGTGTGCTCTCGCGGTTGCATCACCGGAACAATACGCTAGGATCTAGGGGCAAATGGGCAATATCTGCCTCTGGGCCACTTTTTAAAGGCAGAAGGGTTATCCTGAAAACAGGATATCAGTGGAGGTGGGCCACACATGTAAATGGACAGGTCAGTACCAGTCGGACTGCAAAGCACTATGGAATAGCCATTGGACGCATGAAAAAATTGGTGCAGAGCAATTGCATGAACAAAAGACAGAACTATTTCAATTGAAAGCAAATCTAGTCCACTCTGCCAGAGGACTCCAGAGTTCCCGATAAGTGTGCAGTTAGTGTTCTGTGATAGGTTGCGCTCTGTATATGCAAATGGTTTTCAAACTGGATTAACATGATTCGATCAGTTTGACACCCCCTGTGTAGACAAGCTCTTAAAACAAAGTAAGAGAATTGAACTAGGTATGACATCTTACATGGCTTCATAAACATACACACACTGGGTGAAATCCTGGCCCCACTGAAGTGAATGGAAGTTTGGTCATTGAATTCAGTGGGCCAGCGTTCCATCAGTTACTTTTTTCAAGTACAAAGAAATACATTTCATTATAGCACCTCCGTTCTAACGCTCAACCAAAATAGCACATATTTAAAAATACATGGTATCTTGATTTCAGTGTCCAAACATTTTCTTTTAAGTGATACTGGTCAGGGAAACACCTCACATAAAGGTGTACTTTCAACAGTTTTTTCCCCAGTAAGCTGCTTATAAACACTTCTTTTTAGTTTAACTGGAAAATCTATAACATTGACTATATATTACAATATATGTGTGTGTGTGTGCGCGCGCACGCAGGTCTGTTTTAGAAGCTGATCACTATATGTTTCTGTGTACGCATTTTATACTTATGTTCATATTTTGAAATTATTGATGGAAAAATTTACTTTGACTGAGAGCTAAGGTTGTTGTGTTAAGATGAACTGTACATTCTTTTATATTCAATAAGAATAAATGTTTATCTTATGTGGACACGGTAAGATTTATACATACCTTAGTTTACTATTAGTGGTAGTAGCAATGTGCAGAGACCTTACTGTGCTATGACAAAGAGACAAAGAGACATTCCGAGCCCAAAACCTGATCCTGTAGCCATTGTAATCAGTGGAAAATCTCCCACTGACTTAAATGGGAGCAGGAGCAGGACTTGCATAGACAAGAAACAGAGGGGTAGAGGTGAAGGATGCAACAGAGTGATCGGTGATAGGTGGCAAACCAGGGGTTCTAACTGCTTTGCTTAAGTAGGGTCATTTATAAATCCCAACTTCCGGAGACTCATCTCACTCCACAGTTATCTGGGATTTTTCTGGGGTTGAGAATAATTAGCTGACTTTCACGCTAATTTCACTTTTTTTTTGACCAAGCAAACTAAGGTCTTAAATTTAACTTGATGGCATTCCTCTGTTTGTCTATTTACAGTGGTCCCTTCAGGCCTTAATTCTTAATCTAAGAATAAAAATATACCTCTGCAATATGGTTCAATACATTTCTATTTGCATATTTAGTATGGCTATTTTGAAGGGTTACCCCAGTTTTAGTCAGTTTTCTTACCAGTCTCTATTGCAGATTCTTGTAACCTTTTCAAGCATTCTTTTTTATAGTTATACCACTTTTTCGTTGTTTTCTCCAGCAAAGACCCTAAGACCTACAAATACAGAAAATATTGTAAATGAAGAAACTGAGTTTAAACTTTGTAGTTTTCTAGGTGCAATAGTTTTCTGCTACTTTAACAGTTGAAATAAGTATTGAATACCAAAAATTGTTCATGGAAATTCAAAAGTTGTCACCTTTTCTCTGGCCAAGAAATACATTGTCACAAAGTTATGTTCTTCCCCACGCCACACATTTTTGTCAAACTTCCAACTGGACACTCTGAATGTATAACCTCTGCAGAGCCGCTCTGGAGAAGATGTGTGCTATGACTCAGAAGTCCTGGAACATTTTCCAGCTGTTAACAGTTAGATGATGTGCAGAGGTTGATTAATCTTTGTTGTATATTTATGTTTGCACTGAATTATTTGATTGGTATGACTGGAAATAATTCATGAGTCTGTTTGTTTCTTCGAGTATTTTACAGATTGTCAAGGGTGCCCAGAGCATTGTCTGAGAGCTCTTGCATTGCCGTTTAGTATAACAGTGAGTAAATAAATAAATATGTCATTGTGTTGAACATCACCTTGGAAGAGGTAAATCCATACTCCCCTCTTCTCCCAACATATCCCTGCCAGATGTCAGGTGCTAATCCTTACTCCAGCAGACCTCACCAACAATGCCCCAGTGTCCCTGTGTCAAGGGAAGTAAATGAAAAACTAGCAAAGATTCATCTCCAGTTTCATAGATTCTAAGGCCAGAAGGGATCAGTGTGATAGTCTAGTCTGACCTCCTGTATAACACAGGACATAACATAAGAATGTAATGGCCATACTGGGTCAGAACAATAGTCTATTGAGCCTAGCATCCTGTCTTCCAATATTGGCAGATGCCAGATGTCTCAGAGGGAATGAACCGAACAGGGCAATTGAGTGATCCATCCCCTGTCATCCAGTCCCAGCTTCTCGCCATCAGAGGTTTAGGAACACACAGAGAATGGGGTCAAGTCTCTAACCATCTTGGCTAACAGTCATTGATGGACCTCCTCCATCAACTTATCTAATTATTTTTTGAACCCAGTTAGTTGTACTTTTGGCCTTCAGGACATCCCCTGGCAATGTGTTCTGTAGATTGACTATGCGTTGTGTGAAGAAGTACTTCTTTTAGTTTGTTTTAAACCTTCTGTGTATTAATTTCATTGGTGACCCCTGGTTCTTGTATTATGTGAAGGCATAAACAACTCCTCCTTATTTATTTTCTCCACACCATTCATGATTTTATAGACCTTTATCATATCGCCCCTTAATCATCCCTTTTCTAAGATGAACAGTCTCAGTCTTTTTAATTTTTCGTTGTTTGGAAGATGTTCCATACCCCTAATAATTTTTGTTGCCCTTTTCTAATTCTAATATCATTTCTCAGATGGGGAGACCAGAACTGCATGTACTGTTCGAGGCCCAAATCCCAACATGTATTACCAATTTATATTTTGCAGGAAAAGGTCACCACAAAGTGTCATGGTGACTTCCATGATCAGGCCACTGCCACCAGTTAGACCTCGTCGTCGTCAGGAGGAAAGACAGATCCTCAGTGCAGAACATTCGCACATTTCAAAGTGCTGATTGTGACACTGACCACACTTTGATCAATAACAAAGTGAAGATTACAGCTAAGAAACTATATCAAACAAAACTTGGGAACAAGCCCAAAATAAACACTACTAACATCAAAAAATCAGAGGAAATGCCAGGAATTTGTTAAGGCTTTTGAACTCAGCATGTATGGGAAGTCACTACCAAAGAAGGCAGAGGAATTTTCGGAAGGTTTAAGAACAACAATCCATGAAACCGCTTTAGCTACATTTGGGGGGAATGAGATAATCTAAAAGGGATTGATTTGAAGAAATGAAATGGAACTATTGCCTTTTATTAACACTAAGAACACAACCTATCTGGAACACAACAAAAAGCCAACAAAGAGTACCAAAGTGAGACTTTGACATGCAAAAGCCGGGATACAGCGAGCAAGTAGATGCTGTACAAATCGTTACTGGACAAAGCTCTGTGAAGAGATACAGACAGCTTCAGATAGAGGAAATCTCAAAGTCGTGTATGACGTCCTGAAGAAAACTCTAGGCACCACTGTCAATAAGGTTGCCCCTCTTAAATTGCAAAACGGTGAAATTATTACAGATAAAAGTAAGCAATTGTCTCGTTAGGCTGAACATTATACAGAGCTATATGCACAAGAAAGGAACATCACCAATGAATCACTGGATCAAATGCCAATGCTACAGCTAGATGTGGAGCCCACTGTAGAAGAGCTAAGCAAGGCCATTGATTTGCTATCAAGTGGCAAGGCTCCTGCAAAGATGGCATCTCTGGGGAAATTCTTAAGTACAGGAACAAAAACCTACCACCATATCTCTATCAGTTGCTTAAATGCTGGAAAGGGTGAAGTGCCACAACAGATGTGTGACATGAATATCATCACTCTATATAAAAACAAAGGCAAAGGACGACTGTAACAACTACAGAGGTATCTCATTATTAAGTGTAGCAGGAAAAGCTTTCGCAAATATCATTTTAGTGTGCCTACAACAGCTGAAGAATCAAACCCTACATCATGGTGCGGATTCAGGGCTGGAAGTTCAGCTATGGACATGATATTTTCTCTGCACCAACATCAAGAAAAGTGCAGAGAGCAAAACTGACAATTGTACATTGCCTTTGTGGACCTAACCAAAGCATTTGATGCAGTCAGCAGAGCAGGTCTATTTGCAACGCTAGAAAAGATAGGATGCCTAGCAACCTTGTTAAGTCTTATATGTTCATTTCATGACAACATCAGAGCAAATGTCCAGTTTGACGGGTCTACTTCGGACAACTTTTTAATGAAAAGCGGAATGAAGCAAGGATGTGTTTGTGCCCCTATACTTTTTGGAATCTTCTTCTCGGTACTCCTGACCTGTGCGTTAAAGACATGAAAGATGGAGTGTACCTCCACACAAGATTGGATGGGAAACTCTTCAATCTCTCACAACTTAAGGCAAAAACTAAAGTAAAGAAGGTGCTAATCAGGGAACTTCTGTTCACTGATGATGCTACCCTTCTAGCCCATGATGAAGATCTACTACAAGAACTCATGGACAGCCTTTCAAGTGCTTGTCAGGCATTTGCTCTACCATCTGCATTAAGAAAACGGTTGTATTAGGACAGGGGGTTCCACAAGATCCTTTAATCACCTTAAATGCAAACCAGCCAGAAATAGTTCAAAAGTCCAGCTATTTAGATTTTACAGTGACTGCCAACCTCTCACTGGATGAAGAATTAAATGTTTTTATTGGAAAGGCTGTCACCACCTTTAGTAGACTAACTAAAGGAGCATGTGTCGAAGAAAACTCAGTCCTCACTCAGTTTGGGGGAATCAAGGAGAAGACCTTTATTCACAAGTAATTACCTGGGGGTACAGTTTAATACTGCACCCCTGAACAGATCATATAGTGGGCTTTTATAGAAAAGCTCTTGTCACACCACAGCATTACACACAGATAGGAACATGGAAATATAAAGCGATGTCCTTATTTGGATGCCAATTCTTATCAAGCCATACATGGAAAAGAAAAACATGTTTTCTTTTTATGGATAGTTCCTCTTTTTATACCGATAAGCTATTGCCACACACCACAGTCTTATTTCACAGCGGGACCTTGGTTAATTTCTACAATCAGGCCTTAGTAAATTTCACAATGGCCAATGGCCTTACTTAATTTCCCACACACGGAACTACTCAAAGCTTACTACCAAGTCCAAAATGCCCGTGTGCCAAGCTTCCATCCTCAGCACTCTCATGTATGGTGGGAAAACATGGACAACTTATGCTCACCAGGACAAAAGGTTAAACAGTTTCAATTGATGCTGCTTATGCCATATACTTACAATCAAATGGCAAGATAAAGTTACTGATGCAAAGGTTCTTCAAAGGGCAAATGTACCAAGTGTGACAGCCCTGCTCAGGCAAAAATGACTGTAGTGGCTGGGCCAACTGAGCAGGTTGGAAGATGGACGCATACCTAAGGACATACTATATGACGAGCTATTAGAGGGAACAAAGAACAACCGGGCATCCCAAGCTTCCTATAAAGAAACATGGAAGTGAGATATGAAGGAATTTACAATTGAGCCTGACCAACGGGAAACCTTGGCAAATGATCATAAGGGGAACCATCGTCTCCATCAAGGCACCAAAGTCCATGACAGGAGCTGGCTCCTGCTGCTTGAAGGGAAAAGCGCTTGTAGGAACCAAGCAACTGCCAGCCGTGATACATATATTTGCAATAACTGCCAAAGGTTATGCAAATCTTGGCTTGGACTCTATAGTCACACAAGGCATTGTAAACCATCTACATCATAGGCTGCAATTTCCACCATCTCTCGCGGACAAAAAGATGCCAATCATTCCAGGTGTGGGCGTGCCATGGATTTATACAGTGGCATTTTATTGTATTTATTGTCTTATCATCTATCCCTTTCCTAATGGTTCCTAACATTGTTAGGTTTTTTGACTGCTGCGGCACAGTGAATGCCTATTTTCAGAGAACTATTCACGGTGACTCTAATATTTCTTTCTTGAGTTGTGACAGCTAATTTAGAACCCATCATTTTGTATTGGTCATTAGAATTTTTTTCCCAATGTGCATTATTTTGCATTTATCCCATTGAATTTCATCTGACATTTTATTGCCCAATCACCCAGTTTTCTGAGATCCCTTTGTAAGTCCATGCCAGACTGCGAAGAGTTAACTATTTTCAGTAATTTTGTATCATCTGCAAACTTTGCCACCTCCCTGTTTATCCCTTTTCCAGATCAGTTATGAACATGTTGAACAGCACTGGTCCCAGTACAGATCCTTGGGAGACCCTGCTATGTGAAAATGGACCATTTCTTCCCACCCTTTCCCCCCCCCCCATCTTTCAACCAATCACTGATCCAGGACAGGACCTTCCCTTTTATCCCATGACTACTTACTTTGCTTAAGAGCCTTTGATACAAGACCTTGTCAAAGGCTTTCTGAAGGTCCAAGTACACTATATTCACTGGATCACCCTTGTCCACATGCTTGTTGATCCCCTTGCAGAATTCTATTAGATCGGTGTGGGATGATTTCCATTTACAAAAGCAATTTTAATTCTTTCTTAACATATTGTGTTCATTTGTGTGTGTTAATTCAATTCTTTACAATAGTTTTTAACCAGTCTGCCTAGTATTGAAGTTAGGCTTACCGACCTATAGTTGCCAGGATTGCCTCTGGAGCCTTTTTTTATAGATAGGCATTACATTACCTATCCTCTAGTCATCTGGCACAGCAGCTGATTTAAATGATAGGTTACATACCACAGTTCATTAATTCTGCAATTTTACATTTGAGTTCTTTCAGAACTCTTGGGTGAATACCATCTGGTCCTGATGACTTATTACTATTTAATTTATCAATTGGTTCCAAAACCTCCCCTATTGACACCTCAATCAGACAGTTCCTCAGATTTTCACCTAAAAAGAATGGCTTGGTCTGGGATCTCCCTCACATGCTCTGCAGTGAAGACTGATGCAAAGAATTCATGTAGCTTCTTCACAATGGCCTTGTCTTCCATGAATGTTTCTTTAGCACCTTGATCATCCAGTGGATGTACTTAATGCTTTTTGCTATTAGTTTGTGTCCTTAGCTAGTTGACAGGTGGATGCAACAAAGAAGGGGGAGAAAGTGGAGAACAAAGATAACAGTTCTACAACTGCTTTTCCAGTGCCTTTATTTCTGGAAGGAGCTCTCTGTAAAAATACACCAAACTACCACAATGTCCTTCTTCAAACTCACCTCTGCAGCAATGCCTAAAAGATTCCTGATAACAGTTAGACATCTGGTGAACATTCTGGGTGGGGGACTGGAGGACTTGGACCTGGGTACATGACTGTAGTGTGTGCCCATAATGCAGGGTTCTCATCCAGCAGCCAGGCCACCTGCTCTCATAGCACGTGGCTATCTGTGATATGCTGTGCCAGTTGGGCCCAGGTGCCATGTTTTCATCACTGAACTGGGTGGATTGCCTGTGCAGAGCTTGGTTCTCTGTTGCAAGCTGTGCTACTTGGGCTTGAAGCTGTGGAGCTCCTCCTGGGAACAGTCAACTTGTTTAAGCATCTCCAGCACCCTCTTAGGCATGCTAGGCAGGGAATGGCCCACTCCCTCTCTGCTTCCCCAGGGTAGGCCTTCACCATGAGCTAAAATGGTCCAGCCACACAATCAGCATCCTGTGAAGTGCAGTTGGGATGAAGGGCAGGATAGGGTCATATCTGAGGCTAAGAGTCGTGGAGGAGCTCATCTTCCAGTTCTAGGCTGGGGCTGATAACAAGAATCAGAGTTTCAAGGTCAGGGTCAAGAGGCAAGGTCCAAATCGAGCTGAGATCGAAGACAGGAATTCAAAAGCAGGAATGGCCATGACAGCTATAGAAGTTCCACACTGTTGCCTGGACAGTTCCTGGAATGCCCCTTGGGTTTATCTAGGGCAGGGAGCCAACCAGGAGCCATAAGGCTGCTGCCTTTCAGACCATCTGAGGTGGGACTTCCCATGGTCTGTGTCTGCAGTGGGTCATGGGGAGTGGGGTGTGAGCTGGTAACAGCTGCTGGTGGGGGGCAGCTGAAGTTATTTGTTGTCTTGCAGCTCTACAGACCTGGGTTAGAAGCCCACTGGGCCTTAGACCATTAGAACACAAATTGTCAAATCATATGTTAAAATATACAAAGTAAATATCTTTACATCAAACGCTAAGTTCTCAAGCAGCATTTTTCTTTCTTTGCCTATCTGTAAATTTAGGTTATTAGGGATAGATATTTTTTCCATTGGTTTGCGTGTGTACAGTAAAATCAATCAATATTTAACTGACATTTACTGATAAAAACTTAATCCTCCAATCCTACCGATCATCCATGGGGTCAAAGGCTGCTGACTGATCTAATATCAGAGCAGATGCTTGATCTTTCTTTATTCACTGCCAGGAGAAGACCATCAGCCAATGCACTGAGGGCAATCTCTATGCCATGCCCTGGGTGGAATCCTGCCAGAGGCCAGGGAAACCAGAAGCATCGAGAAACTTCAAAGAACTCTTGCCATGACCTTTCTTACAATCTTAACCAGAAATGAACAACGTGATGCTGGACAATTTTTGTCCAGATTGTCATCCTCAATAGACAGTTTCTGGAAGGGAGGCTGAACACAACATTGCTTTTTGTTAAAGCAGAAGTCCTTACGGTGAAGATGCACCTTTCCGTTTTCCAAGGAAAACCCATTTTCATTTCACTGAGTTACATGGTTCTGGAAAACAGCCATGTGCACATGGAGTTTGTCTGGGCTGTGAACAGTTCTGGTGAAATGCCAAAAGCTGTCAGGTTGTGTTGCACACATGTCTGGGCTTCATTATATCATAGGCTCCACTCCTGGCCGACTGCCAAGTGCTTCAAGAGGAAACACAGGGTTTGATCATCCTGAGCAGAATGGTCCCATCAACACAATGCCTAAACACCTTTCACAATCTCAGCCGAGGTCCGTAAGATTTTGTGAGTCCAGACAGAAAGCCCCATGGGGACAGATCTGTGTCTTATCCATTAGATTCAAAGCCTGCTGGAACAATATAGCAGACCTATTTGCCTGTCTGTGCTGCTTGTAAAACAGGGATAATAGTGAATAAAACCCAGCTCTTAAATGGGGCTTCTCATTCATAGCCACCTCTGCAAAGTACTTTGCTATCTAAAGCGTCCATGTGATTTTCAGCTCTTCAGCTTTTCAGTGCGTACTGAGGGTAATAGCACTGTTGAAAGGAAAGACAGTGTGTCACAGAGCGGTTTTCACGGGTTGGTAGTGTCAGAATGGCAGTTAATGCATAGAAACTGGTTTTGCCTTAAGTTAAGATATGGCTGTTTAGTGTTTCTTTCTCAGAAACATCCATGAGCAATCACAACTCTCAATTAAGGACCTTTTTTAGTGTGAACTGCCTAGTCCCCCAGAACTGGTGCATGCCAATAAAACGTTTAATCACTCAGGGCTGGAGACTGGCAGAAGGTTTGGAGAGAGGGTTCAACAGGAAAGTGGAGGTGCACTGCTTTGACCAGTGCTCCAGTTTCCTCTCTCTTGTGCTAAAAGCCTGCCAGCATGAATAGCTTTCCATGCTGGACAGAGAGGACTTGAGCTTTCTTTTCTGGGAGCAAAAAGTTTTAAATAGCTCAGAGAGGGCTCTTTCAGCAGCTCCTTGTTTTCCCCAGCACTGCTCCCAGGTCTGAGAGCCACCCTCCTTTAAATCCCCTGCAGTGGAAAGGCTAATTATTCTTCACATGATGGACTTGCAAGATAAGGGGAGAATATTTACAAGAGCCATGAGAAAAGAATGTTTGTTTTCCAGGAGAAAAAACATCTTGACTTTTCCCTGATGTGGGCCCCAAAATGCAGGCGACCAGGAGAGATTCTTGGGACACCCATTGGTCAGTGAACTGCAGCTTAAGAGGCAAGGAAATGGAGATGACGCATTTGTAGAAAAAGCTGCTCAATTTAATAGACACGAGTTTGGTTTACAATAAACAAACATGGGTAAATGGCTAAGAAAATGCAGGGAAAGCTCCCAGAACTGCTACCTGGCTCCGCTCTCAGTCCCAGCTGTGGCTGCACATGCTGAGAAAAGGGTTCTGAAGAGCACCCTCCGCAGAAGGGGTGGGGCCCTTAAAGGTACAAGGACACAAATCCATCACATTTTCTCCTTCAGTTGCAAGCTTTCATAGATAGAGAAATTGAAACAGCAGCAGCTGGTAACTGTTGACATAATAAGCTTCTGTGAGATCTGTGACTTGGTGCTGCATGACATTCTGATTAAAAGAATAGCACTATACAAAATCAATGCAGCATATACTAATTATATTTAAAAGCCTCCTAAAGCTATAGATCTCAAAAAGTAATTGTAAATCCGGAATCATCACCCAATGAGGGGGATTTTAGTCTAGTTGCCAGGGATCTGCTCTTGCTTTAATGCTACCCAATATCTTTATCGACAAATGATGTGGAAGAAAATATAAAATCATCAGTGGTGAAGTTTGCAGGTGACACGTGGTGGGGTGGTCTATAATGATAAGGACAGGTCAGTTACAAAGAACAAAGTGGATCACATTGAAAGCTGGGCTCATTTGAACAACGTTTGTTTTAATATGGCCCACTGCAAGGCCCAGACACCCAGGATCACACCTCTAGGACAGCAATGACTCAGAAAAGGATTTAGGTGTCATGGTGTAAACCAGCTGAACACAAGAGCCCAGTGCAACACTCTGATTAAGAGGGCCAAAGAAATTCTGGGGTTTATAAGCAGGGGGAAATCAAGTACAGAGGCTCTGTACATGGCATTAGTGAGACCATTACTGGGTATTGTATCCAGTTCTGGTGTCTACAACTCAAAACCGATATTGACAAATTGGGAAGGATTAAGAAAAAAAGCTACAAGAATGATTTGACTTCTGAAAAACCTGCCTTGTAGTGAGAGACTGAGAAAGCTTATCCAAGAAAGGCCTGTCACAGTTCAGGGCAACTGCACCTACATTTCCCCTCTCTGGCCCAGCAAAGGCATCCACTCAAGACTCCCAGCTCCTCAGGCATCACTTCTTTTGAGTGGAAACCCCTGTCTTGCTCCCTCATGACCAGACTGCACAGCTCCCTGTCTATACGGTGACCTCCGCAGCACAGTCAAGCTGCCTTAGCCAGTGGTTTTCCCTGTTTCTTCAGTGACGGTACCCAGTGTAACTGCAACAGTTAAACTAGCACACAGCTCTTTCTAAGCAAGCACATTTATTCCTAAGGAGAACAAGGTCTCTCATTAGTAAGTCAGGTACTCCATTATACAGTTTGTCTTTGAGCTGGCCTCATGTAACAGGGGACCAGCAGACAAAAGGTCCTCTCCTCTGGATGAAACTTCGAAGACTGAGTCTACAGGTGGGAATTTACAACTTTCTCCCAAGTACTTCCTAGGAATCCACTTCACACACATTGTCCCAAAAGATCAATAGTGTCTGCAACATTGTTCAACATAGGCTTTTGAAGCTCACAATACTTCCCAGAGATTGCATTAATTCTGTCTTCCTCCTAAAGTAGTTTCATACAATCCCACAATAATGCATAAATATTTGCATACTTAAAACAATGTACTCATAAGAACACAAGAACGGCCATACCGGGTCAAATCAATGTCCATCTAGCCCAGTATTCTGTCTTCCAACAGTGGGCAATATCAGGTGCTTCAGAGGGAATGAACAGAACAGGTAATCATCAAGTGATCCATCATGTTAGCCATTCCCAGCTTCTGGCAAACAGCAATCCTTGCCTATCCTGGCTAATAGGCACCGATGAACCGATTCTCCATGAACTTGTCTCGTTCTTTTTGAAATGTGTTGGCCTCCACAACATCCTCTGGCAAGGAGCTCAACAGGTTGACTGTGCCTTGTGTGAAGAAATATTTTCTTTTGTTCGTTTAAAACCTGCTGCCTATTAATTTCATTTGGTGACCCCTAGTTTTTGTGTTATGAGAAGGAGTAAACAAACACTTCCTTATTTACTTTCTTCACACCAGTCATGATTTTATAGATCTCTAGCGTATCCCCTCTTAGTCATCTCTTTTCCAAGCTGAAAAGTCCCAGTCTTATTAATCTTTCTTCATATGGAAGCTGTTCCATACCCCCTAATCATTGTAGTTGCCCTTTTCTGTATCTTTTCAAATTCCGATATATCTTTTTCCTATTTTCCTCAAAATATAGGCTGACTAGATCTGCATGCAGTATTTAAAATGTGGGCGTACCATGGATTTATAAAGAGGAAATACCATATATTCTGTTCTATTATTTATCCCTTTCCTAATGATTCCCAACATTCTGTTCGCTTTTGTGACGGCTGCTGCACATTGAGTGGATGTTTTCAGGGAACTCTCCACAATGATGCCAAGATCTCTTTCTTGAGTGGTAACAGCTAATTTAGACCTCATCATTTTATATGGATAGTTGGGATTACATTTTCCAAAGTGCATTACTTTGCATTTATCAACATTGAATTTCATCTGTCATTTTGTTGCCCAGTCACCCAATTTTGTGAGCTCCCTTTGTAACTCTTCACAGTCTGCTTTGGACTTAACTATCTTGAGTAGTTTTGCATCATCTGCAAATTTTGCCACCTCACTGTTTACCCCTTTTTCCAGACATTTCTGAATAAGTTGAAAAGTACTGGTCTCAGTACAAACCCCGGAGGACACCACTATTTACCTTTCTCCATTTTGAAAACTGACTATTTATTCCTGTCTTTTGATCCAGGAGAGGATCTTCCCTCTTATCCCATGACAGCTTACTTTTCTTAAGAGCCTTTAGAGAGGGACCTTGTCAAAGACTTTCTGAAAATCTAAGTACATTATATCCACTGGATCTCCCTTGTCCACATGCTTGCTGATCTCCTCACAGAATTCTAGTAGATGAGGCAGGATTTCACTTTACAAAACCATGTTGACTCCTCCCCAACAAATTGTATTCATCAATGTGTCTGATCACTCCCCCGCCATTATGACCTATTCTGTCTTTCTGATATATTTTGTACCCAGTATTACTGTGTCCCATTGATTATCCTCATTCCACCACGTTTCTGTGATGCCTATTTTATCAATATCCTCATTTAATATGAGTCACTCAAGTTCACCCATCTTAGTATTTAGACTTCTAGCATTTATATATAAGCACTTAAAAAATTGTCACTTTTTAGCTGTCAACCATTATGTGAATTGATGGCTCTCTTTCTCACTTTGACTGTTCCTCCTCAGATTCTATCCATATTTTATCCTCTTACATCCTCTCCTGCTAACTAGGATATAAAGAATCTCCATTAATAGATCCTCCCCTGCTATCTCTGTCTGAACCACGTGCTCCTCTGCACCTGTTGGCTTTCCTCCAGCTCTTAAAATTAAAAAGATCATAGGGCAGTTTTTAAACTATGGGCCCACAATCCGGTTCCATTATGGTTTAGGTGGAGCTCATTCCTCCTGTATAGACTCCGCTTTTCCCTAAAAGTTCCCCAATTCCTAATAAATCTAAACCCCTCCTCCCTACACCATCGTCTCATCCACACATGAACTCCTAAAATACATAAACCTAATTCACTACTGTTTAAGTTAATTCAGTAAGGTGTGAGATTGAGATTGATTGTTACTGATTGATTGGATTGCCATATCTGTCACATCTGCCCCCCTAAAGAAGTGGGTGTAATTAGGGTGCTGCCTGGAACCTAAGGGGAACCCACTGATTCATTTCCTGGATAGGTTCATCCCCTGGATGGCATTTCTGCCATGACCTCAGCTATTCAGATGACAAACATTCTGCTCGCAAGTCAGTACACGTCCTTTAAAAATGTGCACAGTCATTTACCGACCATTCTGTATCATTTCTCTCTTTAGAACCTATGGGGCTGAGCTTTCACATGCCCCTTCCTTCCTCTATTACCCCAAAGCCTTTGGGTATAAACTTGAGACTGGTCCTCCCACTTCTTGGTCTGCTTACAGATTAGGAGCAAGAGAGAGCAAACTGGGAGTGCCAGCACCAGTACAAGAAAGAAGAGGAGAACCCGTGCCAACAGGAGGATCACCTTTGAGAAGAGTTGGGTCTGCCAGTGTGCCACATGTGGCCAGCAGGTTCAGTTTCTAGGGTGTGTGTGTGGTGCACCTTTGTCCCTCAAGTGGTCAGTTGCCCCCGTTATGAGTTGAAGTTCCCCACCTACCCCAGTAGGATTACAAGCAGCAGTTCTTTGGAACAAGAGAAAAATATGTGAAGAGGCTGTCGACCATGCACTGCTTTTAACAGCAAAGGGGTCAGGCAAGCGAGACTCTTCAAACCTTCCCCCAATAGCTCAATGCCTCTCTTTCCCCCTCACCCCATGGTCAGGATCTGAAGACTCCAGGCCTAACCTCAGTTTCTGTGGGAGGAGGGGAAGGAATATTAATCTCCCACCCCACTGGGGTGGACTTTTGTTCCCCACACACTGAGTCAAGGTGTGTAGAATTTTCTCTCCCTGCCCGGTGCAGGGTCTTTTACATTTTCAAAGATCCTTCCAGCAGTCAGAGCCTGCCAGAAGGCGTTCCCCCCTCCTTCCTGGCTGTAGTTAGCTTTATGAACTCTCAAGCAGCTGTCTGACTCTCTGCTTAGGCATTTCCAACCCTTTGGTGGGAGTCATAGATTGGGCAGTGCCCCGCAGCTGCCTCAGTGTCCCTATTTTGGCTGGAGACATTGCCATCACCATGCTCTGTTCTGCCTCTGTTTCCCTTTCCAGGGTAGGCAGAGTGTTTAATTCCCGGATCTGGGCTTTAAGGTCCAGATAATTCCCCTTCAAGTCAGTAGGTCTTGTGGCTCCCCACTCCTCAGGTCTGCACACACTGGGAAGGTTCTTCTTGGATACCAACAGAGGGAATCTAGCCCTCTCCCCGTCAGCTCCTGTTTGCATTTTGGCTGACACGGTCCCTTGCAGGGCCTTTTGCTTTCAAAGCTGTAACAATTTCCCAAAAGCAAACAATATGGAATATCTGACACTAGACCTACACCTCGCACCCCTGACCCTTCTTGGGTCTGTATAGAAATCTGTGCTGTAGGTAGAGGAAAAGCTTTTATTTTTGCCCACATTTCACACCCTGGGAGCATCGGCCAAGGTTTTACAACATGGGGTTTCACGTTCCTTTTAGCACTCCTAGTATCTCTCCATCCAGTGAATTTCTCCCCTTCACATACCATCTTTGGCTCCCACTGGCGATCTGATGAATCTGCACCCGGGAGGGGGCACCATGACTATGGGGGATAGGCTAGGGTGCAAATGGCTTAGGCCGATCATTATATTCCATGTGGACTGGCTGTGAGACCCCCTCCCTCCAGTCACAGTTAGCTCTGTGAGATTGGAGAGCACCTGGCCTTTCCAGCACTGCACTGGGTCATAGGGGCCAGACAGGGCAATCCCTGACAAACCGACCCTCACTGACTGTCCCATCTCTTCTCAGAGGTATTCCTCCTGCTGGCACTGCTTCTCCTTCTCTTCTTTCTTCTCTGGCACTGCTCTGGTCTCTGCTTTCTCTTGCTCCCAATCTGCAAGCTCCTGAATTCCCAAAGCACTCGATCTCTTTCCAGTTCCAGCATCTCCTGCTCTACCCGTTAAATTGTCCACAGCAGTTGCGGGATGTCCGCAGTCTGGATGGAACATGGTGGCTGCCTCTGCCAGCCCCTTCCCTGCTTCGCTCCAGGAGACTGGTTCCAAGATTTTCCTCACCTCTGTCAGTGGGCTGGAAGTTCCCTGTAGACCTGGATCATCCTTCCTCTTTGGTCAGTAGCACACAGCAGATGTACTAGCTGCTGTTTTCATCCGGACCACAGTGTGAAGCTGCTTCTTTCTGCACACCTCAACCAGCCGATGTCTCTTCAGCTGTCCACAACTCATTCCCCCCCCCTCTCCTTTTGCTATTCCTTCCCCAGAAAGACTATTGAGACTTTTCTCTCTGCTTTTCCCTTCTAGGATACCTGTTTTCACTGCTGCTGGCACTTATGGCAATTCCCACTGTTCCAGAGCCCCACACACTGACACTATCTATACAACAGTTCAGGGCAATTGCACCCGCATTTCCTTGCTGTGGTCCAGCAAGGGCACCACTTGAGGCTCCCAGCTCCTCTGCCATCACCTCTTTTGGGCAGAGACCCACATCTCTGTCACTCCTGACCAGAGTATTTCCAGACTGCACAGCTCCCTGTCTGCACTGTGACCTCTCCAGCAGTCAAGCTGCCTAAGCTGACTGCTTTACTTTCTCTCCAGAGATGGGACACAGCGAGGCTGCGGCATTTAAACTACCACTCCCCTTTCTAAGCAAGCATGTTTATTCTGAAGGTGAGAGCATTACAGAGAAAAGATATTAAAATCATTAAAAGAACCTACACAATGCTAACAAGCTTACCACAGATCACCCAGATCCAGCAAGGTCTCTGGCCACTGTACAGTACTTCAAATTGCAAACCAGTGGTTTTCCTGTGGTTACCCGTTCATCCCTCCTTTTGCTCAGAACAAGACCATCAGTGAGTCACTTACTCCCCTTTATACAGTTTGTCTTGAACTCTCCCCATCTAACAGCAGAGAAAAGGTCCCCTCCTCCGGGCAAAGCTTCTAAGACTCAGTCTATAGGTCAGAGTTTGCAATTTCCCTCCTCCTAAATACTTCCTAGGAATTCCACTTCACACATTGTCCTAGTCATGTCTGCTATATTGTTCAACATTGTCTTTTGAAGCTCACAATGCTTCTCAGGGATTGCATGAATTCTGTCTTCCTCCTAAAGCAGTTTCTTACAATCCCACAATAATGCATAAAACATTTGAACTCCTAAAATACATAAACCTAATTCAGTAATTCAGTTTAACTTAATTCAATCAGGTTCGTCCAGGAGATTGATCAAGTTACTCTTAACCTTTGTGACAGATACAGCACAGTCCATAAGCACCGATATGGGGAGAACATTTCTGTTAGTGGAGGGCTCTTTAATCTAATCGACAAAGTCAGAACAAATTCCAGTGTCTGGAAGTCAAAGCTAGATAAATTCAGGCTAGAGATAATGCACAATTCTTTAACAGTGAGCATAATTAACCATTTGAACAACTTAACTAGGAATCTGGTGGAAACTTCATCACTTGGGATCTTTACATCAGGATTGGACGTCTGTTTTTAAAACATATGTTCTAAACCAACCAAAAATTATAGCCTTGATGTGGCAATCACTGGGTAGATTTTCCATCCCGTTTTATGCAGGAGAATAGACTAGATGATCATAATGGTCTCTTCGGACACTAAAATCTAGGGGTGAAAACCTGGCCCCATTGAAGTCAATGGGAGTTTTGCCACTGACCTTAGTGGGGTCAGAATTTCACCCTGAGAATCTGTGAATCCTGTTAAAATGAAGGTGAAATAAAGTAGTACAATTTATTTGGAATATGCTACTTCATGCTGGAATATTCTTTATTTTGAATATGCCGAGAAATGTTGGCCAGTCAGACTGAATTATCGCAGGCTGTGGACAACAAAACTGAAATATATATGCTTCAAAAAAGACCTAAAGTTTAAATATTTACTAACATTTATAACCATTCCCTTAATCTATCTTTACTCAAGATTTTTATATTTATATGTCTGTCTATCAGTGGGACATGGATGTGATAAATTACAGTTGCCCCTTCTTCACCAAGAAATGCTTTAAATTTACAACATTATAAATGAATAAGAGTTAATGTTAGTACTAAGAATATGGATGGAATCATTCATTCATCAGGAATGAAATCCTGGCCCTACTGAAGTTAATTAATTTGACCTTTCACTTCAACGGGCCCAGGATTTCACCCCGTGTGTCCTCCTGATTTGATATGTCTTAGAAAGTAGAGTGATGAGTCAGTTTTAAATGAGTTTGTGTGAAATCATTTCTGTGGTTAGAATTATCTGAGTGCAATATGATTTTGTTCTCTCAAAAATTCAAAACCTTAGCAATACTTATTGACTGTATTATTTATTCATACAAATTTTAGAAGCAAAAGTAAAAAATAATCCATGAAACATATACAACAAGATATGCTTCCTTCAGGCCATGGTAAATCTATCAGTTATATTCAGATTGGAGGAAAAATAATTTTCTTTTTACTCATATTAATCTTAAATCTGTGTTTTAATCTGTTATAACAAAATGAAATTTACTATTATACTTTATTAAACTGTTTTTAAAAATTCTGCCTACCTTACTACAGATACAGTAATTTTTTTTAAATGTAAACTTCCTTAAAATGAATTTTATGGAAACTCTTTGACAAGAAATGTTTCCAACTATTCCATATTCTACATATGTCAGGAATCTATGGTAAAAAATTAAAAGGTGATCTTATTAAAATCTTTCACTCTATTTAGAAGAAAACATAGTGAATTGTTTTTTACGGAGAAGCAAAAGAAATGACTGTAAATACTATACATATTTTTGCTGCCTGTTGTAAACTACAGTTTTAAAACTGGTACTCAGATTTGGTAGTTAACACAATATATGCTAATATCAAAACAGGTTTTATAAAGGAAATTTAAAAACAATATATTCAATATGAAACCCAGCATTAAAATAGGAAAACATTAATATCTGGCCTGGATAAGACCAAATATATTGGGAAATAACATGGGAGGACTTATCAACCAATAGCACTCTTTTTGCATTTTGAAATGCTTAGCAAATTATTAAGTAAATACCATTTATGAAAATGTCACATAGTTTGTGAACATTGCAATGCTAGGCGAAAGGAGTGTCTAGATTTTAAAATCAATCATTGATAATTACATTTTCTTACCTGTTTTATCAGAAACAGTGTCATAACGATACAAACCGAGCCAGGAGATGTTCCGGAGCAGAACCTCATGCTGGAGCAGAGACCAGAATGTGTGTAGATACCCAATTGGCAGTCTTGGTTCGAATTATGTTCTGTGCTCTTGCTAGACGACAGAGCCAATTTCCCACCCTGTTCTGTGCAAAGTTTAATGTCTGCACTTCCAAAATTACAGACAATTTCAGAAATGTGACTATTTACTGGATCTGAATTTAATCAAGCCAGTAAATCTGATGAAACCTCCAGAGTTTCAAGACTCTGACTTCCTTTCATTTCTGTATTTAAGGGCAAAGGGAATTTACTCTAAACTTCACAAGCGTGTCTGCTTTCTGTTGTTTGTCAGCCAATGAGAAGTAGTGAAAGTATTAAACATGAAGGGGCTGATCCTGTTCCCATAGAACTTGATGGGAGTTTCACCATTTGACTTCAGTGGGAACAGAATCCAGCCCCTTATACATTCAGAAGCCTTCCACGTTGTTAAAATACAATGGTAAACACAAAGAAACATCTTGCACAGACCCTCTGCTGCACCAGAACACAGATTAAATGGTGCCCAGGCGGCAGCTAAGCTAGATTTATTTCGATCCTCATGGAGCTCACATCACCCAGCCTGTACACTGAGGACAGGATGGTGAAATGGAACAGGAGTGTTGCCACCTGTCAGTGTTTTATCATGAGTCATGGGGCGTTTGATGTCTTTCTTACAGCCCCACTGAGCAGGTGGGCATGGAGGGTGGGGAAGAGCAGGAAATAGATGGCGCCTTGGCTCCTTCTTGTAACTTACTGGCCAGTGTAACTGAACCACAGCGAGAGGCTGGTTAGTAATTTCCTGCTGGAATGGGCCAGCAACCAGTTGTTACCAGGGAGGTGCTGTGACTCTGTCTTAGTGAAAGTAGTATAGGATTCAGGCCTTTTGGTTTGCCCGCCTGGGAGCTGAAGTCTTCGAGATGTAGTTGTGTGTGTATTACCACCTTCTTGACATATGTAAACAAGGAACAAAGATACTATTGCTTCGGCCTACCCTAGAGACAGATGGATTTTTTATTACTGTGAGAAAAGATAAAGGCTATCGTTAAAGTGCTGCCAGGTGCAGTGGGAGTTCGACATATGGAAGTATAATTGAAGGACAGTTCTGTCCCGACTCCTCTCCCAAGACAGAGGCAAGAACAAGGTCAAGCAATCAGTTGCGGGGCGGGGCGGGAGCAAAGGGGGAATGTAAGAAAGAAACATTAAAGCCAAAGAAAAGGTGACCATGGCCGGAACATAACCTCACTCCCTGTTCCTCCCATGAGGTACAAAAATGGTGGTGCCTAATCCCCCAGACTCAAGACCCTTCAAAACGGAACGTGACCATAAATTGTGAGGGGTGGCGACAGGGTCGGGCACAGGATCGGTATAATTAAGCCTATCAAGAAGGAGGAAGGAGAGGAAGCTTTGCTGGTGTGGAGGACTGTGATTTATATTTGTTTACTAACACCAGTAAACATTGCATTGCCTGCACGTTGAACTCTGGCCTTCTGCTTTCTGTGTGTGAACCAAGAACTGAGGGAAAGGCGGGAGTCCTAACACTGACAGCTGCTCCTGAGACCCAGAGCCTCTTGGTCTCCTCCTGGGCTAGCACACCTTACCCCCACCTCCTGTTCAGGGCTGTGCCTAGAGTCAGGGCCTAGCCTGAAGAATGCAGAGATCTTTCAGCACCTGGCAGGTGAAACCGAGTTAAAAGCTGCGTCTTCGCTTCTGTTCCAACTGGAGCTAGCTGTTGCGTGTAAGATCACATCTTTCTTTGCAGTGTAGACATATTGTGTGTCTCCTCTTTCACACACACAGGGAAAGTCCTCAGTATCCATCACTACCACCCTGCCCTTAGGGCTAACTGACCGGTGACCTCCAGCCAATCTCCTCGCTTAGTTGTACAGTGACAGCCTTGCTTTCCAGTAACTCCAGTCACTCGTATCCTTGCTGTCTCCATTCAGGAGTGACTGCCTTTTCTTCCAAAGAGAGTCTGTGGGACAGTTAGCCAATCTCCTCTCTCCATCCCAGGCCAACAAAGAAAGGGGGTGGTACTGGTGGACATTTAGGAGGGCCGTTCCCCCCTGCTACCCCTAGCTCACCGTAACTGTTGGGAGTGCCAGCGATCCGGTGACTATTGGAGAGGGTTGTTCCGTCGTTCCCTACCTCCTCTCTCAGACCCGGGGGTGAAATCCGCATCCCAGTGTATGATACAGGCACACCGTGTAATGACAGCTCCAGATACGCTGCTAACACTAATTAAAGAGAACCTCTCAGATCTCCCATGTCACTCTCTGCCCTTACCCCACAATGTACAGGGATGCTCACAGCAGAGATGGGAAGTTCTCACATGCTCTTGCATGTCCCCAATGCCCCAGAACTTTTTGGTCTGAAGCTGGGACCTGATCCTCCTAAAGACTGAGGTGAGCAGTGTCTGGCCTCTCCTAGTGGGTCAGCTCCCAGGACTGGCTACTGGGGTTTTCCTCCCACTGGGGTGGTGAGGGAACACCTCCTTGGTAGCCCGGGTGATCAGGACAGGCCTGGCTCCTGCATAGTGACTCTTACCCAAGCAATAGCTCTTGGTCTATAGCTACCCATTCTCAACCCCCACCCCACCCACTCTTGAGTCCTGGAAAGCCTTCTCTGGGTGTCTGCTCCCTCTCCTAGGCCACATGCATATGAGGAAACCATTTCCCTCCTCAGGAACAATCCTTTGGTCCTTCCCCAGGGATGGTTTCCTGTCTTTGCCTCACCTCTGGGTGAGTTGAAACTTGGGGTCCAGTGAATTTCAAATGGATACCCCAGGTTCCTCTTGAGGAGGGGAAGTGGGCTGGCTTCCTGGCCATTGTATGTGTAGCAGTGGTAGAGGTTATCCCATGTGTGGAGCAGCCCCTAGAGGGAGATGAGCCACACACTTTTCCCGTGCACTTCACAGCTAGCTGCTGACAGCAGAGGAGTGGTGAGACTCGGGACTCCTGTGTTAACATGATGTTCGAGGGGAATGTGCTGTAGCAGTCACAGACTTTTCTGCTGTCCCTCTCAGCTCCTGTCTGTCTCCCCCCTCCTCCTATCTGCACTCAGTTTCAGCTCATCCTCTTCCCCCTATGGCTACGTTTACGCTGTAGTGGGGAGTGTGCTTCCCAGCGCCAGTAAATGGGTACGTGCTAGCTCTGCTCGAGCTACTGCGCTCCAGAGAGCAGAATAGGCAGGGTCGCAGGGGCTGCCTGAGTACAAACCCGCCCAGACCCTCTGGTACATACCGGGTGGCTAGCCCAAGCCGCTGCCTGGGCCACCCCAGCTGCGCTACCACTTTTCACCTGCTAGCTCCAGTACACTCCCAGCTTCCGTATTCAATGATTCTATCCACCCACCACTCACTCGGCTCATATCCTCCTCACCCCCAGTCCTATATACCCCCACCCCAAACACCTTCCCTCCCTCTGCTCCAATCTGCTCATTAACTTGGGGAGCTTGTGCATGCTGTGCAGTTAGTACCAACTGCATAGTTATTACCAAGAACAAAAGAGATTACTCAACAAGAGGCCATGCCGCTTCAGAGAAAAATCAGTTTTGCCTCTCCTTGGCTGTAAGTCCAGCTCCACTTGTTGTGTCCTGTTCTTTGCTTCGCTTCAGCTTGACGTGCTCCTTAGATTCAATATTCCTGTGGCTGTGCCTCTTTTCACAGTGTTTATCCGTGAGCAGCTCTCTTCACCTAGCAGGCCCTCACTTGTCCATTCGGCACCTTTGAATTGTAGTCCTTCAATAGATGGCCATAGTCATTCTCGCCGTTCGTGGGCTTCTCATTTGCTGTTCATAGAGTCTGGTTTCCTCTCACACAGCTTTCTGATCAGTTCCTTTTTCACCAGTTATATTTCCTTTCAAGTATTCATTCTCTTTCTCTCGGGTCTGTAGATTTTATTTCCCTCTATGTCCCTTCTCTAACAGCGCCTACTCACATACTCGTTTGTGCTTTTTATCTGCTTCTTGACCTGAAACCTTTCCTATTTCCCTTCTTTCCTCCTTCTCACTTCCCTGTCCTCCACTTTGATTATCCTGGTCTTTTATTTTATCACCTCACCTCCGCCCTCAGCTCCGGTTCACCCACTAGCTCAGCATCGAGATTCTTCTCCTTCTCCAGCAGTGACTTCCAGCTGTGGATTCGGAGCGTGGACCAGCCCACGCTGCCCTGCTGTTGGCCATCTCTCTCCCCAGGACAGCATTCGATGCTGCAGCACTGCAGCCGGTGCTTGTGTCAGTGTGTAGGTTGCTACCAATGGTAGCCACCAGGAACAGAGAAGCCCCAGTGGTAACCCAGGGATGGGCCAGAAGATAAGGGAAAGTAGGGAGGAGGCCACAGAAACAGTGACAGGGTTTGGGATTGAGTTGTTAGTCAGAGGGTCCCTGGGCTGGAACCCAGAATAGGGGGCAGGCTGGCTTCTCCTACTAGCCATGGGGGAACGGCACAGCCAGGGCCGTGGAGCAGAAGACAGTTTGTCCAGTAGAACTTTGATACCCCAGAAGGGGAAATCTAGAATGACCTGGGTGGAGGACCGAGCCATGAAGAGGGAGCACCCCAAGTCATGAAGAGAGGCGGTGACCTGACTCCATAGAGAGAGATGGGCCACAAGGACATGCCTCTCAGGCAAGTAGCGAATCCCAGTCCACTCGGTCTCAGAAACAGCATAACCATTTCTGCTGAAATTTTCCAAATCCGTTCAGCCTGGGTCAGACCCCCGCATTGGCAACTTCAGCCCAAACAGTTAAAATCTGGCAAAGCCATAAGCAATTGAAAACGGAGCTTATAATAGAAAGAGTCCAACACACTTAACTGCAGGCAGAACTACTAGCGCAGTGTGTAAAAACCAGACAGAACTGACCTTTGATGTTTTGTGGACCTACCCTCAACCCTTCTACATCAATCACACACACTGAGAACCATAACTGGATTTGCCAGAGGACACGTGTGTTTCTTTTTAACTTCAGATCAATATTCTCACTTGCCCCCGGGGCATGTGTACCCTTACATTGTCTCAGATTTCTCAAACTAAACTGTCATCTCTTGAGACACCTGCTTACTACAGGTTCTTTATGCCGAGACTTGTATTGAACACCACAAGTATTTGTATTTTAAAATTACATAACTGTACCACAACACAGCCCAGAGCCAGCTGGTCACTGCAGCCTGCCACTCCCTTTCTGTCCCTTAAGGCTAGAGCCCACTTTTCAATTCGTAGGTGACACCTTTGATCTCTGAAGCCACACAGGCTTAAACAGAAACAGCTGCTCCAAACAAGACTTCGCAGAGTCCTTTGAAAGATTTGTGCAGCACCGGCCCTGTCAAAAAGGAGGGGATAAGAACAGCGTCTGTAAAAGCTGTCAAGGTGAAATCACATTTTTGTGAGAGAAGGTTGCTCTGCATCTTCCAAGGTAGAAAGAGTAGACCTTCCCTGCTTGCTGCTTCCTGAACCTCTAAGTCTACTCAGACACACCAGAGGGACAGTCAGTGACAAGAAGGATAGTCCAAGAGCAGAAGGCCGGGGCACCCAGATATCTGGTAATGAATTGCAGATGGCGTAACCAGTTTACCTCAGGTCTTTAATGTATGAAATATATCTGGTAAGTGTTGTGCAAGGTCTTAGTGAAGCTCTCATGACTCACTGGTTATTAATATCACATAATGTAAGTGAAAAACTGATGCAAAGTTATGAATATAAACTGAAATTATACTTAAGATGCGTTTGTCAGCCAAACAGGAATTACCCCACCAGAGGAAAGAATCTGGTTCCTCCACCTAGGAATTACTTCTCTAGTATTTTGAAACACAATCAAAATGTATTTACATATCACATAAACAGATCTATCAAACTGGTAAGAGGTGGAGGTAAACCACACATTGTAATGGCGGGGAAGGAAATAGACAATCAGAGGTCTAATGTTAATTCAAATTGCACCAGAGGAGGCAGGAACTTAAAAAAAAAAAAAGTGCATTTTAACAGACAATTCCAGGGGTTGGACTAGATGACCTCCTGAGGTCCCTTCCAACTCTAATATTCTATGGTAAGAAGAAGCAGGGACTTCCTTCAAGTCAGACTTCGTGTTGCCTATCTACAACTGGAAATAGACTTTTTATCTGGAAGTATCCTTCAGAAGAATCCATTTCAAAGATTCATTTCAAAGATTCTAAAAGAGGGGTCCAGAGAAACCAAGTTATCTGTCATCTAGGACAACAAAGGTGCGAGCCCTTTGGCTTTGGAGGATAGATCCTGACCCAGGAGGTCAGTCAGCCATCTTGATGGAAACCTGTAATCAGGATTTTACCTTGAAACAAGTCTAGCTTCTTAAATTATATTTACTAGAAAGTGTTTCCTCTTTATGTCTCTTGTAACCATATCTGACTTTAATCCTTATATTTGGCGTGATTTATAATCTCTCTCTGCAATTAAACAACTTGTTTTTATTTTTAATCTAAAGCAATCCAGTGCTGTGTTTGAACTGAGCTGTTTGGTAACTCCAGTTAAAATAGCAAACTGTTGGATACTGACATTTTACAGGAGCAACAGATCTCTACCTTTCGCTGATTGTTCCAGGACAGGATTGAACATTTCAGAATGCACATTTTGGGCGGACTTGGGCTAGGAAGAGTGTGGCATCATCTTACTGGTCATTAACCAAGGCTGGTGGAGACCAGTGGAAGTCTCTGATGTGGCAGGCAGGTTCCAGGACCCAAACTGTTGGATCAGTTCTGCCCAATAACGTGTATGGTTGTTGCTGATTGTGGGCATCGCAGGCAGAGAGCTACGGTAGCAAGGCATTGTGAGGCTACAGGGTAAGAGGTGACAACTTTTCACTGGTCTGGATTGTACCCCAGATCGTGACAGACTGCAAGAGCGCTTTCTGCTATACCATTTCCCTCAATTCCAGCCAGTTCTTCCTTTTCCTTGCGAAGTCGCAGGATTGGCACCAAGGAAGAAGGAATGGCACGTTGGGCTGTGCTGAAGACAAAGGGTTCAGCCCTGTGCACTGCTTCACCAAACTGAATTTCATGAAGGCACTTTGTGGTTTTCATGGAGGCTGCCTTCAGTGACACTCCTTGCCTTTGTAGCTGGTATGATTTCCTGTCCTTGGGGGCTATGAAGCCCTACCTTGGTTTGCTCCATCTCAGGGATAAGGCTCATCTCCTTTAAGAATCTCTTTAAAAAAAACATTCACTACTGCCCGAATCTGTATTAAATTTAACAAGATGTTCTGAAACCTGAACTGCCCTGCCTACTCAGGAATGCTGTCTGTATCACACACCTGTGCTCTCCCTGAGTCCTGTGATTCAACAGACATTCTCCAGTGTCCTTCCCCCCTTATATTTCCTGCACGTTTCACTGGCTGGACAGACCTGCTGTGCCCTGTTTTTTTTTCTTGCCAGGCAATAAGCCTATGATTTCTGCTTATCATCTTAACTGCCAGACTGGTGCAATTCACTGGTGGGAATCCAGAACTGAAGAATGAATTTCAGTGGATGCTTCCCCATACAACCAGATGAAAAGTATTATCACTGGGTTTTTCCAGCCCATTTTAACACTGGTGCTAGCCCTGCCAGTAGGCAGATGTCAGACGTGGGCATGGACAGACGGCAGCGAGCCTCAGCAGCACTCTCGCTCAGTTTTCTCTCTTTAATCTTCTCTATCACTGCGTTTAGCAGCAGTTACTGGTGTGAAGGGACGAGAAAAGTTGCAAAACCTTTTTGTACAGGACAGGGGAAAGGGACTCACTGCATCCGCTTCAATAGTTCTGATATGAACAACAGCAACGCCGTTCAGTATATTTGGGAGACAGGTGATGACAAGTTCATTGACCGAAAGTTTCATGCTGGCATCTGGTATTCATGTGAGGAGATTATTAATGAGGAAGGTGAGTGACAGCCACACTAATTTACTTCCAAAAGTGTTTAGCCAAAATGCTTCCTGATTATCTTCTGCCCCTGTTATCCTGTTGTATGTTTGTTTTAAGGGGAAAGGTGTCATCACACGGATGCCACTTCTCCAGAGCGAAAAAATCCAAAGGTTCAGGAAGGATTTGAAAGAAATACATTCTAATAAATCCTTAGAAATAACTGTTATGAATTCTAGAAAGGCAGACTGCAGAACAGAGTCTCTGTTTCAGTGATTAGCATTAGCTGGTTAGATGAA
Organism: Mesoclemmys tuberculata; assembly: GCA_007922155.1. Classification (NCBI taxonomy): domain Eukaryota; kingdom Metazoa; phylum Chordata; order Testudines; family Chelidae; genus Mesoclemmys; species Mesoclemmys tuberculata. The sequence continues at coordinate 4,481,879 of ML675637.1, forward strand.
CATTTACTGATTAGGGCTCCTACCATTAGAAATTAATGAGATTTGCTCTTCCTGGCAGAGCAACATGTTGAAAGGCTTTTAATGAGAAAGAAGGTTTGAGATAGTATCAGAAAAATAAAAAACAAACAATCTATGAACTGGATTAAAAAAAAAACATGTTCTGTTGGGAATAATCTCTTTAGATGCCTCATTGCAAAATAGGAAGGGCAGTGTCATTTCCTATTTAAAAATGTCATGTTAATGTACATAGTATGTTAATATATGGCATATCCTGTGCAATACTACGGGAATATAAGGAGTGCTTCCCAGATAAATTTCACCAGAAACCCTGATTTTGTGTTAAGAATGACATTTTATTGTAAAAGAAATTGATTCTCTTTTCTGGGTTTCCTCATTCTCAGTGCCCCCACAAAGAGGAAATTTGCTCAATTTCTTGTCATCATGATGCTGTCACTCCTAATGATGAAACTCTTCATGATGGAGAATATCTTGGCCGTTTATCAACCATAAATGCTTATGTATAACCTAGCCCCACTGTCAGGAACATTAACACCACGATGGCATAAAATGAAACTGCTGATTGATCTTGCATCTTTGTAAAATAAGGCACCATAAGTATGGTGTGGACTATAAATCCCGATTTCCCAGTTACTACAGTTAAGTTAAGACTGCACAAAGAATAGGAGATGGGGAAACAGAGGCATTCCAGAGGGAGTGAGTCCTGTGGACTGCGGAGGCGAGAGAGCTTTTGTATCTTGTGTTCTGAGGGGCTGAAACGAAGAGCTGATTGGAATCAATTTAATGAGCTTTGTTCAGAGGATTGGGATGGGGGCTGGGAGGCCAGCTGGGGCTTGAGACTCATTGGTGACAGCAGGAGGGTGGAGCCGAGCTGAAACAAACCTATCTGAGCAGGAACAAACAGGGGCATTCTTTAACTCACCTGGGCGGGAAGCAAGCTGACTGAGGTTGGAGGGCCCACCCTCTGTCAAGAGAACTTTGGTTTTCACAGTGAACCTTTGGAAAAATAATTTGAGAGGTTTCACCTAAGCTCCCCCCAGCTTTGATCCGTGGCCCTGGTAGGGGTGTGTGAGAAGATCTCTGACTCAAAGGGGGAGGGATTCCCTCACCCACCTCCAAACAATAAGGCCCACCTCTCTTTAGGGATCAGATAACCTCCTCCACTGCATGCCCTCGGGGCCCAACTCCTCTGCTGCTGCCCTTGCTTGCCCCAGGCTAGAACGGCCACCATGTGCTCAAGCAAATGCTTAAACACACTGATGGGGGCACTATGGGGCAAATCAACTCCCTGAATTCACCACTGGGTGGAGAGCTCTGCTCCACCCTTCTCCCAGCCTCAGTCCTCTCTGTTCTGCTTAGGGTGAGCAGATGTTCTGATTTTATCAGGACCATCCTGATTATTGGGGGATTTGTCCAATATGGACCTTATTTCCCCCCCTCTCCCCCAATTGCTATCTGGTCGCTCTAGTTCTGCTACGCAATCCCCTGGGCATTTTTGTCTCTGTTGCTAGAGGGTTGGCCCTGCTCCATGGAGTACCCCAGACCAGGTGTGTGGTGTCAGTGGGGAAAGGTGCTGTATGCAGACACATGGATAGCCTGGGTTTTGTTAGAGCTGTTGCTTAGGGGACCTGGAGGGGCGGGCAGGGCAGAAGGCAGAAGGCCAAGCCGAGTCCCCCTGGGAACTGTCCTTTCACTATCCTGGAAAACGGTGACTCTGAAAAAGATTTGGGGATCATGATGGATAATCAACTGAATATGAGCTCCCAGTGTGATGCTGTATCCCAACGGGTTAACGTGATCCTTGGATACAGGAACAAGGGAATCTTGAGTAGAAGCAGAGAGGTTATTTTACTGTTTTGACCATTGGTGTGACCACTGCTGGAATCCTGTGTCCAGCTCCAGTGCCCACAATTCAAGAAGGACGTTGATAAATTGAGAGGGTGTGGAGAAGAGCCACAAGAATGACCACAGGATTAGAAAACATGCCTTATGGTGATAGACTGAAGGAGCTCAATCTATTTATTTAACAAAGAGAAGGCTAAGGGGCAACTTGATTAGTCTGTAAGTATTTCATGGGGAGCAAACATTTGACAATGGGCTCTTCAATCTAGCACACAAAGATATAAAACGATTCAATGACTGAAATTTGAGGCTTGACAAATTCAGACTGAAAAGAAGATATGAAGTGTTAACTGTGAGGGTAATTAATCATTGGAACAATCCACCATGGTGGATTCTCTGTCATGGCATTTTTGGCATCAAGATTACATGTTTTTCTAAAAGATCTGCTCTGGTTCAAAGAGGAATTAGTTTAGCCAAGTTCTCTGGTGCGTGCTATGCAAGAGGTCAGACTAGATGATCCTTTCCAGCCATATAATCTCAGACCCTCCCCACGCCATGCCCTCTTTCCCCACATGCCCACCATGCTATGTTCTGAACTGTAGGGATGTTGAACACACCATCATTTGAAATGTGGGTGTACTCAACGGCATGAAGCAGAACTGCTGAACAGCTCTTGTAAAATAGATAAAGGAGCCAGCAAACAGGAGCCACAAATGGGAGTTTTGCGAGGGAGTTCTCCAGGTGAGGGAGTTCTCCAAGCAAGGGAAGAACAACTCTGTGACCCTGGGGTGAGTTCGTCGTCAGTTTTCTTGTTGTCGTGTGCTTGCTTGCCATGTGCTGAGCCTAGCAGCCTCCTAAGCAAGGCTGAGAGCTTCCTCATAAGGCTGGAGCCTGCCACCCTTTGATCCCTTATCTCAGCAGGAGACCCTGATAAGGGAGCAGGGCTACTGAGGAAGAACAGGGGTTTAAAAAGTCAGCTCCTAGGTGTCCAGAAGAGCTAGTGACCAAGAGAGTGATGCAAGGGAGTTTAGAAGGGAGCATGAGAACCAGACTTACCAATTTTCTCTACACTTATGCCAGTAAACAACGCCCCTCCATGACTAAAAGAGGGCTGTAACCTGCTTCTTCCAGTACGCCAGTGGCTAACCCTCCTGCAGCTCTGCAAGGAGAGAGTGTGACCCAAAGCACCCCTGTATTCACACCCGACACACGACCGTAATAAGCTTTCAGCAAAATATGCCTTGTGAAGTATCAGTTGAAAGCTAATGACTTGCAGGTCAATAATGTCATGGTGAAATGTACGTAGTAACATTATATGTAAAGTTATGAATCCCCTTGTATGATGTTATTAGCATACGTTCAAACGCCCCGCCTAGGCAAAAGTTGTTAACCAGGTTTATCCCAAACAAAAGAGTGTGTGTTTACCTTAATTTATATGTAAGTAGTAAACTGGGTTCTTGAGACAGCAGCACGTGGAGGATGGCAGGAGACAAAGCAAAGCTGCTTTTCAGAAAGAGAAAGAGCCTCCTTCGCTACAAGACTCTATGTTGCCTTCTTTACTGCTTGAATAAACTTTACTTTAAAGGGTAAGCCTAAGAAGTATCCACTTCCTAGGCTCACTGGACTATCAGAGAGAGGAGCAGAGAACCCACAGTTATGTCTCTGTCTTTCACCGAAGAAAACAAAGAGCCCAGCAGCTTTGGGCCACTGGGGGAGATCCTGACCAAGGAAAGGGTCAGTCGCCATCTTTGAAAATTGTACCCTTCATGTGTATTTCACAAAAGCCAAAAATTGTGCATCATGACCCTCAGTGCCCTCTTCAACTTGAAGAGCGAAAGCAGCCGTGTTTTTCAGATGCTCCATCAATATGTCTTCCTGCACTGCTGCGATCACTTCAATCCTTTGCTTCACTGTGCTGTTGGAGAGTGGTAGAGCTTTGAGCTTGTTTACCTCAGCTTCCCCACACATTATGTTCGCCATATTGATTGCAGCTAGCAAAATCAAAGTCTCCCCAATGGTGTGAGGCTTCTTGGCCTGTTTGGTGTGGTAACACATCAATGATGCTTTTGGAGCTTGGTCAGAGACAGACATGGCTCTCTTGGATTGCGATTGTTGACACAAAATTTCCTCTTTCTGGCACTGGAAACATGACCTTGGTTTTCCTATGTGTTCTTTTTGAAGGGTTTCCAAGTGTCATTGAAGTTTATTAGGCTGAGACCATGTGACATGCCAGGCTTTCTGGCCTTTCTTCATGCTTGACCAACACGCCAGTGAAGCCATAATCAAAGAAAGCCTCGTCATATTTGCAAGCATATTTCTTGGACTCTTCTTTTTCCATTCATAACTGCATCAGCAGACTGACTGCTGGAAATTGAAGCAGATACTCTGCATAAAAATGAGTCCATTGTGCCTCTTATCACAAATCAGAAACAGGAATTCACTGTGAGGCAAGTGAGGCCAGGATTTAGGAAGGCCCAGTGTGGTACACTGAGGGCAGAACAGAGACAATGATTTATGATGATTCATTATCTTTGAGTGCCAATAGGTTACTCAAGGTGGCATAAAGGAAGGCATGCCCACAGATAAGGATTTTCTAAATTCAAGTCCCTCGGTTGGTGCTTGCACAGCTGGATGGTACAAATGGCCAAATTGGCATCCACATAGCCACCTCCACACGACAACGTGTAAAGCTGCTGTACAAATGCAGCATCAGAAGGCCACTGATTTCATCTACAAAATGGGGGCCTCTGCACCGAGTGATTTTGCACACACCATACATGCAAGATCATGAAGTGTGGACGCTGCCATTTTGTAGGTCAATATGGTAGCCTCCTGAGGTGGCATTTGTGGAGCAGGTCTGGACATGTTTGGAGACAGACAGCATTGACTAGTAGGCTGAATCTGGACTTGAAGGAAGCTTGCCTGAATGTCTGAGGCCACAGCAGCTTGAATCTTGGCTGAACACCTTCTTATGTGACGGCCACCATCTTGTCTGACACAATCAGGGATTGAATAGGGGACCTCCAGAGGTAAAGGTCTGAGCTGCTACCCCATGAGCTAGGCCTCACTTCCTGGGGGCTGTATCAGCTCATTTTGTCTGTGGATCAGTACCAGGAGTGGGATGGGGTCCGGACCCAGTAACACACACTCACCAGTGTGGGTGCTCATCCCAAATGTGCAATTCTGTAGTGGGTAAGGGACTGAGCTAATACTGTCTCTGATTATTTCCCTTTTTCCTGCCCACAGCTTCCTCTTCTGCTGAGGCTTGGCAAGAGGTTTCTCTTTTCAGGACCAAGATTGCCTATCAGATAGAGTTACACTCTAAGAGAGCAAGACACCCACAGTTGCTTAAAGAAATGTTTTAAAATAACATTTGAGAACTATAAACAAACTATCTCTGAACGATTGTGAATATTTCTCATTAACAACTAGCTCTTTGATTTTTCTCACCCAAACTTCCAAACTTGTTGCTCTTACAACCTATAGAGGAAACATCCCTTGCACTTACACATGCACTTCCCTCCGATTCTCTGGCAGGGTGAGCCCTGAGTCCTTCTTGAAATTGAGGGCATTCAAAGTATTTTGATGGTCCCAAAGCTCTCATATTAGCACAGGGTGTCAGTTGGTCAGCCTCTGCATCTCTTCAGAAAGTCTCCCAGCTAGCAGCAATGTCCAACCTCCATTACTGTCTCCACTGGGATCGTGAGAATAGCATCTGGCTACAAATGGACAGGCACAGTCTGAAACATCTTGCAGTAGACATACCCCTGCAGGGCTAAGCTGCTGAGTCTCCTCAGTCATTTCCAGGCCCCTCACCCTCCATGAAGTTTGCCCAAGTAACTTATGACAACTCCTGAGCAAGCCCAGCGGTCCTGGCCCCTTCCATTAGAGCTTCCCTGCCTGGCTATGGCCAGTCTACAGGCACACACAGCTTTCCAGAACAAAACAAGCTACGAATTCCTCTCCACTGTTTATTCCCATTAGAATCATAGAATATTAGAGTTGGAAGGGACCTCAGGAGATATCTAGTCCAACCACCCGCTCAAAGCAGGACTACCCTCAGCTAAATCATCCCGGCGAGGGTTTTGTCAAGACGCAGCTTAAAAACCTCTAAAGATGGAGATGCCACCACCTCCCTAGGTAACCCATTCCAATGCTTCACCACCCTGCTAGTGAAAAACTTTTTCCTAATGTCCAAACTAGACTGCCCCCACTGCAACTTATGACCGTTGCTCCTTGTTCTGTCATCTGCCACCACTGAAAACAGCCTAGATCCATCCTCCCTGGAACCCCCTTTCAGGTAGTTAAAGGCTGCTATCAAATCCTGCCTCATTCTTCTCTTCTACAGACTAAACAAGCCTAGTTCCTTCGGCCTCTCCTCATAAGTCTTATGCTCCAGTCCCCTAATCATTTTTGTTGCCCTCCACTGGACTCTCTCCAACTTGTCCACATCCTTTTTGTAGTGGGGGGCCCAAAACTGGACACAATACTCCAAATGCGGCCTCACCAATGCCGAATAGAGGGGAATAATAACTTCCTGTAATCTGCTGGCAATGCTCTTAGTAATGCAGCCCAATATGCTACTAGCCTTCTTGGCAACCAGGGCACGCTGCTGACTCATATCCAGCTTCTTATCCACTGTAACCTCCAGATCCTTTTCTGCAGATCTGCTGCCTAGCTTGTCAGTCCCCAGTCTGTAGCTGTGCATGGGATTCTTCTGTCCTAAGTGCAGGACTCTGCACATGTCCTTGTTGAACCTCATCAGATTTCTTTTGGCCCAATCCTCCAATTTGTTTAGGTCCTTCTATATCCTATCCCTCCCTTCCAGGGGATCTACCACTCCCCCTAGCTTAGTGTCATCTGCAAACTTGCTGAGGGTGCAATCTACCCCATCTTCCAGATCATTAATAAAAAGGTTGAACAAAAGCAGCCCCAGGACTGACCCCTGGGGCACTCCACTTGTGAACGGCTGCCAGCTAGACATAGAGCCATTGATCACTACTCATTGAACCCTTTGCTCTAGCCAGTTCTCTGTCCATTTTATAGTCCATTGATCCAACCCATACTTTTTTAACTTGCAGATAAGAATACTGTGGGAGACCGTATCAAAAGCTTTGCTAAAGTCAAGGTATAACACGTCCACCGCTTTCCCCTCATCCACAGAACCAGTCACCTCTTCACATGACTATACCCTAAAATCCAAGCATGAGAGTTACAACTGTATTCCATATCAGCAATTCTATTGTTTTCTGGGGCTAACTGGCTCCCTAAAACCAGGGTCAACCTTTTGGATCATTTTTGAATATTAAACACAACATTAACTTTCCCCCCAACCCTTTGGGACATAACTACTGTTCAAAGATTAGCTAAAAATCAAGATCAGTGTCAAGGGGCTCATAGACT
>ML675637.1:4494141-4858580 GCA_007922155.1 Mesoclemmys tuberculata
ACGTATATCTAAAATTCTTATTATTAATCCCTAAGTGCATGACCTTAGGCTCCTTAGATGGGGTCTTATTTGATCATGTGTGGAATGATCATTGCTGTACTGAAGGGCAGATTTAGAATTGTTCAGAATCAAGACTCCTAAATGTCTGGAGTTTCATGCAGTTGTTATAATACATTTAGTATTTCGTTCCCTTCGTGTGGGCTGTGAAATGTAGTGCACTGAAAGCAAATGTTCCCCTTAGAGGCAGTTCTAAACAAAAAGCAGCAAGTGTGTTTATGTACGTGTTAGTGAAATGTCTTTCATGCTAATCTGAATACAGGTGGACATTTTGCATTGCAGTCATCTAGTTCTGCATTTTATTTTTCAACTTTAAATTTGTGTGTCTTTTAGGTGAGAAATGTAGAAGTTTTATCAGTCTGACTCCACCTGCAGACCGAGGTAAGTATGTATTTCCAGTTCTTCAGGCTTCCATAACCTTTCTGCTTTAGCATTCTAAATATTTGCCCCTTTGTGCCCTTGGAAATCCCCCCTTTAATCTCCTAGGAAGGCTTCTGGGGTTTTATTTGGGTTTTCCAAATTCCAAGATGAAGCCCAAATCTCTTCATATATAAGGGTGCGAGTTTCCAAAGCACCGGGTCAGATCTGAAAGGCATTGAGACATTGCTCGGCTCGGCCTTACAACGCCTAAACCCTCAATGGCGTGCACCCAGTGGAACCTCAGCCCCGAGCTAGCACCATGCAGTACATGGAGACAGTCAGGTGCCTTTGACACCAGGAAGGAAGGCAAAGAGCTGCCTACACTAACCAGGAGTGAAATGCTGAGGAGAAGGGTCTTAGTGTCTGCCCTGGTAACGTGGCAGACAGGCCAGAAAGAGGTACCTCCCTCCTCTTGGGATCCTCACCCGTAATCCCTCTCTTGGAGCCAGGCACCGAAACCAGATCATGCCGTATGGCAGCTCATGTCTTAGTAGCCAAAACCGTGTCCCTTTGTCCCCTGCTTATGCTTACTGCGCCTCTCACACTTGCCACAGGTTTCCCTGTGAGCCCAGCTGCCTTTTGTGCAGATGTTGTGCTGCTCTCTACCCAACAGTGGCCCTCCTGCTGTGTGGTCTGACAGGTATCAAGCCTTAGGCATGCTCAGCGCATACCTCCAGGATCAGGCCCCACTGCAGAGAGGGGTATCTTCCGCACTTAGTTGAGATTCCCATTTAGGGCTTCCCATATCTCAAGCCAGACTTGAGCTAGGCTCCGAGCTGCTCAGGGTAGCACAGGACATAGGACTGGAAGGACTGTCCAAAGTCATCAAGTCCAAGTCTGTGATTGCAGCCAACCCTGTCGTATCACCCCATTCATAAAAATGGGGGCATAGGCAGCTTTGTGAACGCTTGCTGGTGGGAGCGGAGGTGCTTAGCCTTAGGTGCCAGCGGGGGGTAGGTAGCAGCTGAGCACCGGTTTTCAAAACGTCAGTGGCACCTACGGGGGCAGGCAGGTACGTAAATGCCTTTGAGCCTAAGTGCCAGTCAGGTGAGCACTGCAGGGGCGAACAGAGCACTACCAATGTACCTTTACAGACCTGTATCTTGGGGCTGGCCTAACTCCGCTTCCATTGACATCCGTGGGCGTTTTGCCACCGCCGTCCGTGTGAGCCGAGTTAGGCCAATACTGAATGCTCTTAAATCCCACCCAAAAACAGTTTTGTTTGACTACCTTGAGTGGCATTTTATATTTTAGGGCCAATCTTTCAAACTCGGTGAGCACCCTCTTAGCTCCTGTTTTTCTCTCTGGGAGGAACTGGGTGCTGAGCGCTTCTGAAAGCCTGGCTATTCTGTGGAGATGCCAACATGGGAGCTGAGCTCTTCTGGAGAATGTGGCCATGTGTGTCTGTGCTCCATCAATTCAGCTAGGCTGGGGTAGTTTTAGTGTTTGCCTCTTTCTACAAGGCAGCAGATGAAACATCACAAAAATCAGCTGCAGCTTCAGGGAAGTAACCTTAACTCTGCCTCGGAACACCTGTTTCCCACCCAGTCAATAGGCATGCTCCCATCTCAGAACTACTCAACGTCCAGATTTTTTGAAGTAACTGACAGCAAATAAACCTTAATATATTCTACTAACACATCAGCTCCCTTTGCTCCTCGGTGGCGGACGGTAGTGCATTAGCTGAACAAGATGAACGGATTACTTTCAGCTCTGCTCAGTGCACCTCAGGGAGGGGGCATAGGTGGCTCTCTGCTACCTTTCTGCCTCCCAGTCCTGGGGTCATCTTGGGGCATTTTAATTTACTCTGCCTGGAACTCCCAAAGGGCTCTTCGGTCCGCTCCGGCTCCTCATAGTGTAGTGAGCTCTGGCCATGCCCACTCATGCCCTTGGAACACCTCTAGATAGTGAGGAGTGGGTAGGGTAGAGCTGGCTATGCCAACCATACAAGGGTCCGTAACCCAGTCTTTGTGAATTGCAGGGATTTTCTAGGTACCTAAAAGTTAGACATGCTGATGCTCAGCATCACAACGCCTAAGTTCCTAGGTAAATCTAGCCCCAGATGTCTCAAGTTGGGCACCCAAAATAAGTGAATATTTGACACTTTTGGCCGTAATCTCTTTGTGTCTCAGGTCCACATCAATAAAACGGGAGTATTTCTTCTCCATGTAGATACTTATAGCCTGTGATCAAGTCACCCCTTAACCTTCTCTTTGGTAAGGTAAATAGCTTGAGCTCGTTGAGACTATCACTCCAAGGCAGGTTTTCGAATCCTTTAATCATTCTTGTGGCTCTTCTGAGCCCTCTCCAATTTATCTACATCTTCTTTGAACTGTGGACACCAGAACTGGACATACTATTCCAGCACTGGTCACACCAGTGCCAAATACAGAGGCAAAATAACCTCTCTGCTCCTACTCAAGATTCCCCCATTCATGCATCCAGGGATCACATTAGCTCTTTTGGCCAAAGCATTGGACTGGGAGCTCATGTTCTGCTATGAATCCACCATGCTCCTCCAGTCTTTTCCAAAATTAGAGTCCTTCATTGTGTAAATATGGCCTACATTATGCTCCTACATATATGCATTTACATTTAGCTATATTAAAATGCATACTGTTTGCTTGTGCCCAGCTTACCAGAGCCAGTGATCCAGGTTGCTCTGTATTAGTAACCTTTCCTCTTCATTATCTACCATTTCCCCAATTTTTGGGTCATTTGCAAACTTTAATCAGTGATTGATTTGATGTTTTCTTCTAGGTCATTAATTGAAATGTTAAATAACATAGTGCAAAGAACCAAACTGATCCCCGTGGGAGCCCTTAGAAACACACTGATGATGATGATTCCCCATTTGCAATTACATTTTGAGACCTATCCAATAAGAATATAACATAAGAACGATCACACTGGGTCAGACCAATGGTCCACCTAGCCCGGTGTCCTGTCTTCCAACCGCAGCCAGTGCCAGATACTTCAGAGGAAATGAACAGAACAGGTCAATTATCGAGTGATCCTTTCCCTGTTTTCCAGTCCCAGCAGTTGAAGGTTTAGGGACACCTGCAGCATGGGTTTACATCACTGACATCTTGGCCAATAGCCATTGCTAGGCCTATCCTCCATGAATTAATCGAATTCATTGTTAACCCAGTTATACTTTGGCCTTCACATCATCTCCTGGCCACAGGTTTCACAAATTGACTGTGCAATTGTGTGAAGAAGTACTTCCTTACGTTAGTTTTAAACCTGCTGCCTAATAATTTCATCAGTAACCCTTAGACCTTGTCTTTATGTGAAGGGGTAAATAACACTTCCTTATTTACTTTCTCCAAATCATTCATGATTTTGTACTCCTCTATAAATGGCGGATCTGAGTCATCGCTTTTCTAAACTGAATGGTCCTAGTCTCTTTAATCTCTCCTTGTATGTAAGCTGTTCCATACCCCTAAATTATTTTTGTTTTCCTTCTTTGTACCTTTTCCAATTCTGATATATCTTAAGTTTATATTAGTTACATGTAGACTACTGTAAGGCATTTGAATTGTTACCACATGACATTTTGATTTAAACACTCAAGATATAAAATATGGCTTGCATTAAATGGATTAAAAACTGGCAAAGTCTATCACATCAACACTACTTCCTTTAGCAGCCAAATTTATGAACTCAACAAAAAAGGATCATCAAGTTCGTTTGACAGGATCTGTCTTCAATAAACCTGTGTTGATTGGCAATAATTATATTACCCTCCTTTATTAATCAAATCCTGAATCAGCTGCTCCATTATCTTGCTTGGAATCAATGTCAAGCTGACAGGATCATTACCTGGCTCATCCCTTACTAAATACCAGCACCACATTAGCTTTCCTTCAGTCTCCTGGAACGCCCAGTGCTCCAAGACTTATTGAAAATCAGCATTAATGGTCCAGTGAGCGACTGAGCCAGCTTTTAAAAAACATTAGAATGCAAGTTATCTGGACCTGTATTACGTTAGTAGCTGCTTTTAACATCCTCCTGAAACATTAGTGAAATGGAAAGAGTGATAGCATATGATAACATCATCCGTTTTTTTCCTTAAATACAGAACTTAAATACTTATTGAGCACATGTTTTTCTGTTTTATTATTCATAATGCTACCATTTACATCTAGTAATGGACCAATACCATCATTAGGATTCTTTTTGTTTCTAATATATTTTAAAAACTCCTTAATTCTGCTGGCCATAGATTTCCCCTTGTGTCCCTTTGCCTCCCTTATCAATTTACTATAATTCTTATCTTCCAATTTATATTCATCTTGCCCTTTCAGCTTACTATCAATTTCCCTTTTCTTCCATTTTTTTATTATTTTTAAATTTTTTTTATAGCTGTCTTCACTTCCCCTCTAAATCAGGTTAGTTTTTTGACCAATACAGTCTTCTTCCTCCACTGTGGAATTATGGCTTCCTGGGGATCTAGTAAAGTATTCTTAAGTGATTCCCAATTATCATTCACATTTTTATGATTAAATTCCTCCTCCCAGCTGATATGGCTCATAATTGTTTTTTCTTTGTGGAATTGGCCCTTTTAAAGCATCAAGTATAAGTACCACTGGTCTGGACTCTATTCTGCTTGCATATTATAAATGTGATCAAGTCATGATCACTGGTACCTTACTTACCATTAATTTTTACTTCTGCAATCAGTTCTTCATCTGTTAAGATGAAGCTTAATAGAGATTGCCTCTTTGGTATCCAAGTACCTTTAAAGTCAGAAGTTGCATGGGTGCTCTTACAGATTTTGACCCTTGGTTTGAAGGTTTATAAACAATAAAAATGAAGACGGAAGAAATGGTTAAAGTACTAAATGTCTGTAATAGCTGCTAATCGTATCCATGCTACTGATTTGTCTTTCCAGGTGTTTTGTGGCTGTCTATCGCAGCAGAGCTACTATATATCATTTTGCTTCTGACCGGAGCCACTCTGATGTCAATAGAAGTGTGCTACCACACTACAATCATTGATGGATTAAAGCTCAATGCCTTTGCTGCGATATTCACAGTACTAGCAGGTACCATTTAGGATGTATATAATATTTATATATTGTTGCATCTTTTCAAAATGTAACTGAGGTTCAATGTGAAATGCTTTTGTTATGAAATTGTTAATTTATGGACCAGATCCTTAAATCAATGAGAGTTTTACCTGCGTGAGGATTTCAGGATGGGCCCTGGATTTTCTAGTACTATTCTAAGTGGAATAACTCATTACATCTAGAGAATGCAACACTCAGAGGTAGAAATCATGCTTGGTTTCAACAAATGTTCCTTTCCATACTGAGATTCAGACAACAGAGCGGAGTCCAGCATGGTTTTGTGGAAAATAAGTCTTCTCAAATATTGATATTGTTATTCAATGAGATTACAAAATGGGGTCGGCAAATGTGTTAATAGATTTTCTGTAAAACATCTGACTTAGTGCTGCACAGCCCTCTGATTACAAGTTTATCACTGTACAAGATTAATGTAACACTTGCTACATGGGTTAAAAATGAGGTAACTGATATATCTGAAAAATAAATGTAAATGGGGAACCATCCTCCTAAAGGAACGTTTCTAAGCTTCCCCCAGGGATCATTCTTGGCCCAATGCTATTTAATACCTTTGTCAATGATTTAGAAGAAACCATAAAATCATTGTTGGTAACGTTTGTGGATGAAACAGTAACTGGAGGCTTGCTACATAATGATTCATAAATTTAAAAACCACAATGGATTATTAGATCACCTAGTCTGACCCCCTATATAACAGGTCACAGGATTTAATCAAGTTACTCCTGTAGTGAGCTCATTAACTTGCATTTGAAAAGCATCCACTCATGAGTTGAAGACATCAAGAGATGGAGAACCCATCACTTTCCTTGGTATTTTATCCCAATAATTAATCACTCATGGTTAAATATATGGTTTTTTTCTAATTTGAATTTGCCTGCATTGGTTCTTGTTATGCCCCTTATTGCTAGATTAAAGAGCCCTTATGTATCAAGTATTTTCTCCCCTTGAACATTCTTATACATCCTAATCAAACCACCTCTCATTCTTCTTTTTGATCGAGAGCTGTCACTAGGAAACACTTTCCCCAGTCCTTGAATTATTTTCGTGAATCGTTTCTACATCCTCTCCAAATTTTCAAGATTCTCTTAAAAATGTGAACACTAGATCTGGACACAATTTTCCAGTATCTGTCTCACCAATACATATACAGAAGTAAAACCTCACCTCTCTATTCCTTCTCACTACTCCCCTGTACATACATCCAAGGATCACATTAGCTTTCTTTGCCACAGCATTACAGTGGGTGCTCATGGTGAACTTTTTGTCTGTGATGACCTTTTCAGAGTCCCTGCTTTCCCATTCTGTAGGTTTGGCCTGCATTTGTTACCCTTAGAAGAATGACCTCACATTTAGCTATATTAAAACACATTTTGTTTGATGTTTACTAGTGAATCCCAATTGTGCCTCATGACCACCCTAATATTATTTACCACTTCACCAAACTTTGGTGTCATCAATTTTATTAGTAGGGATTTTATATTGCTCATTGATACAAATGTTGAGCTGCACTGGGTCTCAAACTGATCTCTGTGGAACCTGCTAGAAGCACCCTCATTCGCTGATGATTCCCATTGACAGCTACTTTTTGAGATCTGTCAGCTAGCCAGTTCTTAATCTATTTAACGCATGCTTTATTGTTATTTTATGGTGCTAACTATTTAACCAGAATGCTGCACAGCACTAAGGTCAAACACCTTACAAAAGTCTAAGAGTATTATATCTACACAACTGCCTTTATCAACCAAATTTGCAGTCCCAGGTTACTAAACATGACATTCACTAGCTCATAACTGAGGATTGCACTCTCACCTGGGATGCCCTCTACCATGCGCCTCTTTTAGGTACTTTTTTCCTAATACATGAATACATTGACACCATCAGTTCAGGCAATTAACTCAATGCTGTCCATATTTTGATAATTAGTCTTCCCCAAGCTCTGTATATTGCCATCACAGGATAAGATCATATTGCTCCAAAGATGATACCAGCGCACCCAAGAGTATCCTTGCGGCAGGCTGCTGCTGTTGGCTCCAGGCCACAATTACTACAGAGTTAGAGCTCGCCATTTGGAGATTACACCAAAGTCTGTTTTCTTCACATGGTAAAAACACCATAGCTTGCAAGTCTGGATTTAATTGGCCAGACGCCTCCCTGAACCCACTGTGGGGATATTAAGGCTGTGGCAGGGAAGGAACAATGCTGTCGGATACATGGTGCTGTGAGCTAGTTTTGACTTGGGTCTCCTCTGCGGATTTTGTATGGTTGCTGAGTAAAGCACAACATTGTGGGACTTGCAATTATGTGCATTTATCAGCTTTGAATTTGATAACTTAATTCCTTTCACTATCCCTAAACAAAACACCAGAATGACACAAATTCTGCACGGGCAAAATTCAAAACACATCATTAAAAACTACAGACATGTACTCCCACCTTGTTGGGGCGATAATCTTGACAATTATTCCAACACCATGTTATCTTAGCTGGAACTTGATTTTATATTTTCATTGAGTGGATTATACTTAACAATATACATTATAAACCATCGTAGCTATAATATAGCTATTAATCCTATAGTCACATTACAAGTGGTTTGCTCAATGAACTTCAGTTTAGGTTCTGCCAAACAACTGGCCACATTGCCTGACAAACTCCAAAGCAAAATTATACATACATTGGGGCAGAAGGCAGAGTGCCTTCTCGGTCTGGGTGAGTCCAGCACTTTTCTCCAGCGGCTGGACGGGATATAGCTTTGTCCCTCAGAGCTTTCCTCCTCTAGAGGTGGGTGAAGGTAACCCTGTTCCTCCAAATGGCTGTTTCCCGCAGGCTTCCAGTCCAGTCTTTGGGCCTTCGTTGGGGCTACTGGCCACTCTGGTGAACAGCTGGCGGGGAGGAGGAAGGGGAAGAGGGGAGGGGCGGTCCCACCCTCTCCTCCAAGCCCCAACCCAGGGACCCTACAAGTAGCAGCCTCGTGCTGCTGGGTCCAAGAAAGCTGCCAGCTTCCCTGGGTTACTTCCCCACAGCCTCTCGGCTCAACTGTCCTCACCTGCTTAAGCCAGGCCTTTCCCGGCCTCTGTGCCTGGGGAGTGTCAGTCTCTGGTAGCCTCTCAGGGCACGGCAGTGCCGAGCAAACACACAGTTCAGGCGCCCCTCTGGCAGGGCCCTCCACTTCAGGCCTCTGTGCCTGGAACTGCCCCGAGTCTTGGCTGGGCAGGACTCTGCCCTACTCCTTGTACCTGTGGCGTTATCCTCCCCCAGTATGCTGCTCCGCCTGCTGCGCCTCCTGGGTCTTGTCCACGTCTGCACCACACAACCCTCCAGCAGCTCACCTCACTACCACACCCCATCTGGCTGGAGCAGAGGCTTTTTACAGGCCCTGGGTAGGTTCTTAATTGGCCCCAGGGGCCCTTAATTACCCTGGAGTAACCTTTGGTGAGTTATCAAGGGAAGAGGGGCCTGCTGATCCTGGGGCTGAAATACCTGCCAAGGAAAGAAACAGAGGGGAGGGGCGTTCCGCTCCCTCTCTCTTCCTTTGATGGCTCATGTGCTAATCGAGAGGTGATTACCCTGTTGGGACCCACCGAGCAGCAAAGGGCAAGCTAGTGGTAGATGGATCAGGGCGCAGCCCGGCAAAGCAGAGGGGACTGAAATAGTACTTTGGCCTTTTTTGGTAGCACAAAACAGAAATCAACTCTCCTGTCATTTCAGCGAGTGGGTCACCGGGCCCCGATGCAACTGCAATTCCAACTTCAGGTACCTCAATATTACAGCACAATTCAACTTACAAAGCCCCCTTAAGAGATGTATGAAGATTCTAAACCCCATGTCTAGCCAATAATACCCAGTGAGGATGGGTTTGGCGGGCAATGAGGAATCCCTACACAGTTACAATTTCCATGGAGACCTAATGGTGGGAGACAGGTGGTCACCCACTAAGCATGCTAAGCTAGTCAAGACCTCGAGCACTCATGTGTGTTTCTATGTCTACTATGCCCCGCGGGAGAGCATATCCCTTCCTCTGTTGCAAAGTTAATTAGCGAAGAAAGGTAGAAGTAGTATACTAGAGACAAAAAAAGCAGAAAAGTGAAACAGCTGAGGAAAAAGAGAGTCTCCCTGGTGAGTTGCAGTGTTTCTGATAGGCACCAAATTCTGACTGACGGACTAACCGGATTTCAACTTGGATTTTTACAGAAGATTAGTTTTTATCCCTGGTAGGGAGGTTGCCCCTGTGAGTCCTTCAGGATCCTGTTTAGACACCAAATCTGTAACCTGATCTATAGATTATATATTACTTATATTGATTACGTGAGAATTCCCAGATATCACTTTGAGCATTGACAAGTTCTTGTCCCAAGATCAGGCCCAGCATTATTCAAATTATTAGGTAGTTGTGAATCTGATGTGCACAGCTGCAATACTCACACTATAGGAATTCATCTATATTTACAAATCATTTATTAGTACAATTAGCACCCCACACCACCCACTCAGTAAGGGAGATGTACATTTGGTAGCCTGTCTATCTGCACATCCATATACTCACACCATCCCTTGCAGATCAAATCTGAAAGGTTAGCCAGCATCTTCTTCATCCTCATTACCATCCCTCTCATCATCAGCGGCCATCATTCTGGCACCTCTCAAGGGCTACATCTCTCTCTTACTGCCCCTAGGCTGGGATGCAATTTTTATAATAAGTTATGGTGATACCACTGTGTTTGATGCATATTCAGTAGGGAGTTTTCCTCTTTTCCTTATTTGTATTTCCTCCCCTTACTAATGTTGGAGTGTCCCTCTTCAATAGGTTAGTATACCAATATTCTCAACTTATCATATGTGTACGTCTATTTGTTACAATGGCCCTCTTAAGTCTCTGTGGAGGTAGCTCATGTACCTGTTATTGTTATGTACATCAATTCATTGCCATGACACTCTTGTGGTTGCACTCATACTCCTGTGGTTGGAAATTCCCCTTCAGCTCCCCAGTAGCTGGGTTCTTCCACTGGGCCATTTATCTGTGGTAAAGTTTATAGGCTTTAAGCCTTATGCTAAAATTGCTGAAGCTTTTGTCTTATGGGATACAGGCCTGTAGGTTCCTTGCATTACAGCTGAATGTAATGAAGTTAAGCTAACCCTATGGGCTACACTACTCAGGGTGAATTTCATATAGGGTTTTCAAAGTAGCTTAAAGAAGTGAGGCACTCAGCTGCCACTGAAATTCAATATGTTTTATGCCCCTTAGCTCCCTTAGATACCTTTCAGTATCCCAGCCTCATTCCCCAGTGCACAGTGAAGGTTTGCAGGTTTCTGTGGAGGAGAGTTTAACAGCTCAGTCCCTGATGCAAGGGGCTTACTGTGTACGGTTGCTAGTTTGCTGCATAGCACCAGCAGTGTGGCGTTTGTTACATTCTCAGTACAATGTACAGTATTTTCCTGCTGTTTTTAGATCTTTAAACACTTCACAAAACGTTCTCCATGTTCAGGGACAAAAGCCAACACAGCACCAGAAACAGATTTTGCGTGTGTTTAGTTTCTAATATCTCACAAAGTTATATTTTTCTAGGTCTCTTGGGCATGGTGGCTCACATGATGTACACAACTGTATTTCAAATGACTGTCAACCTTGGTCCAGAAGACTGGAGACCTCAGATGTGGGATTATGGCTGGTCCTTTTGGTAACTTGTGCATTACAATGTTTAACTCTTCCATTCACACTTAGATTGCTCTCTCTTTGCCACCCACATCCTCCAGTGACAGCTGTTGGTTCTGATCGCTACTCACCACTGAGGATTTAATATAGCAACCGGCTCCTTTCTTTTGAATTTCTGTAGTCTTCTCTAATGGTGTAAGGTCCCAGAATTCTAGGGCAGCTAGTACCAGCAGCGTACAGGTACCATGGCTCCCACTCCACCACCCACCTGCAAGAACAGGACACTGTTGGGGGGCCTCTGCCCCAGTCAGGGACCTTCTCGCCCCACAGGTCTTATTATCTATTACTACTATAGATGTGGAACCCTTTATTAGTAAGGTTGGCTCCCAGTTTATAAAACTCTGTTTTCAGTTGTTTATACTTTTCCAAACTTCAATAATTCATGCTGAAATTTTCCATGCCAGGTGCCTGCCTCAGGCTGAACTGTTCTGGGGAAACTTCAGCCAAAGCAGTTCAGTCATTTTGAGAATGAGGCTAGGAAAAAATACATTGTTAGCCCATGGTAAAAAATTCTAGTGACCTTTTCTCTGAGAAGCTCTCGCTCCTCCATGCTGTGGAACAGGGACATTCACTAGGCGGTTGGGATTTATCATGGGAATGTGCCTCATTAAAATCTCCCCCAATTTAGTCATGTAATAAGCCTTTGAAAAATCAGTTTGCACGTTCAGTAGAGACAAACAATATTCCAGAGTCACACCTTGAAAATTATTGCTAAATATAAATTATAAAGTATTTCTTAATTAAAATGTATCTCTGTGTAGCAATTTATTTTTTCATAAAGAGCAAATGCTTTGATCAATGCTTCAAGCATGACAGTGTTTGTGGACCCGATCCACATAGAGTGGTTGACAAAAGACAATAAGCCAGATTCTCCATTGTCCTGCATCTTTACACATGTGCAAAGTGGGTGTGAACACTACTACATCACAACCACACTGGCTTGTACCCACTTGACCAGTGGACATGACAACTCCAGGACCATGGCCACAAAGAATTTGGCTCATAATTAGGTCCAGAGCTGGACTAGATTATTTGTCATTAAGGATGCAACCTCCCAGCCAAAGTCAGCACCCTTCATGCTACACTGATTAGTTTCACCAGAAGGATGGTGGTGGAATTTGACAAGCTGGAAGGGATAGGGTCTTATTTATGACTTGTGAGGAGAGGCTAAGAGAACTGGGCTTGTTTAGTCTGCAAAAGAGAAGAGTGAGGGGGGATTTGAGAGCAGCCTTTAACTACCTGAAGGGGGGGATGGAGAATGGAGCTAGGCTGTTCTCAGTGGTGGCACGTGACAGAACTAGGATAAATAGTCTCAAGTTGCAGTGAGGGAGGTCTAGGTTGGACATTAGGAAAATGTTTTTCCTACTAGGAGGGTGGTGAAGCACTGGAATGGGTTACCTGGGCAGGTGGTGGAATCTCCATCCTTAGAGGTTTTTAAGGTCCGGCTTGACAAAGCTTTGGCTGGGATAATTTTGTTGGAGTTGGTCCTGCTTTGAGCAGGGGGTTGGACTAGGTGACCTCCTGAGGTCTATGATTCTATGACCTTTTGAGGTCTATGATTCTCCTGAGGTCAATGATTCCATGATCAAGACATAATCACTTGTACTTAAGCTACCATTAATTTTAAATGATCAGCTTTTCTTTATCGGTTAAGACCAGATCGAATAATAAAAAAAATTCCCCCATACTGGCTACAACTCTTTAAATTGGGGAACTGTCATTTGCACTGGCTGAAAAATGTTGACCAATTCTACTCACAGCTGCAAGTGAAGTCAATGAGAACTATGCTTTGAAAGTGCTATATAATGTTACATACTCTGAAAAAATCAGGTCTTAGGAGTCTCAGATAGGCACAAAAAAATTAAGGTGAAATGTGTCCATTAATTTTGGGTGCCTAGAGATCCCCATGTGTAAAATAGGGTTGATAATGTCACTTCACCTCACAGGGGTGTTGGGAAAATAATTTCATTAATACTTTGAAGCTCTCAAATGCTGTAGTGATGAACACCATTGAAAATCCCATGAAGAAATTAGAACTCTATATTCAGAGTAGGGTTTGAATGGTGTGTGGTAAATAAGGGCTGGGAGCCGCAAATTAAACAGCGAGCATGAAAACAATATAGAGTAACTGCAGTCTACCCTATGCACCGAGTTCATAGATTTCAAAGCCAGGCAGACCATTAGATCATTTTGTCTGATCTCCAGGATATCACAGACTGTTAAAATCCATGCAGTTACCCCTCTATTGAGCACAATAATGTGTATTTCACTACAGCATCTTTTCCAGAAGGGCACCCAATCTTGACTTGAAGACATCAAGAGATGGAGACTCCACCACTTTCCATGTGAGCCAGCTGTTAGTCATGCTGACTTTTAAAACTGTGCCTTATTTCCAGTTCAAATTTGTCTGTCTTCAGCGTACAGCCATTGGTTCTTGTTTGCCTTTCTCTGCCAAATTAAAAAGCCCTCCAGTACCTGGTAGTTTCTCCCCATGAAGGTACTTAGAGCTAAATCCACACAGGGACTTAGGTGCCTAAAAGCCACTTTTGGCACTTAAATCCAACATTTCGGTGCCACTGAGACCTTCAAAACTCTCACTTAGTTGCCACCTAGCCCTGTAAGTGCCTATGCTCCACCAGCAGTCTTGTGCAAAACCTCCTAAATCCTGATGCCACGGAGTTGCTTAGCACCTTTGCTTATGCCTAAACCCTGGTGGGATGCTCAAGTTCTGCATTCCCCTGCCTATCTCACCTTCAGGGCCCAATCCAACAGGCATTTTCAGAGCACTTGTACCAAATTGAGCCTCACGGAAAGAATAGCTAGCAGACAACCTTTGGGAATAGGAGGCGGGAAGCGTGGGGTGGGGGTCTCAGAACACCCATTAACCCCCGGCTAGGGAACTCGGTTGGGAGACCTGTTTTCAAATTCCCACTCTGTGTGATTTGGAAGGAGAATCTGAACTTGGGTTTCCCATGTCCCATATCAGCGCCCTGACCCCGGGGCTGTTGGCTCTCATGGGATGGGAACCTCCTGCTCACTCGCTCTCTTGACATTCCCTCCCTCCCAATCCCAACAGAGGCTTCACGGCTGTGAATCCCGAGCAGAGAGAGGTGCCTCCCTCCAACCCACAGTTAGGTGCCCAGCTACTTTTGAGGGATGGGGCTTAGTGGAATTTCCTACTAGCTTTGGGAGCTCCCTACTCAGCTCGCTGGCTTTTGTGTCTCCCATTCTTAGGCACCTAACTCTCCCCAGGCATTGCTAAGGAACACAGGCACCCAACGTAAAGCTGAGGATTGCACTTGGTGGCAGGATGCCTAAACGTTAGGTTTTGCACTACTCAGCATTGTAGTGCCTAAACCCCTTTGTGGCTCTCGCCTTTATACACTGTAATTCACTCAAATCTTGATCTTCTTTTTGATAAGCTGAACAGACGCTTTACGTCTCTCACTGTGAAGTATTTTCTCCACCCTTGGAATCATTGTTTGTGGTTCTCTTCTGCACCCTTGTGGATTTCCTTGGTCAGTTTTCTGAGGCAGAAATGGAGAAGGCAAATAAATGGCAGAAACATGTCTCGATTCCCTGTCAGCACAGCGGAGCTGCTATACAGGCTTCTGCTACTCATCATAAGCAGGGTTTGAATGAGCTGTCCTGCCATCTAGTGATGAGATGGGGGAAGGTATCAGGAGCAGACTATTTGCATAGACACACTTACTCTGCCTAGGTAATCAGCAGAGAGATCTGCTGCCAAAGTGATCAGTTTTCCCTGTTTTGGTAAAGATTCACTTTAGAATTGAATGGTGTAGTAATAAAGTATTGTTATTCTTACTATATTAGTAAAGGGCAGCAAAACTGGACTTACCTTGCCCTATTGAGGGGGTCGGCCTAAATGGCACCTCATTCGTTAAGCAGGGACTAGTGATGCCAAATCCTAGAGAAAGTCAGAGAAGAGAAGCACAGGTGTCCTTGCCTGGTGGTGTGGTCCTGTTGAATGGGTCTTTAGAGCTTTTTGATTTTCTCTTGTTCTGTATTTAAAAGTAACGCTCATGAGGCTCAATTGAGAATCTTGGGGGTGGTTAGTGATTACTGGAGCTGAATGTACCAATAAGCTACGCTAAAGGAGCTGAGTCTTAGACCAATTATGGAGCTAGAGTTGCTGTGACAAGACCGTGGAGAAGAGCTAGCAGCAGAGAAGTTCCCCTCTACCCTATGCAATCAGCAGAGAGCTGAAATTATTGCGAACTGGGCCAAGTGGTGGAACATCAGAACACAGCATTGCAGAAAGAGGCAGCAGGGAGGGTCACAATGGCAGTGGCAGAAACCACAGTGACTCTGATGAGCAAAGGTGGAGGAATGACTCAACTACCCTCTCCTCATGGGACTTAGAGGCAAACCCACCCAAACGCACCTCTGGACTCTGGAGACATGGCTGACCTTGGACAACAAACTGTGAGTGGCATGCAGTAGAAGGAAAAGGGGAATGGCATGTTAAAGACACATCCATCCGTTCGACTTTCACATCACAAGGTGGAAAACAGAGCCAAAGGATGCTGCCTCACATACAGTGGGGCAGAGGTTTTACCGACTGGTTGCTGTTGTAACAGTTGCATACTTTCAAGTAATGGTTACAGTGTTTCTACAAATTAATGCTTTGTTTTCTTCTGTAATAAAAAGGTTTATTTTCTTATATATAGACATATCTACACTGCAATTAAAAACTTGAGCTTGGCCTGTGCAAATGGAAGTCTATGGCCTTTGCCAGCCAAGGGTTATCTGACAGCGAGATGCACTACCCCAAGCTGCAGTTCATGGCACACACATGGGCTGTCACTTAGGGGTTTTGAGACTACTTGTATGGTGCCCAGTTTCAAGTGTGGACAGACAAGTGACAAGTTGCATGCTACAGGACTGAAGTGGATGGCTGCCTTGGCTAGCTATGAGTTTAGCACTCAGTACCACTCAGGGAGAAGCAACATATATGCAGACACATTGTCCTGGCATCCACAAGCATTGGAAATTGCTGTGATTTCTACAGATGGAATGAGAACTGTTTGGAGTATTGAGTCAGGGGCACAGGATAGTCTTCATGGTTGTGTCGCATCAACTCTGGGCTGGCTCCCTGAAAGTGTGCCCTTATATAGCGTTGGACCAATCTCCATTGCCTAGGCTCAATACTGCTGACTGGCAGAAAGCCTGACTGCAAGGTAATGATATGTGAGACACTGCTTGCTAAAAAGGAGGGGCAAAATCCAGCTGCAATTATTCCCTCTACCCCAAGGGGTAAACTACTGTTGAGAGAACAGAGCAAATTAAAACCGACTTGGAGTGCTACACTGAATTACTACAGACCTTTCAAAAAACAAAAAAACACAACACCATCAGTTAACACAACTAGTGCTACCGAAAGAGTTCAGAGCCCCAGCCATGAGGGCCCTGCGTGATGACTTTGGACATTTGGGAATGGAGAGACCCCTGAAATTTATTTGTGGTGGGTTCTATTGGCCCTGGATGGCTGAGAACATTCAAAGGAAGTGAGAGACATGCACTTCGTGTGTTCAAAGGAAAACTCCGCTCACTAGAGCTGCATATCTGGAGAATATCACCAGCAGAAACCTTTCACATGCCATCAGCAAGCCATCACCATTGCGCAAGTGTTGTGGAAGGAATACTTTTCCATGTATAGATTCCCACCTTAGACGTACTCCAACCATGGATGGGACTTTGAGAGTTGTGTTCTAAGAAAGTGCTCAGAATGGTAGGAATGAAAAAGTATAGAACAATCTCTTATCACCCCTAAGGTGACCCTCAATTAGAGTGGTTTAACAGAACTCTGTTAAATATGTTGGAGACTCTACGTCCAGAGCAAAAACAAACTTGGAGGGAGCCAGCACATTACATTTTTGGTGCATGCCTGCAATGCCGCAAAAGAACAATGCTACAGGAGTCACCCCCGTATCTCCTGAGGTTTGGACAAGAATCCAGATTACCCACACACTTGGGCTCAGTATATCAGAGGATGGAGATAACTACGAGGTTCATCATCAATAGATCATCCGAATATAAGAATTCAGACAGAAAGAAGCACTGATATGATGCTAGGATGAGTTTGCAGGAGTTGCTGCCAGGGGACAGAGTTCTATTGTGAAATTTGGGTGTTGCTCGCAAGGGCAAGACAACCAATAGATGGATGGCAACATCTTACTTGGTGGTGCAGAACCTGGGAGATCTGACACTGTACAAGATCAGACTGCAGACAGAGCCGAGGCAAATAAATATAATACACAGGAACCGATCTGTGGGAGAATTAGTAGGTACCCCATAAAAAAAAAATGGGCCATGACAAGGGACCTGGATGGCAACAAGAAGCTGAAGCAAAGCCACTGCCCAACAGGTGCAATGGGCCCCCGGGAGCTAACCCAACCCACTTCAGCATGTCTGAGAACGAGACTGACGAGGATGCTTACCATGGTGTATCCTAGAATGGAGAACAGACTCTGGTCTCTATCTGCTGAACTCTGAGAGCTCCACTTCTTTTGGCTTTAAACCCTACACCAGAAGCATTTAGGTCTGTTGCCGGCACTCCCATGCCACCAATGAGACCAGCCTGTCGCAGTGAGTCTGCCCAGCCAGCAATCCCAGACCTCTTGAAGAAAGACGGGACTCTGATGACAGTCAGGTTGTTGGGCAGGAAGGACATGAGATAGACGTTGTCCCTCCACTATTAGATCAAGTGATGCAGAGGCCTCTGTCAGAGTCTAAAGGACCATAGGGGGAACCGTCACCATCCCTTGCCCATGGAGAAGTCCTTCCTGCCCCTGCAATGCCCAATCTCAATAGGTGTGATAAGGTGATCAGGCCAGTAAACAGGTTAACTTATGAGCACCTGGGGAGGTTACAGAAGAACCAATAAACTTAGCTCACAGGTGAGAGTCTGCAATAGTAGGCTTCCTAAGACTCTCTGGGGAGAATTCGTGGACCTGATATAATCTGAAGCGCAATTTGCTTGGATCACAAATTCTTGGCTGGGAGGAGAATGTAAGCAGGATCTGAACTAGCTATCTACTGAAGAAATGGAGGGAAAGACCTGAGGGGTATTTGCACAGACCCTACCTAGGTGATCACCAGACAAACCTGCTTGCCAAAGCGGTCAATTTTGGCTGTTTCATGTAAAGATTCACTTTAGTAGGAAATGCTGGGGTAATGAAATATTGTTACCCTTAGTGGATGAGTAGCAGAACTGCCCCGATTGAGGGGGTGACCCTAAAGTGGACCTCACTTGCTAGGCAGGGCTAGTGATGACAAACTCCAGTGAAAGCCAGAGGGAATGGAGGTTGGTGTTTTTACCTGATGGTGTAGTCCTGTTTAGAGTGTCTTAGAAGTCATTTGACCCTTTCCCTACGATGTTTTGGGGGTTTACCCACCCCAATAAGGGGTTGTCACTCCCTGCCCTCTAACCTTGGTTGCTTCTATGCTGCACAGCTTTGACAGAGTCCTCTGACAACAGGAATTTGCTCACAACATAATGGTCTTCCCCTGGCTTCCATCAGCCAAGTTACTCCTTACAGTGTGACCCCCAACCACTCTTGTGGTCCCAAGTCTCCAGAAAACCATGCTACTCTTATGCACTATTTTAGGAGCCATCCCTGGCTTGCTAAACATATGCTTGGGATTATGCAGCACAGCCAGAATTTCAGCCCTCTCCATTTGCGCTCACACATCGAATATCTCAGTGCTTTCAGGTGATGAGTCACCTTGGCATTCAGCCATCAAATCAGTGGGCTGTGAAGCTTCCACGTGCCTTCAACACAGCAAAGCGTATTTACCATCGTGTCCCTATTGTGGCAGGCTTTAAGCCTATTTACATGCCCCATCTCTGGGGCAGCTTTACTGCGAGGTCTTTTTTACCTAATAGGTGCATTCATTCACTCTTTCCACCACTTCATAAGGTCCCTTCCATGAGTGTTGCATTTGGTCTTTTTTAACAGGAATTAGCACCAACACCAAATCTCCCACCGTGAACAATGTTCACAAGGCATTTTTGTCATACCAGACCTTCTGTGTGGCTTCGCTGTTAATGAAGTTAAATTGAACCACTTCCATCATGTCTCTTACTTCCTGAACCTTTGTACATATTCATCACTGGTTCCCCTTCTGATTCAGTGCCTCCTTCCCAGGAATCCCTGTTGAGATCTAAAGGCCCTCTCACTTTCTTCCCCTATAGGAAGTCAAATGGGATGAACCCTGTGAATTCCAAGGGAACCTCTCTATGAGTAAATACCACCTGACCTCGTTGGCATACATTCCCAGCATAGATTTCAAGGTTACACTGTATATTTCAAGCAGCACATTTGCTTTGAGTGATATGCAGAGGCATCAGATGTTTTACCCCACACAACTTCCATAATTCACAGAATAGCTGGGACACAAAATTTGTCCCCGGTATGATAGAATCTCTTCAGGGAAATCCACTCTACTGAAAATAGTGAAAAGGCCACTGTGACTGCTTCTATATTAGACAGAGCTGCAGACAAAATCAACTGCTACCAAAAGAGATCTGTTCCCCCTTTGGGTAGGATGTGGCACAGGGCCCACAATGTCCACTGATACCCTAAAAATGCCTTTTATCACAGGCAAGGGGTTTAGAAGAGCCTATTGGGGTCCTGCAAGCCTCTTCCTTTTCTGACCTCAATCACAAGCCCTGCAGTAACCCTTCACATAACTCTGAATATTAAACATTCTCCTTCAATCTATCATATACCCTTTGTGACCCAAAGCGACCACCAAAAGGACTGTCACGGGCTAGCAACATTAACTGCCTGTGGTGCTGAGAGGCACCAGTTGCTTGTAAGATTCCCCAGGGCTTGTATTTGTTCCCATGAGAGCTTCTTGTACAATCTTCTGCCTCTTCAAAAAAACCCTTTCCCTGTTTCCCCTAACTGGGGTCTCTTCAGGATATAGTCCCTCAGGCTTTCTGGGGTAGGATCTACTCTCTGCTCAGGAGCAAAGCCCTGGCTGCTGCCAACTTGGGCAGCCGCTTCCATTACAGGGGGCGATTCCTCTCCCATCCATGGAAGCCTTTGCCTACCACCCAGGGGCCGCCATACTGCTCCACAAAGCACCTTGCTTTCCCTGCTGAGGGGTTTGGGTAAGGACCCCTCCCATTCCTGAAAGCACATTGCTTTCTCCTTCTGATCTGGAGCTGATGAGCTCCTTCCCCTCCAGCTGTTTCATTGTCTTTACCCTTCCTTTCTGGTATCCTAGAGCACTATTCATTCTTACTACGGCTTTAGACATTGTTAAGACATCATTTCCCACCAGCATTCCTCGTTGGAATACAGTCCAACACAGCAGCTTTTACAGTACCCTCTAGACCATACCACTACAAATAAACTCTGGCCAGAGAGACAGTGGGTTTATAGTTTCCCAGTATCAGGAGTCCTACATTTTCTCCCTGACCGTAGCCTCTCTGACCAGAAAGATCTGGGCATCCATGTTCCCTAAGCATTCTTGACTATTCACCTTGGCAACTTGAATAAATTCCATGTCCACCTCCACCAATCAAACCTCACAAAATTAATCAAGAGCCACTCAAGCATCTGTGTTAATGAGAGCCACGTTAAATTGGGGTGTAGGCTTAGATTCTTTTATTTTTGGACATTTGTTTCTCAAGCATTCTGTGGAATTACATACAATAATATCTTCTAGGACAATTCTCCTGGCCAGGGGGTCTATGATCCCAGGACAGGATCTGTTCTGGGAAGGTGAGTACCTGGGCTCCCAACCCCATCTCTCTTCTGGGAGATAATATCCCCCCACACACACCTTTACACCAGGCTTCTGCCCTTTCCTTGAAGGCTTGTTCTGGAAACTCTGGCTTGGATATAGGAATCAGCCAGATTGTCCGCTTCCTGTACAGAATCCAATATGTTGTCTCAAATGGCTTCTCTGAGCATATACCTAGGAAATATTCTTGTGCAAACAGGTCAAATAACTGATCATAACTTTCAGCCCCTTTTCCCTTTATTCATTTCCTCATCAGCTCACACATTTTATACACATATTCTCTGAGTCATGTTATCACCTTCTTTTGAGGTTTTTAAACCATACCCTGTACACTTCAAGGACAATTTGAAACCTCTTCAATACAGCCTTTTAAAATTCACCACATATCAAAGCTTGTTCCATCTGTATTTCATTGAATATATTTAAAGTTTTACCTGAGAACTTTGCAGCCAATGTTGAGATTTCCTTTGCTTCTGGAATTTTATGCACATCACGGAGTCTTGCAAGCATAGCGATACAATCGGATTCTTTATATGCAGGGCACAGTTTGTCCCAGTAGGATGTTCCTGGGGGAAGGAGAATGCCTGGGGACTGCGGGATCTGTCCATGCTTATCCAGGGTGTTCAGGGTTATATGGTCTCTCTCTTTTAGTTCCATGGTTCACCAGTGTGGTTCCTTTCGCTCTCTGCCAGCTTCTTATTTCTGGTGCTCACGTCCTCTCTTTTTGTGCAACTTCCTATGTCTGATGCTCACATGCAGCTTTTTCAGCTTCTTGTTCATTATCTTTTTGATCAACCTCCAATCTGGCCAGTTCTCACCTTGTGGTTGCTTCGCTATTGCTCATTTTATATTTTCTTTTGTCCTGTTTCCTCACCCAAAACAAAACAACAGAACTGTAACCTTTCTTTGATTGTTTCCAGGCTTCTCACCTGAGAGTCACTTACAAATCTTGTACTCCAGTGCTTGACGTGTAACCCGTGGTCAAATAAGAACCCGCGTACGAATCCTGCCAGCC
The DNA here is from genome assembly GCA_007922155.1 of Mesoclemmys tuberculata. Taxonomy (NCBI): domain Eukaryota; kingdom Metazoa; phylum Chordata; order Testudines; family Chelidae; genus Mesoclemmys; species Mesoclemmys tuberculata. The sequence goes on from ML675637.1 coordinate 4,516,216, forward strand.
CATGCCAATGTGACGCTTTGGGGGTTCAGCCAGACCAGCGGGTGGTTCTGTCACTGCCTTTCCTTTAACCTTGGGTGTGTTTGGGCCATGCAGCTTTGTCTCAGAGCCCTGACATCAGTGGCCTGCTCACAGCACAACGGGCTCACCCTGGCTTCCACCAGTCCAGTTACTTCTTACATGGTGATCCTAACAGCGTTTTCGGTCCCCATTCTCCCCAAAACCATCTCCTCTGCAGTGCCTGGTTCCTCGTACTGGACACACACTGAGGTAACACCAAGTTCACTGCTCCCAAAGAGCCAGTACACACAACAGCTGGGTGTCTCAGCTGGGGTTATACAGGCCAACTTACTCCACAGCGTTGAACTGATCTGCAGGAAAACCCACAAGAAGTTGATTAACAAAGAACATTGTGATAAGATGCACCTGGGGAGGTCCTGCAGTCTCCCTGCCCCCAGCCCCAGGAAGGAGAAGGGACGGTGAGTCCTCCAGGCCTGCCTGGAAAGGCTACACAGAAGCAGTCAATCAAAGCCCAGGCAGCTCAAATAAAAGGCGCGGCAAGAGTGTAGTTTAGTCTCTAGCAAGGATGAGGGGTGACCAGCCCAGCTGTGTTTGATGGGCTGCGGGATTGGATTTGCTTGGCTTGGAGAGAGGGTGGGGATGGTGGTAAAGGGATCAGGGGGGAAGCAGCACAGGAAAAAAGAGCAGCAACTAATTAAAGGAGGCAACATGTGGCTGTAGCGTGTAGGATCCCTGACTGGGGACTTGCAGAGGTGGGCAGGCCTGGGTCCCCCCCACTGGACACTACTGGGAAAGTGGCCCAAGTCCTGAAAAGGGGACAGGGCTTGTTTAGAAGTCAGATCTAAGGGGGGGATTTAAAGGGCCTGGAGATAGCCCTTACTGGGGTCTTCAGCCCTAACAGTTGGTTGACCTTCTATACCCCCTGGAAGGGGTTTACTTTTTGACTGTGACTTGGCTGGAGGGCTGAGCCACTGAAGTGAGATCAATGACCTCCAGGGAGCTCTAAGAGCAGGAAAAGGCTTGCAGAAGCAGACTCAGGAAATGAGACATGCCCCCACCCCCCTCACAAACACTGATGTAAGTGATTTCAAGCAAGAGTGAAAGAGGTATGAAAGGGTTAAAAACAAAATGGAAATAACATGATTTCTAAGGGCTAAAACATAGTTCTAACAAAATATGGCTTCATCTAACATAGCTTCTTATTCACAGTGATTGTCAGCGTACTCCAGCGTGTTTCAGGAGGAGGGCCCTTCTTTCAGAGATACAAAGGGCTGGCTTCTCTGTCCTCTGATGGATCCCCAAAGTCTTTCAGCAGTTCCCCAGAGTTTATCTTTGTGTTTAAGGTCAGGAAGCTCTTCTGGGGCCTAGCTTGGCTCAATTTTCTGTGCCCACAGGGAGCTGATGCTTGGTTAATTTTACAGTCTGCCGACATTTTACAATGCAATTTTATTTTCTTGCAATGTGCAATGCTAATGAATAAGCCATTGTCCCAGTTCCTGGTCACACAGGGCTTGGCTGGCAATTGAGCTGAAGAGGTTTTGCTTTTTCACCTTTGAACTGAAAAACCCTGTTTTGCATCCTTTGTCTGTTGACTGACTCCAAACCATAATATCAGAGTATCCATAACTTCACATAAAGCCTTGGCAGTGATAGCAACGACCAGCATGTTGTGAGTTTTAAAATGATATTTTACCAGACATTTTTAAACTGAATGACATAACAGCCTGGGTGGAGTAGTGAGCTGCTGTTACACAGCAGGGAACCCCTGGCCAGCTGGTATTGGAGTGTCCTAAGGTCATACCCTCTCCCCTGTTTAAAGCCAGAGCTGAATAGTTTCAACTGAGCATCCTAGCTCTTTCTCAGTGATGGCTGGCTGACCGTACACCTGGTACGCATGAGGGATGTAAAAATTAGTTTAATTAAAAATCTGTTTAAATGTTCGAAAAATGGAATGTTTAACCAGTTAAACACTGAGGGGGGAGAATAGTGCTGGGTTTGGCTCCCCACCACCACGTGAGAGCTACCTAGCCATGGCTCACCCCGCCACACCAGGCTCCCTGTCTCCGAGCCCCTGCTTGTGGGGAACCGCGTCCAGCTGTGATCCCCCAGCAAAAGCTGCCCAGCTGCCCCTCCGCACCCCCAGTTTAAATGGTAATCAGCTATTTGAAATGTTCAAACAGCTGGTTACTGTTTAAACAGGTAACCTTTTACATCCCTACTCTGCAGACAGTTGTGGTGGAAAGGCAGCGGCAGGGAGGTTCCCCACGGCCCAGTGAAATCAGTAGAGCTGAGATCACAAAGAGCTGGGCTAGGGGTGAATTTCTGACTACAGCATCAAAGTGAGAGGCAGCTGTGAGCAGGGCAGCAAGTGCAGTGACATGGACAAGGAGAAACAGAAACTTCCTTGACACCCCCCCCCGCAACAAACTGTGAGTGGAGGGGAAAAGGGAGCTGTGCATTAAAGACACATTGGTCTATTGGACTTTCATGCCACAAGGTGGGAAGTGGAGGCAAGGGTCACTGCCCAAAATACTGTGGGGCAGGTATTTTATTTATTGTCTGTTTACACTTTGTTGCAGTGTTTTCCCAAATTAATGCTGTTTCCTTCTTTAATGAACGTTTTTGTTAGTTATACACCGGCTCAGCGCTTGGGAGTGGGGAGGTCTTGCTTCTTAGAGGCACCCAGGGGTAGTGTTATTTTTCCCCAATTACTGGGTGGGTGCTCAAGCTGGTTCTGTTCTCTGTTTTTAAGAGGGAGCTCTAGAGATGGAACCCAGCCCCTATTGCTAACAAAATCACCTGGCAGAAGGGTTACAGCAGTAAAGCAATGGTCCCCAAAATGGGAGAGGCTTGCAGGCCTGTGTGTGCACACGTGTACGCATGCTAGGGGGCAAGCTTGGGGGCAGGACCAGACCTGTAAATCACTGTGCTATCCCTCTGCCTCAACAAAGGAGTGCTTTGCTGGGGTTAAACTGCTCTGATGGTAAGTGTTGAACAACTTTAATGTAGAGGTCGCTACCCATACCAGCTCCCTGCCACAGCAGTCTGTCTGCCTCACCAAGAAACTCCTTGAGACTTTGCCAGTCTAACCCTTGCCCTGCAGGTAACAATCAGTGTTCCCCAGAGCCGTCTCTCTGCAGTGCCCCAGTCCCTCTCGCTGGATAGGCACAGAAGTGAAATGTGCTGCCTCCAAAGCGAAGGTACACACACCAGCCTGGTAGGTTAGCAGAGGACTCACTCTTTACCAAGAGCACAGCCCTGAGATGGTTTGTATTAAGAGGAAGAGTCAGTTTTTTATTAATAAAGAGCAGCGTTCTCAGTGTACTAAGCAAGAGAACAGAAACAAACTAGCCACAAACAAAACAAAACAGGCTTTCTGGTGCCTGAAACTTAATTCTAGCAAGTTATGGTTTTAATTAAACTGCGTTTGCACTTACAGCATCTCCAGCCCTTGCTGGTAGGAGGGTCCAACATCCCCGGAATCAGAAAGTGCTGTCCCCTTTCCCCCTTAAGTGTTGAATAACTGCAACGTCTCTTTGCTCCCATGTCATTTCCCGAAGCCCATTGTCTTGGCCTCAACAGCCAGACTTCTGAGGGTGCAGACTCTGTGCTCCGGCATGCTCACTAAGCTGTTTCCTCCTCCGCTTGTTAGCTTGATTGCTTTATTTACCTTTTATGTAAATGCACGTCATTGTCTGTGGCTTACAAAACGTGACCCAGAGCAATCAATCAACATTCTTTGTCTAAAGCAGGCTTGCCTCCAAATGAGATTTCAATAATATATTTCTAGCACACATACGTGACTCTCTATGTACAACCTGTGTCACCAGTTTTTAGATACCTTGCCCAATGCACTTTTACAGTAAATAATATTGTGTACAATCAGTTGATCCAATTGCTTATTCTTTGAGGTTCTCCTACTGTCCCCTGGAGGTGACTAGCCCCTGACTATCTCACTACACCACCAGGCAATAGGGTTACATCAACAACACAATAGTCCCCAAAATGGAAGGGGGTTAGCAGAGGTTAAGAGCAGGTTAAGGAGACTACATGGGGTTTTTCAAGCTTTTCTTCATAGGAGAATTGGTACCAACCTCTATGTTAAAGTTATCTAACGCTTAACCATCATAAGATTTTTTTCCAATAATTTTTGAAGAGCTCTCTATCTTCATAATTTGCATCAGGAACCTGAAATTTTATAGGCCTGTTTCAGAGGTTGCTGTGAAAAACTGTTCAGGTTTGGCCAAGTTCTAATGTGTCAAAAATCCCCATTTGTAGCGTGCATTGTTCTCAGCGGAGCCTCGTAGAGGCTTGCTAGTCAACGCTGTGAACGTTCCACCTGCATGGCGCGTGCCCCTTAGCTCGCTACGTCGAGATGGGGCAGCCGCATGGAACCCTGTGCGCAGCCCCTGAGAGGTGGAGGGGATGTATCATATCTTGCTAACGGTGATGCTAGGAGTCTGGCATCTTGGGGAAAGAGGAGGTCAGAGTTAAACTTGTAGTGAGTGGTAAGCCTTTTGGGATTTCATAATGGGGTATTATGTGTGTAGCAATATAACTCTGTCATACTTCAGTTTTTTTGTTCATCTGTTTTCTAGAGGTTTTGTTTGTTGGTTTTTCATGCATGTGAGGAGGACATACCTAGTAAACTTACAGCAGGGTGTGTCATAGAAGGACTCCCCTGGGGTGAACCATGGGGGAATTGTCTGACCTAGGGGCTGGCTCAGAAAGACCTTTGCTTTTTAGAGGAATTTGCCTGTCAGTTTCTTTTCCTTCTGCTGCCTGTGGCTTTTAGGGGCAGACACAAGGGCAAGAAGACACAGAAAGGAGGAATCAGATTGGAGTCACTTGCTGCTTTCCCAGTTTTGTCTCTATTATTGACAAATTCTTCCTCTTGGTCCTCCCCAATTGCTTTTTCTGTGGCAGTGATACTGCACTGAGCTGACATCTGGACAAAAAGGTTGCTGTTGCTGTTACCATCTATCCAAATACCAAAGTTTATAGGCCTGGTAAAAACACCCTTGAGTAGGTGCTACAAGACCTTGAATTCTGTTCCTGTATCATCTCATGAGCTGTAGTGATAATTCTTTGTCCTTCACAATCTTTATAATTGATCACGGCCTCACACCCCCTGACAGACACACCCCTGACAGACTGCACCAGGTCATATATGGGAATAGAATCGAACTCTGCTATGACAGACACAAGTCTCAGTCCCAGAACCACGCTGTATCTGAGAGGAAAATATATCAGATATCTGTAAAATGGGGCGATGCCTGCATATGCACTTGGCTTCCTCTTCTGGTGGCTGGCCACAGAACATAACAACCTACTTCTGCTGCAAATGAATGTAGTTACTCTTTTACCTCAACTGGTAGGGGGCTGTACTGAAGGGCCATAGTTTGTACCCTGATGATAGAACAAGAAGGCTGTCACTGCAACATTTGGTGTTGCCATTTTTCTATTTTTTTAAAAGGATATTTGTTTATAAAAATCCCTGGTTAAAAGAACCCTATTAAGGCCACTTAAAAATTAGGAAATTCAAGTGATGGCTGCCTGTGCAATTTTCATGCAGTCCCTTGTGCATATGCATTAGGCTACTGTCGTTCATTGCAAGATTGCAATGTTTTTTCCACATCTCTCACACACACGCGAGCATTTCCCAGCAAAGTTTTAGCAGAGTGCACTGGTTGGATCTCCCGATGAGCTCTGTGTGCACTCTACATCTTCATTACTAGAATGGGGTAAAGAGCGAAAATCAAATAGTCATTGAATACTTTTATTTCACAAAAGTTCACATTAGTAAACATGAGTGAATGAGAGCTAATTTTTTCTCTAGAAGACAGGTGGATCATGGAAGAAAGAGAGCCAAAAAAAAAAAAACCCCATTAAATGATTTATCTTTATTTTAAAATTACATGGTTGACTAACATTAGTCAGCCATCTCTATTCTTCCTTTTTTCAAGAAATACCATAGTTCACTTAAGTGAAATATTTTGATTGGTTATTATGCAATTACTTTTGTCAAACAAATGACTAAAATGCATTTCGCAATGCGTTATTTATGCTCTTTTCATTGTGTGTGTTTGTATACTTCACAAAATTGCAGAATTTGCAATAGGTATCTCAGTATTTAGTACAAACTTAGCAAGGACTTCATATAAAAAGTCTTCATGTTTAAAATAATGCCATGGATTTTTAAGAAGTCCATACAGTTGGGAGAGAAACAAATTCACACAGATGCAAGACCCTAGTGGAAACTTTGACCCTACGCAACTCAGGATTAAGCAGCGTTAACTGTGTAGGTTAAACCTTTCCACTGGGAGTCTATTCCCAACTTGATCCGTACTTTATAGCAATAAATAGATATTCCATAGCTTGATTACTTTTGCTACAATATATTTAGGAGATGTGGATGCAAAACTGCCCTGTCTCTTTCTAACAAGTCTTTTTGTTAACAGCCTTGCATGGGGATCCTTCGCTTGCTGTATGGCTGCCGCGGTCACCACCATTAACAGATATACAAAAACTATTCTGGAATTCAAGCGTAAACGGAAAAAGCTGGAGAGAAGGTTAAAGAAAAAACACAAGTTTCCAGATCCTGGAGCTCCACAGAAAGCTTGGCATACGCATGTTGGCTCTTTTCATAGCGCTACAGAGGGCTTTGTTCATCAGTTAAAGGATGTGCATAATCCAGCCAGCATTTCAGTGTTAGTAGATTTAAACAATATTCCTGAGCCACGCTGGGAAGAGTATTGCTAAATATGAATTGAACAATATTTATTGATTAAATGTATCTCTGTGTAACAACTTATTTTTTCATAAAGAGTAAATGCTTTGATCAATGCTTCAAGCATGACAGTGTTTGTGGAACTGATCCACATTTACACGTGTGCAAAGTGGGTGTGAACACTCTACATCACAACCGCACTGGCATGTACCCACTTGACTGGTGGACATGTCAACACCAGGACCACGGCCACAAAGAATCTGGCTCATAATTAGGTCCAGAGCTGGAATATGTTGTTTGTCATTAAGGAAGCAACCTCCTAGCCAAATTCAGCACACTTTATGCTACACTGATAACTTTCACCAGAAGGATGGTGGTGGAATTAGATGCCTATAGACAAGCTGGAAAGGATAGGGTCTTATTTATGACTCTTGGGGAGAGGCTGAGGGAACTGGGCTTATTTAGTCTGTAGCAGAGAAGAGTTAGGGGGGATTTGATAGCAGCCTTCAACCACCTGAAGGAGGGGCCAAAGAGCATTGAGCTTGGTGGTTCTCAGTGGTGGCAGATGACAGAATGAGGAGCAATGGTCTCAAGTTGCAGTGGGGGAGGTCTAGGTTGGATATTAGGAATAAGTTTTTCCCACTAGGAGGGAGGTGAAGCCCTGGAAGAGGTTACCTCGGTAGGTGGTGGAATCTCTGTCCTAAGAGGTTTTAAAGGCCTGGCTTGACAAAACCCTGGCCGGGATGATTTAGCTGAGGTTAGTCCTGCTTTGAGCAGGGGGTTGGACTCGATGACCTCTTGAGGTCCCTTCCAACTCTAATATTCTATGATTAAAATTTTGCTCCCACCGATGTAACTCACCCTCTACACTGACTTAATAACTCCAGCTCCAGCAGCATAGCATTTAGGTTGACATAATTATGTCGACAGTGTCCGTCTAGACACTGCATTGTTTACACTGACTTTAGTGGCCTCCAGGACGTGTCCCACAATGCCTCACTTGACTGCTCTGGCTACCGTTTTGAACTCCGCTGTCCTCCTCTTTAAAGCTTCATGAATTTTTGAAATTCCACTTCCTGGTAGCCCGGCTTGGAGACCTCACCTAGCAGGTCTCAAGCACACCTTGCAACTGTCTAGCTGGCCACACACTGCAGATGCACTCCTGCTTGGACTCCTCAGGTGGCATTGGACCGGCTGGCCTGTGGGGAGACGAGGCTGTGTAGGCACAGCTTGGATCCAGCTGTAGAAACAGTGACATCTCTGAGCAGATCGCTCAGGGCGTGGAGGAGAAAGGCTACAAGAGGGATTAGCAGCCGGGCTGTGTGAAAGCCAAGGAGCTGTGACAGGCATACCAGAAGGCAAAGGAGACTAACAATCGCTCTGGAACAGAGCCCCAGACCTGCCGCTTTCGCAAAGAGCTGCATGCCATCCTCGGTGGAGACCCCACCACCATCTCTAAGAGCTCTGTGGATACTTCAGGCTCCCACCATGAACAGCGAGGAGGAGGTGGAAGAGGTGGAGAAGGATGGGGGACAGGTCTAGTGCCAAAATACATCTATTGCTCTGCCACTGTTTGGAAACCCCTTTACTGCAAAACTATCCACAATGTCCTGCGCATTTCCTAGAGTCACAGTCCTGCGTAGCAGGAGGCAATGGTTTGCCCTGCACGCTTGTGTCACAACAACCCCTGCGATAGATTTCCCAACTCCAAATTGATTCCTGACTGATTGGTAGCAATTGAGCATTGCCAGTTTCCACTGAGTGATCCCCAGTTGCTTCTCCACTGTCAGGGCAGCTCTTGTTTTAGTGTCACCGTGCCGGAGGGCTGGGGCGAGCTCTGCACACAGGTCCATGAATGTGATCTTGCGCATCTGAAAGTTCTGCAGTCATGGCTCATCACCCCAAACCTGCTCTGCAATGCAACCCCCACCTGTCAGTGCTCGTTTCTTGGGCCCCGATCCCGTGATCTACCATCTGCAGCTGCTCTGTGAATGCCACCAACAATAGTGAATGGTTTCTTCTACGTCCCACAGCAATCTAGCCTCCAAGGAATTCCTGACATAACTTAGGGTGACATATTTTGTAGCGTACACGGGGCCTAAGACGTCAGAATGTCTAAGCCAGCTAAGAGGAGCCGGAGAACACTCCGGGAACCATTTACTATGAACAAAGGTAAAGCGTAGGCTGAGTATGGGCAATGTGTGAACAGAACACGCTGCCCAGGGACTGGTTTCTGCAAAGTAACCAAGCCAAGCCAAAACTGTGTGATGCAATGTATAGGAAATGCAATGAGGTGTGTAATGTATATAAAGGGAAGGGTTTCTGGGTAACTTTGGAGCTGTGATGTATCCTCCATCCACCCCCCCAGTCTAAGTTTGATCAACTCAGCCTAGCATCGCTGTATGCCAAATAAAGATACCTGAGTGACAGAGTCTGGAGTGGAATTGAGTTCTTGGGGAACTGAATGGAAGAGGTCTTGGGGGAGCTCCAACAGGGGTTAGCCCTCTTCCCTGCACTGTCACAGACTGGCTGCTCTCTGGAGAAGGGGCTGTCCCTCACTCCGAGTCCATGCACACCCCAGTGCAGTGCGGCCGTAGGTGCTGATATGATCCAAATAACAGAAGACTTTATCTTAGTCCCTAATTCAGGGGAGAGTGGAATCTTTAAAGGCATTTGTGCCACTCCCTGCTGCAGTCTGGCAGCAACCTCCAGCTTTTCTCAGCACTAAAAGGGAAGCTGTGAATGGTCACTCGTGAAATACAGATTTTATTCAGGCCACACACAGGGGAAAGGGCTAAACAAAATCATTTCTCTTCTACCTTCTGCTTTTCCTTAACACCAGAGGCAACAATGGCAAAAAACAATTCTGGGAAGAAAGTGCGAACGTAAACCGCTGCCTTAGGGATGGCGTTGGCCATAAACACCTCCTGCTTCTTTCTGCTCACTGTGCACAGAACTTCCTCAGCAACCTCCATTGGGTGCACCCCGTAGGCCAGCTTTCTGAAAAAGACTGTAAATGAGACCAGAGAGGAGTGAGCAGCAGCCAGATAGCGTGGAACAGGACAAGAGTGGCAGACCTGAGGCAGACCTGAGGAGTGATGGAGCAACAGACAGACCAGTTGTGAATTAGTGCTAAGAAAACTCCAACCTGCTTCCTGGTTACCCACATCCTCTCACCCCCACCCTCCATCTGCCCTATCTCCTCCTCAATTCCCAGCTCATTTCAGAGTTTTAAAGCTTTCCTCTAAGAAAACCCCTCCTCCTGTTCCTGGCTTCCCTTTTCCCATTCACCACAGAATCCTTGTATGACTTGGATAGTCACCAGGCCCTTCCAATGCTGAGCAAGTCTTCAATGTTTTTAAAAACCTGAAGCAATGTCCAGAGAAGAAGCTCTGTTAAAGAAGAAGGTTGAAAGCATATTTCAATGGTGTGCAGGTGACATTACCAGTTGCCACCACCAGCACCAACAGCTAAAAAATGTACACTTAAAGCTATAGAATTTCTGTAAATTAAGGAAAAATTCCTCTGCATTAGAAAGTCTGGAAATGCAATTAAGGAATCCAAAAAAATGTCTTTCCCATTTCTAAACAATTTTTTTCAATGCTGACCACAGAACCAAACCGATTATCTAGTATCTCAAGCAGCAACAAATGGATTTTGTGAATTTTAGCCCTTTTTTGGATCATGAATTAGCTACAACCAGAGATCACCTTTTATGAATTTCTTTGCTGTTTGTAAACTGTTCAATGCAAATTCTCTGTGACCAAATTCAAATTCATGATCCCCTCCCTATACTTGTTCTCTTGAGCATTTGCCATTTGACCGATGTGACTGCTCACTGGAGACCCTCAGACGCTGCAGCTGTGGAAGCCATTGACATACCTAGAGAGATCTGTCATGTGGCTTCTTTCCTGTTCCCTGCCAGGGTGGCCCTGTTTTATTAACAGGAGCTGAGCCTGAACATATTGTTGGAACTTCAACTCTCAGGAAGGGAATGGTGGGGCACTATCAGGACAAACGGGAGGCGAGAAATAGCTTAGGATAGTTAATTATGAGGCAACCATTGCAGCATAAGAGTTCAGGTTGAGCAGAGCCTTCTGTTCGGAGCTGATTTTTCAGAGTGTTCGGAAATCCACATGAATAGTCTGATGGGCCTGGAAACGGCTGTCCGTGGAAAGCCTGGTGTAGAATTACTGGTGCAAATGTAGGGTTATTTAGTCAGGGATACAGAGCTACAGCCCCTCCCGCGGCAGATCTGGATTTAAACTATTGGCTCAGTGTCTGCCACTAACATGCAATGCTGAGAGCAGGCTGGCACGCTTAGAACGGGCAGGTTCAATGCAAGGCGCAGGCTCGTGGTGCTGTTACAGGGGACATGTGAGGAGTCAGACTTGTTGCATGCCCCAGGACATCAGCGCTGACACCGCCGGTGAAGGAGAACACCCCTTAGGTTCACCTCTCTGCACATCATCGCTGCTGCTGTGAACCTCCTGGAATTCCTGACAGTGGGTTTGGTGCAAACCCCTCTTGGCACCTGTTTGCCTTTTTAGGCATCTAAATATCTTTGACAACCCAGCCCTAAGTCACACCACCAGCATGGTTTCAATCTAGCCCCCCCAGCTTGTGAGGGGGCTGCTCTTGAAGAATACCTCCCCAGAGGCAGCAACCCTGCCCGGAAACTGCTACACCAATGCAGCTCCCTAGGGCTTTGATGTCCGCCTGCAGCCATGACTGTTTCCGGCTGGGAGGTCCAGCCCAGAGCACAAGGAAGTCTAGCTTCAGCCTTGCTCTCTGGGACACATTCCAATCGTTGACACAGGGAACTGAGCAGCAAACGAGGGACCAGAAGATGCACTAGGGTCCCACTATAAAGCTTGAGAGCAGGCGGAATGACAACATGCAGCACAGCTGAGCTCGTAGTGGGGGCCTGTGGATTCTGGGCCATGCCACTTGCTCACTGCACAGGGCATTAGGGGTGGCTTCTGACAGAGGTGGGCTGCCTTTGGATTTTGTGCGTTCACAGAGCCACAGCCCCATGGGGAAGGGCTGCATGCGTCAGCCATGCCCATGTGGCGTCGCAGAGAATCAGGGCAGCCAAAGGCCCTGCCATGCACCACCCCAGGTGCTGACAGATCTGGCAGCCCCGTCATTGTCCAGCACCCAGCAGGTCCCATGGGGAGGACACAGGCATTTGCCTGTAAATGCAGCGTTATGCTACATGGGGAGAGAGAGCGTTTCTGTTCCTACAGCCCCTGCCCTTTGTTTATCCACAGGGCAGCCTAAGGACAAACTTCCCCACACACCGTGCTGGCATCAAGCTCAGCCCGGAGTTAGGGGAGAACTTCCTCTGGGGCCCCAAGGGGAGCTCAGTCCCCAGGGCCCAGGCAGTTCTTGGCCTCACTGCTGAGTCGTCCCATTCATGCAGCGGGCCCCAAAGGAGGTCATGCCCTCAGCAGCTGGGGCTGAGGTGGTCCCTGGCGTGTGGAGGGCACCGTTTGCTCGGCACAGCATGATCTCGCAGGTACAGCGTGCATGTGAGGTCACAGCGCACGTTTTGCTCTACAACCCGGCATCCTCGCCATAGGGACGAGGTCCTGGCATTCTGTCTGTGGCGTTACCTCACGTGTACGGGGCGTGTGAGGACGCATCGGGTGGACAATGCCAGTTCGCTCTTCAAAATGTCAACCTCCCTGCTGTCTGTGGTCCCAGGAGGAAAACGGGGTCACACTGGCTTGGAAACCCCTGCTGTAGCGCACTGCACAGTAGGGAGCGTGTGTTGTGGGAGCTGAGACCCACCAAACACGTCTCATACATGGACCACAAGCACCCAGTTCCTAGCGCACCTGACGTGGGGAAAAGATTACCTGAGTGCAACCTCGCTGGCTGAGACCAGACGGTAAAGAAACAAAACTAACATGTAGCACTTTAAAAAAACAAAAATCTTGTGAGTTTTAAGTCATTCCCATGATTTCTAGGGGCCTGACTCGGCGCTTTGGGTGGCAATATGGCATCAAAGCAACTGGCTGCAAAAGCTTTCCCAGTCGAATGCTGGTCTGGCACAATGGTGAGTAAAGTTGCATGGTCTTTTCTCTCCCCCAAGCCGAACTCATTCATGTTTCTTCTCAGTGCCCCTGGTATATGCCTTCTCCACCACCCTTCCCTTCCTCCCCAGCCCTTCTATGCTCTTGTCACACCTTTCCCCATCTCCACTTCCCCTCCCCATCACAGCTGCCTTGCTTGTACTCCCCTGCCCGCTGCCTTTATTATTACACCTCGCCCGACACGGGTCACATGACTTCTGCACGCTCCCTTTTTATTCTGCTCCCGTCATCTGCTCTTCTCTCACAGGGCTGGTCTCCGTGAACACTTAGGGTATGTCTAAGGCTGGAGGTGGGTTTCCGAGATCCAGGCTCCAGCCCAAATTGCAACTTCAAAGAGCTGTCAACACAGCCATTTTTAGAGCTCTCACCTGGGCTGAGAAGCTCGCTTCCATGGGCTGTGTAGACATCCCCTTAGTTTGCAGCAAGCTGGGGTATAAATCTACCCTGCACTAGCGGGTAGACTCCGCTGCCATGCACTAAAATTTCCCAAGTGCATTTTGCTCAGCTTTAGTCCATTTTGAAACACACTCCTCTCCTCACCTGCTATCCCTCCTCCCCCAACCTCACTGTCCTCCACTTCTACACCTCCTTTCGCTCTCAGTTGCTCTTTGGACCTTACATTTCCAAATCGAGGCCTCCCAGTTGCCAGGATCTGGTTGCACATGGTACGAACGGATGAATGTTGGACTCACGGTGCTGACACAAATATCAAATTCTTCCACTTCTGCTCGAAGACAATCAAAAAATCCTTGTGCGGCGTGCTTAGAAGCAGCATCTAAGAGAAAAGCAAGGCGAGAGACTGATAAAATGCAAAAACACGGACTTACTGTATCCCTTGAAATTTCTTCTGCGTAACTTTGGCTGCACATGGTTTCCGGAGAGAGGAGAGGAAACCAAAGGCAACAATCAAAGAGATTCGCTCTGCAGCTGAGGGCGGGTGAGACGGACACCCAGTAGCACATCAGACAGACGCAATCCTGAAAGCGCTGACCATGACTCCATAGCTGAGGCTGATTTGAATTTAACATTTGAACCAGTGATGTAACCTCTTGATAGGTACTAAGAGAACATTATATCCTCCCCAAACGTACGGAGCTCACTCTTTGCATCCAGAATAAGTGTTCGCAGAATTTACAAGGAAATCTGTTAATCGGCGTCTGAGTTAAAATTAGTGGCCAGCGCTGGTGATTTCATCCAGTGATCCAATTTTTACCCCTGCTGGAGCCAGGCTAGCATGATTGAGAAGCACCAGCCTTCACTCATTTCCAGTCCAGCCTGTAGCTCCGATTGGCTTCTCTCCCCAGGAAGTAGGAGCAGGGGTCAGGCAGAACTCTCCCCCCTGCCATGCGAGCCAGAGGGTTTTTTTGTGTAGGAGAGCAGGAAGAAGGAGCAGAAAGAACGCAGCTGTTCAGGGCAGCTCCCCATGTAATGGGTCAGTCTGCGCACTGCTCTCCTGTCCCCGAGGAGGACAGAGGAGGAGAGAGAGTGAAGAGGGGCCCGCTGCAGCTGACCCTCCGAGGCCTGGGAGCGGGGTGTCAAGATCCCCCAAGAGCTGCAGCAGAAGCAGAAGTGGAGCCTAGCGGGGGCGAAGAGCTGACGCTGAGCCTGGGTGACTGTAGGGGCAGAATGGATTTGGGGGTCGTGGAGCAGAATTAATTGCTGAGCTGAGGGGTGGGCAGATATGGGGCAGGCACTGACATGGCAGGGCTGGGGGTTGGGTAGGTGTGGGGGAGAGACAGAATTAATTCCTGGGATTTGGTGGGTTGGAGAAAAGCTGGATGCGCTGCACCATCTGGCAGCAGTGAGAGCTCCTGCTGCTGGGAACAGAATTACTTCCCTCAATAAACCTGGGAGAGTTGGTGTGACGGACTGCACCCCTGTATTCACACTCTACACACTACTGTAACAGCCTTTGCACAAAGCACGCCTTGTGTTGTGATTCCCTTTGAGACCTTTTCCACTTGGCTCCTCCATAACGCCTGGTCCCGTTCTGGAAGAACACGTCATCCAGTTCTCTGAGATCCAAAACGCTCAGGTCAGCTCGGGATTTCCTCACTCGGGTGCCTTGATTTGACATTCAGCACAGCTCTGCTGAGTTGATCAGAATCAAGTCTGAAGGTGGATATAGGGTTTGCCCCTTCCTTCATGGTAGCAAGTGGCTACTCTCAGCAGGAGGGGACACACTTGTGACAGTGAAGGAAGGAGTTTTCCCGTTGCTGTAGTAGATACGCCCCTCGAGAAGCAGTAGCTGGGTAGCTGGAGGGAGGAATTCTTCTATCAACCAAGCAGTGTCTACACTGGGGTTTAGATAAGCTTAACTACATGTCTTTGGCGTGTAAAAAATTCAGAGCTCTCAGTGATGTTGCTATGTCAGGCTACGTTTTAGGAGTAGATCTGGCCTCAGAGAGGAGATGACTGTGTCTACTTCTTGACTGCTGAGAGGAACTTCTCACAAAGCAAGGAGGCGGGCAAACAGGAAGGTCATAGAGAGATCAGATTCCTCAAGCAATACAGCACCTAGTACTCTTCCTTAACTACTTAGTTACTAAGGAGTTAACCTCTCAGCTCCTCTCCCTCATAATATCACCATGATCTAGTCTTCCCACATCATCAAAAACAAATCTGTGGGTCCATCAGCCCCGATCCTGCAATCTGATGCAGGCATGTGCACCCATGGGAAGCCTCGTTAATTTCACTGCCCACCCCTAGCAAGGTCTGGGACTGATTTGATATTTCCCAGCTGGCCAAGGCCATGTGGTTAATTACAAAACTATATTAACAACTCCAAAGAACATAATGACAGATTCACTCACACACACAAAGTCCATTACCAAACTAGCCCCTCCTTTGCAATGTATTCATCCTAGAAGTCATACACATGATTTGCTGAACCCTACCCAAAATTAGCATCTTAGTGAGCTAATATCATAGTAATCAAGTCACAGTGATAGTTCACACTTCAAAATGTACATTTTGTTTTGTAATAACTTACAAGCAGCACGAAATGGGACTCCTAATTTTCCTTGGATATTATTTACTAGGACAATTTGGCCAGTTCTTCTGGAGATCATGTGGGGAAGAAGGGCTGAAAAAACAAAAGAAAAAAAGGGATAAGTGAAAAAAATGAATGTGAACTAACCAGAGATATAGAAACTCTGTTGTTGCAACAACAGTGTTGGTCCCAGGATATTAGGTGGACAGGATTAATGAGGTAGTATCTTTTAATGGACCAACTTCAGTTGGTGAAGGAGACAAGCTTTCAAGCTTTACACAGCTCACTTCAGGTCTGGGAAATGTACTCAAAGCATCACCGCTAAATACAAGGTGGAGCAGATTGTTTTAGCATAAATAGTTATTTAAATATTTCATATTTAAAATATTTAAATAAATATTTAAATAAATATTTCAAGGTACCATTCAAGGGGAAGTGGCCTGTTAACCCTCTCCAGTCATGGGGGCAGGGAAGGGACAATTAAAAGAGGCTGGGGAAAGGTTAGTGTTGTAATAAGCCATCGTCCCGTGTCTCTATTCAGTCCATGGTTTTTAGTGTCTAGGAAAGTTATCAATTTAGGTTCCTGGGCTTGTCTTTTGAAGGCGTTGTAGGTTTCCTTTGAGGATGACAGGTCAAACACAGTACAGTACCGTTAAATGAAAACGACTAAAAAACTAAAGCGAAAGAAGCATTTTTCTTCTGCATGATAAAGTTTCAAAGCTGTACTAAGTCAATGGTCAGCTGCAAACTTTGGAAGGAAGAGCCATGAGGCTTTGCTCAGAGTTACGAACATTTCGGAGCTAGAACAGCCTCCATTCCCGAGGTGTTTGTAACTCTGGGATTCTACTGGGCCTTTATGAAATCCCTGGGCTTTAAGGGCTTGAGCTTGTGTGGTGCTTTCACCCAGTCCACCGACGCACTTAAACACATGCGTAACTTTAAGCGTCTGGGTAGCCCAGTACAGTAAATGGGACAACGCACTCGCTAAAAGTTAAGGATGTGCATCAATGCTTTGCTGCGTCAGGACCAGCGCGCTCAGCACCTTGCATGATCGAGTCCTAAGTGCACCCAACATTTGTATACAGTTATGTGCTGGATGCCGTCTTGTCAGGGCTAATTTTCAGCCTGGCTGCATGCATGCCTTATTCATTTGTGACAGGAGATGTCTTCACAGCGGAGCAGAAGTACGGGCCTACAGAGGTCGCTGCAAACACACAGCAACGGGTTTTGAAAATGGGGCCATGATATCTCTTCTTGTTGATAAACACTCCTCTCCTCAAACTCACTGGTCTCCCTTGCCCCAGTTTCACACCACTGATTTTCTGTACAGATGCTTCTCATTTATACTGATGGAGCTGAAAGCAAAACTTGACCCAAGCCATGACACAAGGACTTGGAGCCCAATCTTTAAATAGGACCTTCAAAAGAAGAACAAAAAAATCAAAATACCTTTTGTTAGCGTGATAGGTCCAAAATAGTTGGTATCCATAATTTTTTTATCAAGTTCCAATGAGATACTCTGTACTGCTCCTTTCACCTTCATACTAGCATTGTTGATCAGAATATCCACACATCCATAGCAATCCAATACTTCTTTAGCTACATCTTGAACGCAGTTTAGGTCTGAGAGATCCAGAAGTACGAGCTTTGGTGTAAATGTCTTTTTTTTTAAAAAAAAGGCAATAATATTTTGTTATTTCAGGCATACAAGGTTATATGAAAGAAGAATGCGTCTGCTCTCTCCTTTAAAGCATATTTACTGTCTTATGCAAAGAAAGTGCCCCCACCGTCATTTTGAGAATATTGTATTTCCTTTTTACCCACTCTCCGAGGAATCTAACTCAGTTTTGCCAACTCACATGATTTTACCATGACTCTTACAATATCGACGTATTTCTTAAAGTCCCAGTTCTTGGAGCCCAGAGATTATGGGAGAGTTTTTAAAGCTGATCAATTTCTAGCCTTGTGTTTGTGAAGGAAAATAGGGAAACAGGACGAGAGTGCACTGTAAGGTTCAGAAGCCAGAACTCTGTGACACTCTAAGTACCTTTCCGACACTTGAGGAAAAGCTCTGTTTAGCTCAAAAGCTTGTCTCTCTCACCAACAGAAGTTGGTCCAATAAAAGATATTACCTCACCCACCTTGTCTCTCTAAAAAAGAACCCAAGTCATTATTCTTAAAAATCTCCTAGTTTTTAAATTAATCCCATTGTAGTTGATGGCCCAACTCGTGACCTTTGAAAATTTGGGTTTTCTGAAGGAAACCCTTTGTTAGGCAACTTGGGAGCTCCACAACTGGATAAATCCCAGCTCCCTTCTCCTCACTAGTGGCTGGTGTTGGGCAAATTGACCCCCCTTCCACACACACGCATATATTTGCTGACATGCGCCCACGTGCACCTCCTATTCTCCCCTGCACTTTGATGATATTTTCAGGGGTCATCACGTGGAGACATTTTGTGGGGAGAGATGGCTGGAGAAGTGTGAACAGAAAGGGCCATCCTTCACCCTTCCCCTCTCTGAATGAAACAGGGAGAGGACAGGGCAAGGTGGCAGAACAACGTGTGACCTGCTAGAACTCACGTCCTCTGTACTCTATCCCTTAGGCCCAGGGAACATTAGATGAAGACAGAGGTGCAGCATTATCATATTCCTTTTTAAAATTCTCTGGCCTTTTCCAAAACTTCAGATTAGCTGGAAAGGGAACTTGGCATTTAACAGTGAAATTCATCCCGTCCAAAAGGCCCGCACAAGGGCTCTGCATTTAAACCTCACTTACCCCCTAAAATTAGCATTTCATGGGATTCATGTGGAAGTGCAGGCTTTGTGCAAGCTCCCTGTCCAGCAGTGAATTCCACCCACTTCTTTTTTTTAATGCGCTTCCAGAAAATGTATCACACATTTGATTAATAAAGAGTTAAAGGAGGGTCAATATAATGGATGCCAATCAACATGGGTTCATGGAAAATATATCCTGTCAAACTACCTTGGTAGCAACCCTACCCGATCAAGCCTGTACATGACTTACGTGGCCAAAGGCCTGTCTTCCCCTGGTTTGTAAATCAGTCCAGGGCTTTTGCGGGAGATAAGTATCTAGATGCTCACGGGGAAGCAGCAGTGTGCAGCTGCAGAGCCAGAAGCATAGGTCCGGAGGGAAGTTTTACTACAAAACTTAGGTGTCAAGCAAGTTTAGGCTCATGCAGAGTTCAGGAGGAGTTTTGCACATTGCAATTTTTGGAACTTAGGCACCTAACTCCTTTTAGAATCGTAGAATCATAGAATCTTAGAGTTGGGAGGGACCTCAGGAGGGATCTAGTCCAACCGCCTGCTCAAAGCAGGACTATCCTCAGCTAAATCATCCCGGCGAGGGTTTTGTCGAGCCTCAGCTTAAAAGCCTTTGTGCAGTCAGGCCTAAATTCATTGGACAACTTGTCAACTGAGACTTGTTCGTCCAGCTCCAGGAGGCACGTTTGGAAGAGTTGCTGCAATGCAGCTCCTCATCTACCAAGTATGGATTTTCCTTCAGGAAACCAGCACAAACCAACATCCCTGAGCTGTGTTCTTGCTATTTCTACAGCACCAAAGGTGCACAAAAAAAGGCTGGATGCAGCAATTCTTATTCACATCGCTGCCGGATTTGCCCCTCAAAAGACACAGTCCAGCACCCAGAGGAGCTTACAGTGCTGTCCAGCAGCCCTTACTCCCACAAGTAGCCTCTCTTTCTCAAGGGACTACTTGTGAGACAGCTCAGGTAAGGATTGCTGGACTGACACGACATTTGATGCTCTGCGACGTGAATGGCGCAACAGGCAGGATGGGAATGAAAGGGAGAATTGCCCATTGGCGGGCAATGATCTCGTTTGTGTGAGATCACGGTCCCTGTCATAGACTGTGTTTTCTCTGTATAATATGCTGTGCTCAGGCCCCCACAGCACAAAGGATACGCCTGGTTGCCATCTTGCCTCTTCTTTATCTTTCCAAGCCACTCGGTACTGGGGGAGTAGGTGACCCTGGGAGCACAGAGATGTGGCCAGGCTGTCCCTACAACTTGGCAAATCCCAAGCTTTATAACCCTGTGGGCAGCTGAGAAGGTGGCAGAGCTGTAGTGGCTGATCTACGTCTCGGCCAGCCCTAGGGTCCGGAAACCTTGGAGGCAGCATAAAGCTCAGCAGGAGCCGAAAACCTGGGCTTGTCCCCATAAATGACAAGCATGTTTAGTTTTGTTAAGTTGGGGCACAATTGGGAGCTGCAGCACTTGGGCAAAGCACGTCAAAACCAGGTGCCTAAAACCAGCCTCTGAATTCTATTTTTAGGGCCCGAAATAAAAGCAGCCTCTTAATCAAAGCGGCTCGGCGCCCACAGCTCCCTTTGGTCTCAGCAGAGCATGTGGACTTTTGGCCCTTCTGGAAATCAGGCTGTGTATATTTGAGTATCTAAATATGGTTTTAGGCACCTACCTGGGGCTCTGGGATTGAAAATATTGGATTTTATACAAGCCATAAACATTCTAACAACCGCTGTGTGTGAAAACTCGGCCAAGCACCAGCTCATTCATATTTTCCCTGCAGATCTGTACACTTTGTCAAGGCAGCAAGCATGGAGAGGGTACACTTACTATGCTGGGGTCTGCCACACTGATTAAAGCATTATACAAGGCTTCTAACTTCTCCCACGTCTTGCCGCACAACACTAGCCTAGCTCCTCCAGAGTGAAAGACTCGTGAGCATTCTGCAAAATAAATAGATTAATAAGCAACAATAAGAAGTTGGTTACCGTAATTTTGCCTTGAAATGAATGATTGCTCTTCTGGTGATGAAACTGAATCTTTTTTCAAACTTCATTAATTTTGGGGAAAGCAAACAATAAAAATTAACAAAGAAACATAAAACCACTGCACAGCACAGAAAATAAACCAGATTAACAAACCAGATTAACATCTTTTACGATATTAAAAGCTGGCAGAACGATGCACTCCGGCCCCTGTATCTAATCAAACTCCAAATAGGCAAGGAGCTTGTGGATCCTGGTTCTGAGGCGACATTTACACTGCAACCAGGAATGCAATTTTCAGTTCACGTAGCAGTGCCCACACCAGCTTTGATCTAGCTATCTGAATGTGACACAAAGGCCCATTGGTGGTTCATTACTCTGTGTCAGCAACTCGTCAGGCCTGACAGACTTACTACACCTCACGTACTGTTGTCATAACCTGTATCTAAAAGGAGCCATGTAGGGTATCATATGCAAACTGTTAATACACTGGTCTCAAAAATCACGGTGTGGTGCATGTACGGGGTGTGTACAAAGAGTTATGGACAGGTAGTAGAATTATGTTCTTCAGCAATTCCTGAGCCCAGACTGCCCCAGACAAAGGAATGTGGATTTCCTTGTCTGACCTGCAGGCCCATCAAAATACCTTTACATACAAGGTAAATAAAGCGATCAAGCAAACCAATGGAAGAAGACAGCATGACATCTATACCCAGGAGGCAAGAGAAACTTTGTTGAGACTTACTTTTCAGAGTACACATCTCAAACGGTTACTGAACTACTGAAGAGAGGGAGAGAGCAATCTTAAGTTATCATTCCCGTAAGGAGTCAGAAACCAAACGTTTTGAGTTCCATGTGCCGGGTCCAGGCTAACAGTAGATGGAAGAAAGACTGGTCAGAAAAATGTCCTTAAACAAAAGACTCTAATTTGTTAGGTTTTTTCCTTAGAAGCATATTTTTGCTTTTGTTTGCTTATAACCATTTATATTCTTATTCTTTATACTTGGAATCATGTGTACTTTTGTTAATACACTTGTTTCATTTTTACCATAAACCAACTCAGGGCTTTGATTAAAGTGGAGGGTCTGTCAGCCCCAGTTAAGCTAATAAGCTGCTGTGTACGGGCTCCTTAGAGGAGCAGCCAACTTGAGAAGGTTTGTGGGTACTACAGTAAAAGAGGCTGAGTGCTGCAGAGAAAGGCATCTCAGGGGAACTTGGGAACCAAGGGTCACTGATCCTAGGCAGGGTTATGCCGGGCAGAGTCCTGGAGAGTTGGCTGGCAAGGCAGATGGGCTAATGTGTCAGGAAGTGGGCAATACGCCGAGCTTAGCAGCAGCAAAGTTCTCACTTACTGAAGCTGAGGGGGTAACGAAGTTCTGAAAGCCTGGTGGATCACCACGCTCACTGAAAATTGCAATGAGACTGCGGTGGCACAGGCTTTGGTGTGGGCTGGCCCACCTGGCACCTCTGTTACGTACTCACATACCAGGCAATGAAATGACTCCTTCCAGCATGGTTATAGCTTGTGTTTGTTGTCAACTGCCCTCATGTAGCCCGGTCGCTTGTCTTCATTATGTACCTTTGAAATTCTTTACAGTCTCCCTTAATCTTGACTAACCTAAGTCATTTGGAGGCAGTGTTGCTGTGGCTGATTGCACACCCTTTTTTGTCACCCCCCACCGGAACTCCTGTGGGCTATCATCAAACAGCTACATCCCATAGTCAATGGTGGCCCTATCCTGAAAGAAATCTTTCCCGAACCCCCTCTTCTGGCCTTCAAAGAACCCTCCACTGCTCCAAGTTCATCACCAGAGCCAAGCCCCCCACAGATCAAGGTACACCAGCTCAAAGTGGCACCAGACCCTACTAGAACAACAGATGCAAAACCTGCAGCCATACTCCAGTGCTGCAGTGATGAACGCCCCCCGCACCCCAGCTTTCCAGATCCATGGGTCCTACAAATGTCTATCACAATGTGTGGTGAACCTCATCCAGTGCACTAAATGCCCCAATAACAACTGTGTGGGTGAAACCAAACAATCACTATGCTCTCAAATGAACTCACATAGGATGTTTTGTCTTTGATTGTTTTCCTATCACCTGTGGGTGAACACTTCACAAAGTGATCCTTCTGTGTCTGCTTTATCACTTCTCATCCTCAAAGGAAACCTGCACACCGCTTTCAAAAGACAACCCTAGGAGCTTAAATTCATCACTTTGCCAGATCCTAAAAATCATAGTCTTAAAAAGGACACTGGATTTATGATTTATTACAACCATCTGTAACAATCTGTAGTTGGCCAAGAGATACACCATAAAGTGGCCCATGGAAAGCGACTTGGGATGGAAAGCTGCTGACTGGAGCAAACCAGCTGCTGTTCAAGATGTATCCCAAGGTGGCTGTACCTACAGTTATGACAAGATGTACTGCACAAGTTGCAAGAACTCAAAAGCTGATGTCGCGTTCCCTGATTGAATAGTGAGACTATCCCTTTTGTTGGACCTTTCAAACCTTAGGCAGAAGTAGGGGTCCCCTTCTGATTGGTCCAGCCCAGTATTTCCAAGAAGAGGAACCAAGTTGAACTATCCAGCAGAAATGGAATAAAAAAGCCTGTATCCTTTAGCAGATGGTTTCCCAAAAGGCAAAAAGACCTGGAAGGGAGAAGACTGAGGTCCTGGACTGGCCACCTGGGAGTCCTCCTGGTGATACCAAACACCTCTCTCGAATATGAACCTTTAACTGTCTCTGTTTTCCTGATCGAGACTCTGATTAAGCCACATGCACTGATGTTGTGCAAGGCTCCAGCCAATCCACAAGCCAGGAACGGGTCTGGTGGCTCTCAGAGCAGGTATATAAACTTCACAGGAGGAACAGCAGTGCAGTCTGCTCAACATCCGTCCAGGGACTTGGAACTCTCCCTTGCCACTGTGGCAGCTGACTCCCCGAGCCTTACTCTGCTCCAACCTTGCTTGTGCGCCAGCCTTGTTCCTAGTGCTGCGCCAGCCTTGCTCTCACTTCAGCCTCACTCCAACCCTACTCTGGATTCCTCATTCTGACTCTGACCCCCTGGCTCCAACCACTAGGCACGACTGCCACAGCTTCCAATACTAGGCCTGACTATCCCCACATAGTTTCTGACAGTTTAGCAGGCTGTCCCCAGTTAGGCTCATTAGCCAAGATTTGTCTCCTGTGTTTGCAGATGCCCCCTACAATTTAAATGAAATTTCCAGGCACCCTAGCCACTGAGATGCAAACACCTAGAAGATAATAAGGTGATAAGTAACAGTCGGCATAGATTTGTCAAGAACAAATCCAACCTAACAGCTTTCTTTGATAGGGTAACAAGCCTTGTGGATAGAGGGGAAGCAGTAGATGTGGCATATCATTACTTTAGTAAGGCTTTTGATACTGTCTCGCATGACCTCATAAACAAAACAGGGAAATACAATAGATGTAGCTACTATTAGGTAGGTGCATAAGTGGTTGGAAAACCATTCCCAGGGAGTAGGTACCAGTGGTTCACAGTCAAGCTGCAAGGGCATATTGAATCAGGTCCCGCAGGGATCGGTTTTGGGTCCAGTTCTGTTCAATGTCTTCCTCAATGATTTAGATAATGGCACAGAGAGTACACTTATAAAGTTTGTGGTCAATACCAAGCTGGGAGGGATTGCAGGTGCTTTGGAGGACAGGATTTAAATTCAAAATGATCTGGACAAACTGGAGAAATGGTCTGCAGTAAATAGGATGAAATTCAACAAGGACAAATGCAAAGTGCTCCACTTAGAAAGGAACAATTGGTTGCACACATACAAAATGGGAAATGACTGCCTAGGAAAGAGTATTGTGGAAAGGGATCTGGGGGTGATGGTGTACCACAAACTAAATATGAGTCAGCAGTGTAACACTGTTGCCAAAAAAGCGAACATCGTTCTCAGATGCATTAGCAGGAGTGTTGTAAACATGACAGTAATTGTTTCACTCTCCTTTGTGCTGATTAGGCCTCACCTGGAGCACTGTGTCCGTTTCTCGGTGCCACGTTTCAGGAAAGATGTGGGCAAACTGGAAAAAGTCCAGAGAAGAGCAACAAACATGGCGTTGGGATATAGAAACTGCTGAGGTAGCAGAGGTAGGAGTGGTGGTGTTGATCTTCCAGCAGATTAGGCCCTGGCACACAGCAGAAGGATGTTTGCAGCTGTTTATCTGAGGGGGTGGGTTGTTTTGAGCGTATGCTTGGCTGGCTGGTTTTGCCTGGGATGCTGGCCTATGTCTCTGAATTGGGTTCTCTGAACGCTTTTCAATACACTTTCTTACAGTTTGTGTGCCAGGACTATAAGGCAGAGCAGACACCTGTCTAAGATTGCAGGTATCAGAGCGTTCAGGAGGGAGGCAATGTTGCCTTCAAAAAATATTCCCTGTCTCATGACAACCATATTCCCTGTTTGTTTAGACATAAAATAGCCTGGTTTCCTTTTCTACCATGCAGATATTTCCGGAAGAAAATTTCCCTGAAAAAAGAAATCCATTCAAACATCTTCCCTTTAGTGTAGGAAAAAATAGAAAAGAAAAAACAAAGGGAAGAGGCTGGGGTTCTTGTAAAATAAACCAAACCAAATCCAAAAGGCACAATTTTAAATATAGAAAAATTCCTTTAGAAGGAATTTTCCGCATGTAATATGATAGTGGCTGAGCAAAGAGCAGCAGTCGTCCTGTCCGCACAGAGGGTGGGTATGTCTCAGCCCTTCTACGCTGGAGGGAGTGGGGAGACCCCAGAAAACACAAACAGGTGAAGTTGTTTTTTAAAAATGAAATGAAATACCCATCTACTATATCATCAACAAACCATTAGAGAGGAATATAAATGAATATAATGCTAGATATTTTCAGCAAATGGAGATTACAAGATAAATAAAAGTAATGCGTAAGTGCAACGTGGTATGTCTTGAGCAACTATTCTTGCTTTACATGGCTATGGAGAATGAACGACACAGCTCTGCCGCTTGGCCACTGTGACACTTGCTCTCTGCTGCAGCACACCCGGATGTGCCTGTGCCACGTCAGAGCCACCCAGTTAGACCCGGGTCCTGCAAACACTTACTGTTGAAGACCATAGGACTCCTCATGCTTCAAGTTCAGCAGGCACATAAATGTTTGCATGATTAAGGCCTGAAGGAGCTGGAGTGGTGCAGAACTCATAGTTTATACAAATCATGCTGCCACGATACATGTAATTAGATCTCACATGGACAGCATGCTAAAATAACTCCATCTTCATTTTCCTCTCAAACTTCTTATTCTACTGAGATAAATACATAAATTAAAAATACAGTCCAGCAGCAGTTCCTGTAAAGGAGAACCAAGAGGGCACATTCCAGAATTGTCATAGTTGTTTCTATTTATATTTCCCTTCCCTCTGTTTTGCTGGGTGTACGTATCCTATGTAAGGTCACAAGCACATATGGTCATCTGTCAGCGTCCATGCTAGATACCATGATTCTGTTGCTGTGTGAAACAGTGAAAAAACAAAACCCAGACCCAGACCACCTACCTTTGCCCAACCCAGAGATGGCATCCGTAATCACCACCACTTTGTTTTGCACAGCTGATTTGGACATTAGCCGAACGACTGCTCGATAAATATATATAATCCCACTGATTCCAAAGAGAAGCAAAGGAACAATAAGCACCGCCAGGACACCCATTTTTGCCTGAAAAAAAATAGATCCGGTTAGGGTCACAACGGAAACGAGTCAGTCTTCATATTTTTAAGTATATAAAAGATGAAGCCTGATCTCCATGAATGGAAAAGATAAGCAGAGTGTCTCCATTGTGCGACACAGCAGCAGTCACAGTGTGTCACCAGTTTTTAACAGTTTCAGTGGACAACTTAGCTTGCAAATCAATGGTATAATGCCTATTTTTATCAGACAGGCTTCATTTCCCCCCTCTCGATTACACTTCTAGGTAAAGCTTTTTATCGTTTTATTGATGACAGCTCTCTTTCCACAGTTGCAGGAGTGAATTCGGTTTAACCAAAGGGATGCAAAATTATGTGACATTGATCACTGATACATTTTCATCTCGTAGTGGAACTACGGAGATAAAAGCTTCTCATTGTTATCAGTTGCTAAAGAATAAGAGAATATACACATTTCCCATATTCCAGAAAAGAATAACTTACTGTGAATATGAAGCAGTCAAGGAGCAGCTAAGTGTTCTTCTCAACCAGTTAATTTATTTTAGGCTTTCAACCAAACACTTTCAGCATTTTTGGAAAGCAGTTCATGTACTGAAAGCAGTTCATGTGCTGCCTTGCTGGAGAACCGCTATGTATAGTTCTCAGCTGCATAAGAGATTTTTTTTAAAAGTAAATATAGCTTCTACAGCACGATCCGCATGCCTGACCTATTTAGTTTAATCGGGCTGGAAAGTCTTTCCAGAGCTCTTTGCACAGTCCTAGTTCAACTGTACAAAGAAGCAGCTATGTTTTTGTGTCCTGCCTTTCTGAAAAAATGGAAGTATGTTCCTCAGATCACTTTGTTGGTTGGTTTAGGCCTTCAACTGACACTATGCAGGAAAACAATTTGTAAAAGCCCAACCACACTAGACAGGCTTGGGTGGTTTTTTCTTTTTCAAACGTTTCAATGGAAAGAGTTTGTGTTTGTTCAAACTGAACGTTCACTCCGTCTGCTAAATAAACACCGCCAGCATGCATGCCAAGGAGCTCACTGAACCTCAGAGGCACTTGGAGAGGCATTGCACCACCTGTCACTCCACTGGTGTGACTGGGAAAATCAGTGGTAAAAGGCCTGCCGCTGGTACCCTTCCTGTAGCCGTAGCAGAGAAAAGCAACTTCCCTCGAGTCACTTTCCTCTGGACCACTTGATGCCCCCCAGCAGAATAAAACCAGCTGTGGCTGGGTCCCACTGTCAAGACTGATGCCAGAGACAGTCAAATGGCTGCCACCAAACTAGCCTAGGAGAGCAATAGTTACTGCTGGGTTTCCTCTCCACTATGGATGAGAAGAAAAGGCAGTTGCAGATGGGGAGGAGCAAAGAGGTAATCTCATCAATGATAATCTCTGGAGAAAGGTCTTACGGTAGGGGTTACTGTGGGGCTGCTGCTGGAAAGTGGCAGTGGCTGTTGCAAAGGGTTTAGGGATCATTTTTAGGACCCTGAAGATGGCAGTGGCTGTGCAGATGGGGTGACTTTTGTGAGGAGCTCTGGGATTCACTTTTAGGGGCTTGAAATGGGAGGTGCAATTTTCGCATGCTTTGTAGTTGCCTTTTTGTTCCCAGGAAGCAGGAATAGATGCTGATGTCTCTTACTTAGAAGTCTGGGCTGAATGGTTTTGACAATAGGATAAATTCCCGCTAACGTGCTCTTCATGAAAACGGCCAATATGATTGTTTGAGCTGCGTGATTGGTCCCATAAGTCCTATGGTGTCGCTTTAGATTCCTAAATGGGGGCATGTCAGATGGGAGTGGGGAGGTGAGGTGGAGTGTGGGTGAAGGGAGATGTGTCGGTTAGGATTAGGGGGTGTCATAGGAATTGGAGTGATGTCAGAGTGGTGAGGGCTGTCAGGCAGTTTGGGGTGTCACGAGGATGTGGAGATGGGGATGTCAGGATATCAATGAGAGTTGGGCAGATGATAGGGTGGGGGCATAAAGGAAGGCCTGGGAAGGTGTCAGTGTTAGGGTGGGGATATATAAGTAGTATTGATTAAAAATGCCTCAAAATATATTAACAGCTATAATTCTCTCATTGTCCCGTTTAATCAGAAAGCTATTTATCTATTCCTCCCTCCATGGCAACTGAGAGTACAACTAACCAAGCCTACGCATATTCCAAAACGTTAGCTTCCCTGTGAGCTAAAGACAATGGAATCAAAATCAACATGCACGTCCCAACTTATGGGACCCCTTGTCTTGAGAGCACCAATTAAGCTAAAGTTAACATACACATTCTCCAGGGGAAAAGAAGCTCTGATGTGTGTCAAGGCGTCTCCCAGCTATTGTTAGACCCTGAGACAAGAGACGCCCATGATTTGCTCATAGGTGAAACTTCTATCTCGCTTGGTCTAGCTAAAAAGGACCCCTAGCAGCTGAAAGACAAGAGGAACTGCCTGTTTTCCTATGCTGTGTCACCATTGTGTCTTGGAAGTTCCATTAAATTTCACAGACTAGTGTAGAAACTGTACGTTAGACCAGTTATGAATCCTTGTTAGGAGACCTCCAGAAAGATGAAGGATATATCAACATGAGCTCCCATGTGACACTGTGGTCAAAAGAGCTAATGTGAGCCCTGGGATGCATAAACAGGGGATTCTCGACTAGGAGTAGAGAAGGTATTTTACTTTTGTATTTGACACTGATGCAACTCCTGTTGGAATCCTGTGTTCCGTTCTGGTGCCAACAATTCAAGAAGGATGTTGGTAAATTGGAGAGGATTCAAAGAAGAGCCACGAGAATGACTAAAGGTTTAGAAAACATGCCTTATAGTGAAAGACTCAAGGAGCTCAATCTATTTTGCTTAACAAAGAAAAGGTTAAGGGGTGGGTTGATTAGTCTACAAGTAGCTACCTGGGGAACAAATATTTAATAATGGGCTCTTCAATCTAGTAGAGAAAGGTATAATCCAAGGCAATGACTAGAAGTTGAAGCTGGACAAATTCAGACTGAAAATAAGGCCCAACAATGAGAGTAATTAACCATTGGAACCATTTACCAAGGGTCATGGCGGATTCTTCATCACTGATCATTTTAAAATCAAGATTGGATGTTTTTCTCAAAGATCTGCTCTAGGAATCATGGTGGGGATGTCCTATGGCCCGTGCTATATGTTGATCCCTTCTGGCCTTAGGTCACACGTCGATCTGCACTGTTGGTTCCAGGGGGGAAGGGTTTGGGTGACTATATGATGATCATGGCTGTTGGTTCAGGTAGGAAAGGGTTTCATTGATCATCCAGCAGTCACAGCTGCTGGTTCTGGGTGAGAAGCATTTGGGTGACCTCACAACATATAACAGGTGTTGGTATCTGGGGGACTGGTTTGGTGACACACAGGGCAATCACAGCTCTTGGTTCTGGGGGAAGTGCTTGGGTGATACAAACTGGGATCAAGGGTACTGGTTCCGGA
This sequence comes from Mesoclemmys tuberculata, assembly GCA_007922155.1. Classification (NCBI taxonomy): domain Eukaryota; kingdom Metazoa; phylum Chordata; order Testudines; family Chelidae; genus Mesoclemmys; species Mesoclemmys tuberculata. The sequence continues at coordinate 4,545,963 of ML675637.1, forward strand.
GGGAAGCATTTGGATTACACACGCTTTTATCACAGCTGTTGGTTTTGTGGGGGCACATGGTGATCAAGTCTATTTTATCCAAGAGAAAGGGTTTGACTGATCACACCGCGATCATGGGTTGGTTCCAGGGGAAGGGTTTTAGTGACTCACATGTTGATCAAAAGAGTTGACTAGGTGGGAATTGTTTAGATGACACACATAAATAACACGGATCTTGGTTTCTATGCAAACCTCAGGCATATCAAATAGCAAAGAAAAACAAGGCCACTTTGAAGGTTTCCACAGTCTGGCCTGAGGGTAAAAGGGCTACGCTCTAATAGCTGGCCTCCTGAAAAGGAAACACGGTCTCAGCATGCAGAGAAAAACCACCAGAACAAAAATGGTTGCAAAAGATTTTAACTGTTATCATGTATCCATCACCATTCTTAAAAATATATGTGGACATCTCATGACAGATTTCACAACTTTCCTTTGCAAACAAGAGAAATGGAGAATTCAGTGATCCTTACAGTGCAACTGGGTAAAAGATTACATATTTTTTTCTTCTTAAGTAGTTTTCCTCTTAACAGAAATTTACTTTAAAGTTTCTTAAAATAAATTCCATCTGAAATGAAAACAATTAAAGGCTATACTGGGTCAGTATTCTCAGGTACATGGTTTCTCTCACATATTCCACCACCCTAACTTTCACAACTCCTTAGTCCAAAGAGGACAAATTACATCAAAGATTTTCAGTAGAATCATAGAATAGTAGAGTTGGAAGGGACCTCAGGAGGTATCTAGTCTAACCCCCTGCCCCTGAGGACTAACCTCAGCTAAATAATCCCAGCGAGGGTTTTGTCAAGCCACAGTTTAAAAACCTCTAAAGATGGAGATGCCACCACCTCCCTAGGTAACCCATTCCAATGCTTCACCACCCTCCCAGTGAAAAACTTTTTCCCAATGTCCAACCTAGACCTCCCCCACTGCAACTTGAGACCATTGCTCCTTGTTCTGTCATCTGCCACCACTGAGAACAGCCTAGCTCCATCCTCCCTGGAACCCCCTTTCAGGTAGTTAAAGGCTGCTATCAAATCCCGCCTCATTCTTCTCTTCTACAGACTAAACAAGCTTAGTTCCTTCGGCATCTCCTCATAAGTCTTATGCTCCAGTCCCCTAATCATTTTTGTTGCCCTCCACTGGACTCTCTCCAACTTGTCCACATCCTTTTTGTAGTGGGGGGGCCCAAAACCGGACACAATACTCCAAATGCAGCCTCACCAGTGCTGAATAGAGGGGAATAATCACTTCCTGTAATCTGCTGGCAATGCTCTTAGTAATGCAGCCCAATATGCTACTAGCCTTCTTGGCAACCAGGGCACACTGTTGACTCCTATCCAGTTGTGTATGGGATTCTTCCGTCCTAAGTGAAGGACTCTGCACTTGCCCTTGTTGAACCTCATCAGATTTCTTTTGGCCCAATCCTCCAATTTGTTTAGGTCCTACTGTATCCTATCCCTCCCTTTCAGGGGATCTACCACTCCCCCTATCTTAGTGTCATCTGCTGACTTGCTGAGGGTGCAATCTATCCCATCCTCCAGATCATTAATGAAGATGTTGAACAAAACTGGCCCCAGGACCTACCCCTGGGTCACTCCACTTGTGACCAGCTGCCAGCTAGACATGGAGCCATTGATCACTACTCGTTTAGCCCTATGCTGTAGCCAGTTCTCTATCCATTTTATAGTCCTCCATCCAACCCATACTTCTTTAGTATTAGTCACCATTTCCTATAATACTAACAAAAAATATAATTTTCAGTTTTCTGAGATAATTTTGGTTATCACATCAGACTTTCATTCTTCAACTAATAATTAACTTCCTCTTTACTTTCATTTTCATTAATAAGAGTAACAAATGAGAAGGTTTTGTAATTTTTTAGTATATGTTAATTTTCTGTTAATCCCCATGTCCACATAGTGAATGCTTCTGTAAAGTTGTGGTTTACCACAGCATAGATGCTTTCTGTTTCAGTGAGTTTCATGTATATCTGGCTTCTCCCAAAAGTGTTGGTGAAAGAGGTTTCACACTACAGTGGAAGGTTTGCATCATGAGAAAAAGCACCTCTATTCTAATATTTTTTAAATCTTTCAAAGTAGCAGGAGATGGAGGAAAAGTGATGCAAATATATAATACACAAGAGCAAATCTAAAATTAAAAACATAGAATCAGGACTCAGAATTTGAATATCCTGCAATGTGAACTTGGAACTTGTCAAATAAGGCATCCAGATTGGGATTCGGGGGGGATATCCTCTGAAGGCATCAACTGTTTCTCTCTTTGCCTCGTGAAACTCAGGTTCCAATAGTTCCAAATAGCTGGGATATAGTTCTTCATAACTTCCTTTTCTGGTTTGAAAACCAACTGCTGGATGTCTGCTATGTCTATCAGAATTCTTCCGAAGCCCTTGGCCATTGTCAGGGTAATTCACACTTCTCTTGAGTAGAATTGTCTACCAAACCACACAAAACCTCAGCAAGGTTAGTGAGGAATGATTTCCCTAAACATGTTCGTTCTTTAATTTCTTTAATCTGGTGGCGCAGGTCTAAGATAGAAACTCTATACAGACCTGGATTGAAATCTCTGTCCACTAACATTCAACATTGACTTCATTTTATACACATTTGCAGCAACTACAAAAGGGTGAGTTCAATAAAACCACCATTTCTATTGCCTTCTCATCTGCACAGTTAAGGACAGCATTTTCCAAATCATAGGATTAGCTAGAAGATATATTCATGAGTAATTTCCTGTAGGGCCAGGGTCACAACTATTTAGGAAATACATGTTCATTTTGCCTAGTTCTAAGTCACTGACTGTGGAATTCTCTTCCTGGATCATCTGAGAAAATACTGACCTAAACAGCTGAACACAAGTATGAGGATATCTTTATTTCAGTTAGCTACACAGTTTGCGTTGTACAGTTGTTCACTATTTGAAAGTTGAGATTTAAAAACATTACTGTTTCCTAGGTAGCATGTCCAATAGCTTGGAGCATTATCTTATTTACTGAACTTTCTCCATGTGATCATGAAAGGGTGGTGGGGGAGCAAAAATTAAGTAAGAAATGATTGTTTTAGCAAATGCTCATATATCTCTAAGTCCCCAATAAGTGTGAGCGATATTTTGCCAAAACAAAATTAACAACCAGTTATGTGACCATATGGCCTTCAGGAAAGAGAGAAAAACCCTCATCCCAGGGTGGAATACACCACTTTCAGTTTCATATAAAGTAAAATTCGAGAGAAGGTTACATCAGATGACTCAGAATCATGACAACAGATTCTCTCATCACATTCTCCTCCGATCCCTTCAAACCTGCTTCACTCAGCACTGACTCATTATTACTGAGGCATGTTATTTACAAAAGGTTTAGCACCATCATGGGAGGGGGGAGAAAACAGCCAACATTCCCAAATTTGTGGCTTTGCTATTAAATGGAAAATGAGATTTAAACTCAGTATGATCACACTGTGTTTGAGGTCAGTTCAAATTCTCCTTTAAAGTCTGTGACACTTTCATCTCCAGCCCTGAGAGTCTGATTTGACATAAAAAAAATATCAAAGTAGGATTCCCAAGCACAGAGAACTGGGAACACTGCATCACCTGTCACACTGGGAGGTGGACAAGCAGAATGTGAAGATAAACTCAACATTGCTCAGACAGAAGGTAACATTGCGAGGGAGATAGGAATTCCCTCCTTCCCTTTGATTCACCGCATTTCCTTCGGGTATTAGAGAGGCTGAAATGACATTTTTACCTGCCTCTGTCCCTACTTTTTGTTTATTTTTAAATATATTTTAAATGAGAAAAATGGTACAAAAAAATAACTGCTATTCAGCAACAAACAGAGCAATGTAAGAACAACTGGGAATGAGATAATTTTTCCCTAAAGAGGGAACTTGGTGACGCTAATGATTGCTTTGCAGTTGGAAGAAGAGTAGAAATATGTGATCCAGGTTTGTTTAGATTAGGAAAAGCAATGAATGTTAGATCAGATCACGTGGAAATATGTTAGATAATCCCATCCACTATACGTGGGCTATATCTTTACTGCAAGCATAGCTGTGTTTTTACATCAGGATAGCTAACTCTGGCTAGCTAACCCCATGAAAAATTGTAGTGGAGATGAGGCTCAGATAGATTCAAGACAGCTATTCAAGATCACCCCTCTCTCCTACCTGGGGCTGATTGCAGCAGGAATGCACACTCCCATGACACATAGGACAAAGGGGCTGAAAGAAAGGACCATGGGATTTATCCCAAAGGTTGAGCTGCAAAAGGAGGTAACTCAACAAGGACAGCCAAGGGAGCACAGTGAATCAAAGAGTGCCAACAGACTTAAAGGTCCATAGGTGGGAATTAGGAAATATATGAAAAAAAATCTTTTGTCAGCCCTACACAAGGTTTTCATGGTGTTTCTCTCTTTTGCAGATTCTTTGATGGCTAGTAAGGGTTGAGTTCTGATGGAAGCCTTTCCCACATTGAGAGCATCTATAGGGTCTCTCTTCTGTGTGGATCCTCTGATGTCTAATAAGGGCGGAGCTGTCAGAGAAGCTTTTTCCGCACTCAAAGCATTTATAAGGTCGCTCATCCGTGTGGATTCTCTGATGCGTAATAAGGACTGAGCTGTCGGCAAAGGTTTTCCCACACTCACCACATTTATAGGGTCTCTCTCCCGTATGGATTTTCTGATGTCTAATGCGGTGGGAACTCTGCCTGAAGGTTTTCCCACACTCACCGCATTTATAGGGGCGCGCGCCTGTGTGGATTCTCTGATGCGTAGTGAGGTCGGAGCGGTAACTGAAGCTTTTCCCGCACTCACCGCATTCATAGGGTTTCTCTCCCGCGTGAATTCGCTGATGATTAACAAGGGCTGATCTGTCAGCAAAGTTTTTTCTACACTCACAGCATTCATACGGTCTCTCTCCCCTGTGGGTTTTCTGATGTCTAATAAGATCAGAGCGGTAACTGAAGGTTTTCCCGCACTCGCTGCATCCATAAGGTCTTTCCCCCGTGTGAATTCGCTGATGTTCAATAAGGGCTAAGCGGTAACTGAAGGTTTTCCTGCACTCACAGCATTCATAGGGGCGCTCGCCCGTGTGCGTTCTCTGATGCCTAATAAGGTCCGAGTGGTTACTGAAGGATTTGCCACACTCGCAGCATCCATAGGGCCGCTCTCCCGTGTGCATTCGCTGATGTATTATTAGGTGTGAGCTGCGAGGGAAGTTTTTCCCACACTCGTTGCATTCATACGGTCTCTCCCCTGTGTGGATTCTCTCATGGTTAATAAGGCCTGAGCGGTTGCTGAAGTTTTTCCCACACACAGTGCAGATGTTTTTTCTGTCTTCCATGAGAAGTCTCTGCGGGGTTGAGATTTTGTTGAGGTCTTTGTGAGTTTCCAAACACTTGATGGATTTACACACGCTCTTCCCTTCCTTGTTTCCCTTCTGCCTTTCTGGCCTGTGCGGTATCTTATAGGCATTTCCCTGCTCATGACTTACGGACGCTTTCCCTTTGGATTTTTGCAGTAATACCCCATGTGTTTCCACTTGCTCAGAGTCTTGCGGTGGAAGACACTTCTTATTCTCAATCACCAGCCCAACACCTGCTAGGATAGAGAGAAAAACCTCAGAAACAGGAATGGAAAAGGGAAGAACAAACCAAAATAATATCTGGAGATGTGGGAAGAAAATCAGGCACTGAATTCCCCAAACATTTCCCCATAGGGGAGAGAGGCAGGATCAATTCTGCCTCTGTAACCCATCCAAGTACTCAATGGGAAGAGAGGTCAGGAGGGAGTTATTGCCAGGTGTCAGTCAGAGTGAGTAGGGACCCATTAGCAAAATCTGCCCTGAGGATCGTCACCTACTGGGGACAATCCTGAAGGTGAAGAGCTCACAAGGTCTTTGTAGAGCCTTCAGGCACTGACAGTTATTGACTTGGATTAATGATTCCTCACCCATGCAGTCAACTTTCATGATCTTGCTTTCTTCTGGGCCCTGAGATCTGGGACCCACGGCTCTTCCCCTCATTCTAGCTGGGAAGATCACATCAGTTTTGGAAACTGGAAATCCTGCTCAAGGGAAAGAAAACAAGGGATGTCAGGTGAATTCATAATATGTCCTGCAAATTCTTAGCATGTACAGGGGACAACTTTCTGATTCAGAGGGTTGAGGAAACAACGAGAGGGTCATCGATTATGCATTTGGTTTTGACCAATAGGGATGAGTTAGTTGGAAACTTGAAGGTGGTTGGGAATTTTGGAGGAAGTGATCATGATCTGATAGAATTCAAGATTCTATGGAAAGGAGGACACGAGAACAGCAAAACAAGGCCACTGGACTTCAAAAAGGCAGTTTTCAGCCAACTCAGGGAAATAGCAGGCATCCCATGGAAAAACCAATTCTGAAGAAAAGGAGTCGAAGGGGGCTGGCAGTTCCTAAAAAATGTAATACTACAGGCTCAACATCAAGCTATTCTGACACAGAGAAGAAGAGCCACAGGACGCCAATAAGGCTGCACAGGGAACCTTTTAGCTATATAAAAACCAAAAGGGGGACACACAGGGAATGAAAGAAGGGGCATGTCGCCAAGGAAGTATACATGGAAATAGCGTAAGCATGCAGGGACAAAATCAGGAAAACCAAGGCAAAATGAGTTCTAGCTGGCAAGGATGTTAGAGACAATAAGAAGGGGTTCTTCAAATATATCAGACCAAATAAATAAATAAATAAATAAAGGCCAAGGACAGTGTGGGGCAAGGGACGCAGACTGAGATAAGCAGAGAACGTGTCAGAGAACGTCTGACCAGTTTGAATGAATCCATATTAGTGGGGCCAAGTGCTATTCACTTGAGGGCACTGAAGGAATTAGCTGAAGAAATCTCAGAGCCACTGGCAATATTTACAAACTCATGGATGACAGGAGAGGTCCAGGAAGGCTTGAGAAGGGCTAACGTGGTGCCCATCTATAAAAAGGTGAAAAAAGAGGAGTCGGGGAACTATAGACCTGTCAGCCTAACTTCAATACCTGGAAATCTACTAGACCAATGTACAAAACATTCCATTTGCAAATACGTGGAGGATGAAGGGGTGATCACCAGCAGCCAGCATGGATTTACCAAGAACAAAGCATGCCAAACCAGCTTGGTTTCCTTCTTTGACTGGGTAACAGGTTTGATGGATGGGGGAATGTGGCAGATATGATATACCTGGACTTCAGCAAGGTTTTTGACACAGTCCCATATGACATTCTGATAAGTAATCTGGAAAAACGTGGGCTCGACAAAACTACCATTAAGTGGATACATAATTGGTTAAACAGCCACAAAGAATAACTATTAATGGAATGACGTCGGATTGGAGGGAGGTCTCAGGTGGGGTTCCACAGGGATCTGTTCTGGGTCTGGTGTTCTTTAACATATTTATTAATGACCTGGATGCAGGAAGAGAGAGCATATTAATCAAGTTTACAGTTGACAAAAAGCTAGGAGGGTTGCCAACACTTTGGAGGACAGTGCTAAAATTCAGAGGATCTTGATAAATTGGAGATCTGGGCTACAAACAACAAAATTAAATACTACAAAGACAAATGTAAGGTGCTACACTTAGGGAAGAGAAAACAAATACAGAACGGAGGTAAACTGGCTTGCAACAGCACTGCTGAGAAGGATCTGGGAGTTGTGGTGGATCACCACTGCAAATATGAGTCAGCAATGTGATGCTGGTGCAAAAAAAGCAAATGCAGTTTTAGGTTGCATTAACAGCGGTATAGCATGCAAGTCGTGGGAGGGGATAGTACCACTCTACTCAGCGCGGGTTAGGCCTCAGCTGGAGTGCTGTGTCTAATTTTGGTCATCAATGTATTGAAAGGATGTAAAGAAACCAGAAAGGATCGAGAGGCAAGCGACAAAGATGATCAAAAGGATGGAATACAGGCCATGTGAGCAAAGGCTGAAGGAACTGGGTACGGTTCGTTGGAAAAGAGATTAAGGGTGGGACATGATAGCAGTCTTCAGATACTTGAACGGCTGCCATAAAAAGATGGAGAAAAGTTGTTCTCTTTTGCCAAAGAGGGCAAGCAGCATTGGGTTCAAACTCCAACATAGCATAACAGATTTAGATTACATGTCAGGGAAAATTTACTAACTGTAAGAACAGTAGGACAGTGGAACAGCTGCCTCCGGCCGCTGTGGGAGCCCCTTCACAGATGTTTTCAAAAGGAGGCTGGATAGCATCTGTCTGGGATTGTTCAGACACAACAAATCCTGCATCTTGCCAGGGGTTTAGACTAGTTGACCCTTGCAGTTCCTTCTAGCGCTACGGTTCTAGGGCATTTCTTACAAAGAACGTTCCATTACTTTAACCCTAGTTCATTTTAAAGCAGTAACATCCTGGGGCCAGCTTTGCAAGTGCTCAACTGTGCTGCACACTCTGCTAACGATCCCCCTTTCTTCTGAGAACAAGACAGCCAGACGTTCCTCCTGAAGGACAGAGGAGGACACTCCCTGTTGCAGAAAGGGAAGACTCCAGCCAGAGGGAAAGTGTCCCTGGATTGGCTTCTTATTGACCAAGAAAGGCCGCAGACAATGAGAAAGTCATTGGGAAGCTGGGACTGACGAGCATGAGCTGGTGGAGTTCCCAGTTGCGAGGAATAAGAGGGAGCAGATGAGTCACTGAATGAAGTACGCCAGGGGTATTGGATGTCAGGAAAGCACATTTTGAGAAATTAGGGTATCCAGCAAGGCTGGAATATCTGGAGAGAATATAAAAATCCCCCACCATGTGGAGGATGCTGGAGATTTAGATGTTATAATTCAGGAACAAATGACTAGGGTACTTAAGGAACTAGCTAAAGCAATCTTGGAATCATTAGCAATTATCTTGGAGAACTCATGAGGAAGAGTGAAGTCTCAGAGGACCGAAGTACTGCAAACATAGTACCTATCTTTAAAAACAGAGGAACAAAGAGGACTTGGGGAATTATAGACCAATCGGCGTAACTTGGATACCAGAAAAGTTACGGAGCAAATTATTAAATTATCAGTTGATAAGCATCTAGAGGAAAATAAGGGTAAAGGTTATAGTCAGCATAGATTTGTCAAGAACAAATCATGCCAAACCAGCTGAATTTCCTTCTTTGACAGTGAAACTGGCCTAGCAAATGGGGGGAGGGAATAGACACGATATCTGTCAATTTTAGTAAAGTGGTTCAATAGTAGAATTCCCACCTGCCATGCAGGAAACCTGGGTTTGATTCTTGGCCCATGAAACCTGGAGCTTTATTCCTGAACAAATTCTGATATTAAAGTGTGTCTGATAAAGGAGGGCTTTTGTTGTGTACTACACTTAGGAAGGAAAATTCAAATGCACAAGTACACAATGGGGAATAACTGCCTACGTATGTAAAGGGCTGCTATACAGTAGACGGTGATCAACTGTTTGTCATGTCCAGAGAGTTAAGGAAAGAATCAACTGGCTTAATCTGCAGCAAGGGCGATTTATGTTGGATATTAGAAAAAGCTTTCTAGCTAGGAGGATAATTAGATATGGGTGAATAGGTTACCAAGGGAGGCTGTGGAACCCCCATCACTGGAAGTTTTTAGAACAGGTTAGACAAATGCTTGTCAGAGATGGTCTAGCTTTCCCTGTCCTGTCTCAGCAGCTGGCTGGACTTGATGACCTCATGAGGTCCTTTCCAGCCTTAGGTTTCTATGAATCCATGTTGGGAAATCGCTTGCTTACTACATTTATGACACCATCCTGGCCCCTCCCACCAGGACTAAACCTACTGAGACCTTTTTAAACCCTCCCAGTAACAAAGTCACCAAATGCTAGCAAAAAGCACAATCACAGCTGTCCCTTTGGGATTCCCCTGGCACTGTCCCCCAGACGGCACACTCTCCCAGCGGCGCAGGGACAGCGGAGGCAGGAACTGGCTTTTCCTCTCTGCTTCTCAGCTTGTTGACAGCAAAGTGAATCTGCCCATGGAAGCTGCAATCGGTGCGCCTGGGCAGGTTAGCAAGCTGGGAATCTTTCTCCCATTAATGTCTCCCACTGCCTGTTCAGTCTCTCTCTCTGTCTCTGTCTCTCTCTCTCTCCCCTCCCCCCTTCTGTCTCCAATCCCCTGCCCCTTCTCCCTCTCCCCCTGGCTGGGAGAGTTCCCTTTTTGGATCATTTGCTCTCAAATGGCTGGATCAAGCTCCTGGAATTGCTAACAGGAGGTGGGATGAGGCGGAGCTGTCTGAGCAGAGAATGACTTTCACGCCTGTGCACAACACTTTTCCTGAGGTCTCTCTCAATTACCTGGCGTCTCTGGCTCTGGAGTTGATGTCGACAGAACCAAGGGCTGCCCTACAAGGCTAGCTCCACCTGGAGAAATTCCCCACCTCAGCTGGGCTCAGAGGAAGTTTTAATTAAAATCAATCCCCAATGGAGATCCCCCTAGAGGAGCAGCAGTTCCTCAGCCCAGACGACATGGAGGCAGCAGCTTCTGACCAAGGAAAGTCAGCCCCACTACCATGAACAGAGACAGAGAGGGATCAAAAGGCTTTCCATGCTTTAGCAACAGCCATAGCTCTCTGGTGACAGCAGCTAACGAAACACCCCTCCTCCCCCAGCTAAACTGCTGATCTCATTTGCCTCTATGTTAATCTGGAGTCACTCCTTGGCCTTCCTCATAGTGACTCTGGATTAACACCGCTCTCAGTGAGACAGAAATGTGAGGAGGGAGACCAGGATCCTTTAAAACAAATAACTGGGAGGGGGAGGTGAACCCCTTCCTGCCTTCCTCGCTCCCCCATCCCTGATACGGACTCTAGGGAGCACTTTTCCATCCCCCACCTGATGGAAGTTCCTGCAGTTTGGAAGGGGGTGAGAAGCCCCATCTGCAGGGACGGCAGAGCAGTGTTTGGTTACCACCACCCCCGGTCAGTCACCGACACCGGCAGAGGAAGCCCTGGACGATGCTTCATTAACAAGAGAATGAAGGACATGAAGGAGGCAGAATATTAAGGAATTTTAATGCCTTGTCATGGGTTAGCAATGACCATCCTGGGCCCACCCCAGAGGTGGCTGCATTTCAGCGCTGGGGAAAGCAATCCCTCATGGAGACCATTCACCATGGGGCTTGGGATGCTTCTGTTCATAGTCAAAGAGTCGTAGTCTTTACAGTCGGAAGATGCCACCTCATCTGGTCTGACTCCCTCTATCTTACAGGCACCCACACCCGAACCGCAATAACTGAGGTCAGATCACAGTAAAACTGCCCAGAGACTACAGGTTAGATGCACAGGAAGAGAATAGGAACCACCAAAGTCTGAGACTCCTCCAGTGGCAAGGAAATGATTAAGTGAGACAGAGCCAGATAACCCTGGCAAGCGTCCCACGCCCCACGCTGCATGGGAAGGCAAAACTCCCCCCAAATCACTGCCCATCTGCCTTGGAGGAGTCAGACAGACACTGAGCATGTGAACCAGCAGCAGTCAGCCAAGCACCTGAGAGAGAGATTGCTCACTGACCCACTCCGTCCAGTGTCCCATCTCCAGCCATGGACTTCTTTGATGCTTCAGAGGAACGAGACAAAGAAAATTCAAACTATATTGCACAGGGGGAAATCCCTTCCTGACCTCTACACGTGACTAGCTGAAACCCTCAGCATGAGCTCTCTGGAACATAAAATATAAACCAGAAGGGAGCCCCAGGGCTGATAATAGGTAGAGATAAAATTCAAGTGAAATTCTTATGAATATTTTATAAATCAAAAAGGGCAACATGCAAGGGTTTTATATCCACATCCAAGAATCTGAGAAAACAACATCTGAGGATATTTGATGTTAACATTTCATAATTAGAGAGACAGGGAGAAACCTCCGGGCATGTTAAATTAGTAACAGATAACTAATGAGAAAACGGAGCAAAGTTTCTGGGTCTTCTAGCTCGGTCTTTGAGAAGCGGAGAGCAAATGGCTCAGAAACTATTTGGCAATAGCCAAGAACACCGCCAAGACCGGAGGGATATTCAATACCAAGAGAGGGAAGCTGGAAAGGATTGCACAGGAGCCTCCAACTAAGAGAGAGTAACCGCTCCCCTCTGCATGGGCAACAGGCAGCCCTTTGTGAAGCTGCTCTAAGAGGGCGAGGGACGGCTGGAAAGGCCGCCTGGAAGTGGGGCCGGTGACAGATGGGGAGGCAGGAGCGGGGACCGGTTCTGTCCCTGGCCACTGGCGCTGCCTTCCCCCGCTGTGCCCCTTCCAGGCCCCGTTCCCAGGGCAGGTCTCCGGGCTGCCCCCCCCGGGACAATCCGCCCCAAGCGAGCACCGTGAGCTGCAGGGAGAGGAGGAGGGTGTGAGCCGGGGGGCCGAGCCCGGGGGGAGGCGAGAACAGGGGGGAGCCGACCTGGGTCAGACCCGCGCCGAGCCCCGGGAGGCCAGCGGCGGGGTCCCCCCGCACCCCGCGCCCCGGGAGCCATCCCCCCGCGCCCCTCCAGCTGCGCCCCGGGGCCGGTCCCGGCTGCAGCGCGGCGGGGATGCGGGGCGCCCCCCGGGGGCTGCGGGAGCCAACCGCGCCCCCCGTTACCTGCCGGGCCCGCAGCCCGCGGGAGCCGCCGCCGCAGTCCCGGGCCGGGCTCGCTCCGCGCCGCCTCCTCCCGGCGGCCCGGCCCCTTCCTGTGCCCCGCCCAACGCAGCCGGGCTGCAGCCGCGCCGCGCCCCGCCCCGCTCCCGGCGGGCCCGGGCGGTGGCTACAGACGGGCGAGCATCGCCCCGGCCGCGGGAGGGGAGGAGCGGGGCCGGGCAGGGAGGGAGAGCCCGCCGTGGCTGGGATGGGGACGGCCAGGGCTGCACGCAGCCCGTAGGGCCTAGGAAGAGGTGGGTGTCCCGGCCTGGGGGCTTGACCCACAGGCCAGACGCGGATCCTGGCAGGAGGAAGCAGGTTCTGGTGTGGCCAGTGGAGGGCCCTTCCTCCCCTAGACACACACTGGCAAACATGAGCGGCCGCGCGCGGCAAGGCCACTGCCTTCTGTTACGAGACTGTTCGTTCTCTGCTCTGGTCAATGACAAAGCCGGACAACAGGAGGAAGAATGACGGGTTTATTAGCACCTAGAGCTACTGGGTGCGGCCGGCCCCTTGGGGCCGTTGCTTAAGGTATTTATACAGCGGTACAAACAACTTCCAGAAGGAGGGTGCCAGGGCACGTTTTCACATATAATTGGAGAAAAGTGGAAGCTGTCAGCTTAGGTGGGAATAACATGATACTAGTCTCTACAAGCTTATCGGTATATGAAGGTCAGGGCCGTTAACTGGCGACTACTGCAAGTTAGAATAACGGAGGCTGCCAAAAGAGGCCTACAGACAGTCAAAATACTTTGCTTGGGCTAAAAAACACAGAAAATGGCCTTGCTTGAAACAAGTCTCCCCTCACACTTCCTAGTGGGGACACAAAGCAAAACAGCCCCGGGCCCTACACCGCTGGGGAGAGGACACCCCCACTTCAAAGCAGTGACTAGGGAGCAAAGGCCCCACATCCTGACCCCGGTGTGATTTGAACACACAGCCTTCTGATCTGGAGTCAGACGCGCTACCATTGCGCCACGAGGTCTGGTGCTGTGACACCCAAGATCTCCTCAAAGGATACAGGATTGGATTCCAGCGCAACAGGTCCAGCCTGTCGAAACCAGCCTCTCTGCTTGCAAAAGGACAGTTAAATAACATCTTTAATAACATGGAAAGGGCTGCCAAGCATGGCTGTCTCCCAGTAAAAACTCCACACAGGGAAGGGGAAGAAGAGGTATTGTGACAACTAAAACCTTGCCTACCCCTTTATATTTTAAATGCTTTCACAGGTTTTCCTTCTTTGTCTGGGTCTTTAAAGAAAGGTTTAAAATATCAACTCAAGATCCGATTGACTTCAGCTGGGCTACTCCCAGGATTGAAACTTAAGCACCTTTAGGTGCTTTCTGATTTGGGGCCCTAGCATGTATTTCACCACTACTGGACAGCATTGCTTTAGGGTCAGGAAGGGGTGCTAAGCAGTTCTGTGGGTTGACGCATGGCAGAGGCTAAGTTCTCCATGAGCCAAAATATCAACATCTACCCATTCACATTCCATGCATTTGCAAAGGATTATTTTATTTTTTTAATTGAGGAAACTTTTTATTGCACCATTTGATTTCTTTTCTTTTTAAATTAAGTGCACAATATGCATCTGTGCACAGCGCTTTCTTGCCAGGTTTTGGCCCAAACCCCATAAATCCCAATAAAAAGCCTTCAAAACAAAACAGGAAGAATACAATCACATGAGAGATACACCCCTCAGCGTACTTGCATCGGCACTTTTTCTGCAAAAACCAAACTCTTTGTGCAGAAAAAAATACCCCCTTCTCGTATCCTCCTTTTTTGGCTCTAATTCCAACGGCAAGACTTTGGCAGGGGCCGCTGTTTGAAACAATTCTAATAAAACCAGACTCTTTAAACGCTTCATGCGGCAGAATTTCCTTAGACATAAATACCCACAATAATCCTGATAATGAATAACAAAGCCACACAAATCCAAGTTATGGAGAGTGTCTAATTTTTCAGATCATCTCTTGAATGTCTTGACATTGGGGCATCATGTATATTACAATCTTTACGGTAGAGTAGCTGCTACGCTGCTATGTCCATGGCAGTTCTAGGAGGTTTATGGTAACGACTGGGTCTCCTAGGAGTTCTGTACAATAAAAGAGCAGAGTTCTACAAACAGCAGACGCGGGATGTGGCCACTGCGCCCATCACAGCCGTCAGCCCGTTCCCTGGTGTCCCTTGTCTAATGTCACAGAATGGAAGCAGACACTTAGAGAGCACATCACGTTTCCCTGCTTTTCCCATTGCCCAGCTCGGTGCCTTGTTTGCTGAACTGGAGCTGGGACAATGAAGGACACCTCGAAGGACCTGGAGAGCCTGGAATACAGGCTGGACTCCGCTCCCGATCTGCGGTGTGAGAAGAAGACAGAGTTGGTGCCTGTTTGCCACCTCTGTGAGACATGCGTCTTGGCCTGGAAGGCCTTCTCCACCAAAGAGTGGTTCCTGCGGGCCAGCGGCGTCTCCCAAAGGAAGTTCTTGGTGGGGATCGTGAAGCGATTCCACAGCCTGGATTTGCTGAACTATGCTGAGAAAGTCCTGCAGACCTCCGATGGGAAGGATTTCACTTTCACTCGGTCCCGAATCACCCACAGCCTCAAAGAAGACCTGAGCATGTCCACTTCTGACCGGACTTTGAATGCAGAAATGCTAGAACTAGCCATGCTGGAGACCTGGAGGTGGTTCAAATACAGCTCCTACTGGACAAAAGCAAACTACACTCTGCTGTTGCTTCAGATGTGTAACTCCAAATTACTGTTTATGGCGGCTAACCTAGTCAGAGTCCTCCTGGTCAGAGAGCAGACTGCCAGCTCAAAAGGAGAAGCAGGTAAGCTGAGCGACATGCTGGGTGGCAGGAGAGATTGATCCCTGGTTTTCAAGATTAACCCAGGAGAGAGGAGAAAGTCAAATGAACAGATGCTGATTCTCTACCACTGTTCAAAAAGCCGGGTCGGGCCAGATCCTCATCAGGAGTAGATCAGCATAGTTCCATTGTCTGCCGTTTTACACCAGCTGAGGATCTGATCCACTGAAGTCACAGAGGCAACTTGCAGCGTATGGTACTAACAAGCTATGAGTAATGGTGGCAAAGCCTGGCTCAAAGCTGCTATTCACTTACCTGTTATTTAAAACCAGCTGTTAAGTAGCACCTATGGGTACAAATGCTCATACTAGAGTTACATACAACTATGGCAACATCATGACCACAGGACAGATTTTCAAATAGGGTTTTATTTTATTTTTCAACAAGCATAAGTAAGAGGGAAGAAAGTAAAGGATATGCGAACCACAACAGTAATGCACTATATCCACAATTACTTGGCCAGATGCTCCCTCACCCGGGGTAAATCGGTGCCGCTCCATTCGCTCCAGTGGAACTGCCCAGATTCACATCAGCTAAGGATCTGGTCCATGAGCTTTAATTTAGATAGAACAGGAGCTCTAGCCGCAAGCTTCGCTACATCGGATGAAATCAGATCTACTCGAGTTCTACTGGTGTGGACGTGATTTCCCGTCTGCCACCTTTTTCAGTGCACATTAGTGACGCTGAAAGGACCATTACTTTCATTTATCACTTCATTTGGGACTGGAAGACAATGGGGTTCCAGGATTCCTCTCTCTGTCTGAATCCCTTCCTTTGCTTTCCTATTCTCCATGCCCTGCACCACGGAGAGACGACTCTTTCCCTGGCATAGCGTTGCTTTGTGCAATTATTACAATTTGGTTGCATCGGGCTGTGAAGAGGCTTAGGGTACAAATACCCAGCCACACAAAAAAAGCCCGTGGGCAGCAAGTCTCAGAGCCTCGGTCAGCATGCTCGGGCTCATGCTATTGAGCTAAAAACAGCAGTGTAGATGTTCCCACTAGGACAGGATCCCAGGCTTTGAGACTCTCCCCCCCCCCCCGCTGGGTTTCTGAGCTCTGAGGGACGTCTACACTGCTATGTCTAACCCGGCAACACAAGCCCAAGTCATTTGACCCAGCTCTGAGACTCATTTCCATGGGTCTGGTTTTGCTGTGTAGACGTATCCTCAGGGTACAAGCCAAAGACTAGTCAAGTGACTGGAAGAGTCCCATTGGCTTCAGTGGGTTTTGGATCCGGCCCCAAATACCCACCTTGACATGTCACATCTGCAGGGGAGGGGGAGTGCAGCAGTTACCCTCTGCGCATTTCATCCAGGCTATTAAGTGAATGTCAGCTCAGCCCTTGGACTTGTGTGTGACCCTTCCTCTCCAGGAAACAAGCTGTTGTTTGCACAGGGTGGTTCTTTTCAGGATGTGAAAGGCAGGGACGGAGGGAGGTACCAGGCCACTTGGGAATAGATGCACCTGCATTCATTGAGACCACCAGAGACTCTGGGGAGCTTGGATTGTTGCCGTTTGACTGTGGATTTATTTTCTTGTCCCAGTACCAAAAGCCTGTATTTCTCCGGCTAATGCTCTCCCCACACACTCACTCCCAGCACAGGATTTGTTATACCAGGTCAGAGTCAGTGGGTAGAAATAAGGCTGGCGTATAGCAGCTCGGAGTCTGGTTCACTACCTTCAGATATGGAATCTTGCAGCTAGGAGAAGGCAAGACTGAGACTTCAGAGGGAGAAGGAATGAAACCCATAATGCACCGGGCCAATTGCGAGGTGTGATACATGACGGTCGGGGCGGGACTCCTTCCTGTCCCCCTACTGTGACGAGTTCTCCCCGCGCAGCTTGAGCTCTGACTAACCTCCCCTTAGGCATGCCTGTCACCTTAGATGAGGAAGCCACTGGCCCAGCAAGGCAAGGCCTAACTGCTGAAGTGTGAAGCACAATCGATGTCACTATTGTTCACAGCTGTATTTATATCACAAACCTTCTGGTTAACACTTACAATCCTAAGGATAAACAACCTTCCCCTTCCCGATCCTTCCTGTCTCCCAAGCACAGGGAGTGATCAGCGGTGGGAAGTAGCAGAGCACAAGGTGAAGGATGAGAGGGCATCTCTGGCAGTGGGCAGACAGAGCCAGATGGCATTCAGCTCTGACAGGAGTCCTGACCCAGCCTTACCTCCAAGCAACCAGGACTTCCTCACATAGCCAGCCAGTAGGAACTGGATGGGGTATATATGTGTGGGAACATAGTAACTGTCTACAAGATATGAATACTAAGAGAAGAGAGGAATTGTATGGGGTGGTATGGGATGGAGTACAACTAGCAATAACAGGATGAAATAATTTCCTAACATGAGATTTCCTGTTCAAAAGACTTCCAAAGGACATGGTGGAGACTTAAATTGTCAAGTCATTAAAATCACCCTAGACAAAACCCTGAAGAAACAATCCTACACAAGCCAAGGAGAATGGAGCAAATAACCTAACAGGTCCCTTCCATCTCTGCCTCTCTGACCCTGTAATTTAGCTCTGTTTGATTTGATTGCTCCTGTGTTTGCACAATTCTTTCAGAGGAGGATGAAGAAAAAATCACCATATCCTTCAGTGAGGCCCAAAGCAGCATCAAGCCACAGGACCACGCGAAATCCAGCTCCCAGATGCAAATGCGACCCACGTCTCAATCTTTCCTGACTTCTTCCACAGCCCTGGAAGGTGGAATCTTATCGGAAGGAAACAGCCAGTATAGTGAAATAGGTACTTTAGAAAAAGCAGAAGGATGTTAATGTGGGGTATTATCTAAGACACTTCAAAGGCAGAGAGTGGAAGGGGTGGGTTGTTCTTCACGAGGTACCTACCCTCACCTACTATAGAACTCAGAGTGTTCATCACATCCCTTGGAGTTAGGGGTTAATGAGAAATTAGGGTGACGAGGTTTGGTAGCTGTTAACGGATATTAAGAATAAACCCCAAGGCTCAGTACACGCTGTCGATTTTGCTGCCCCATGCATAGGTGTCCAAGAGCAGATACCATGCTTCTGGCCCAGAGACGTGGCGGGCCTCTATTATGAGAGAACTGCATCCGTGGATGATGAGATGTCCATTGCGTCTTCAGTCGAGCCAGCCCTCCCCGTTGTCCCTGCATCTTTCCAGTCAGCCTCCAGAGTCAACAAGTACAAGGACTTCATCCGCTGCCTGCCGACCCACCTGTCCAAGTACATCCTGGGTATGGCTCCTCTTCCGTCCCACGCACAGCTGCCCCAGGGGTGCACAAATGCGATCTGACCCCGGCTTGGGGTTCACTGGCTGGTCCTTGTCCTTTTTTCCAGGGTTTCTGGATGCAAAGAGCCTGAACAGGTGCACTTCTGTGAGCCAGCACTGGGCTTTCCTGGCCAAACAAGTCAAACAGGAACATCTCTCCCACAGACTAGTCCAGGAAGAGATTGTGTTCTTGCAGGTACGGTGCCATGGCTTTTCCCTCCCATTCTGCCGCTTACAGTACAGCCCCTTTGCCCCTCAAAGCCCTAGCCATTAGATCGGAGGGTCCAACATGCCATAGATCCATGGGACTGTTCCTCCAGTTTCATCTTGTTATATTCCTCCCCCTCTCACTTCCCGGAGCCAGGCTAGGTTGAGCCATTATCACACCTTCAGAAGCAGAAAAGCCTTTACTGGTCCTTTGAGAGTCTGCTACTCGTGAACAGGGGCTTCTGAGCAAGATTGGTACCAAAGATTTGGTCACAGATGAGAAGGTGGCCATGTGCTGAAGTTTAGGGCTCTGTAAGGGGAGGCAGAGCTGTTCTGCTGACTCACTGAGGCAACCCAGACCAGGTGGGTCTAATTAGGTCCACTCAGAGCCTCTGTGTGGCAAGAGAAAGCGAGAGGCATGTATAGGAGGTCCTAAATGGGAAAGCTATAAAAAACATAAAACTTGGGCTAAAGGCTTACATTTGTAACTGCAGTTCTGCCACAGAGCTTAAGTTAAGAGTAGAGGCAAATCCCAGGAAGGGACAGCCTTTAGGATTATGCTCCATATGCACATGTTGTGTGAGAGAGAATGGCATGGAAACCGCCTCCCTTCACACTGACACTGAAGCTAGGCTTGATGAAAGGTTCACTTACACATTCAGCAAACCTAAGGTGAGTATCAGGTGAGCCCAGGATGATATAGCTATGGCTCGGGGCTCTGCACTGTGAGCAGGTTTGTTGGGAGCCCTATGCACCTTTATGGGTTTGACTCCAAATTTTGTCTGAACATGGCAGCTTGGGGTAAGATGCACCTTGAGATTTAGGGTTTGTTTGACCCCTGAAGCAAGGAGGTGGAAACTGAAAATAGATGCATGAGTTTCAGGAACAAAGAATCACTCAGCGTGTCCGCACATCATCTCCACTGATCAGAGGGAGCCAGAACAGAGTAGATCCCAGGTTTATTCTCCCTCTTGGGTTTCCTCCTCCCCACCTCTCTACCCCTAGAGATCATAGACTATCCCCCTGCAGGCTCCTGTGACTACAGGTTCCTCCCACGCTCCTCACCCCAGTGGGACTTCATCTGCAATTAGTGTTTGTAAGTCCCTGGGCCTCACCTCAGGTGCAACTGGGAAGGTCTGAGCCACCTTAACCCTTTAGGGCTGGTGTGGGGTGAATATCTCAACACAAGCCCCTTGAAATCTTCTCAGACTTGTTAGTTACTTTCCTGTAGTCCAGCTGCTCTGTCAATTGTCACCCACTTTCGGTTAAAAAAGAACTGGTGGACCCAAAACAAAATCCCAGATCTGACCCTGGGGAAGTTCTGGACCACATTTGGATTCAAATTTCACAGCTGTAACACAACTCCATGAAAAGCACCAGGCTCCTGGTTGAAAAACACCAATAGCTTTTCATGGGGACTTTAAAAAAATTATGGTTAATTTCTCATAAAAATCTTGGTTAGGGTTTTTTTTCCAATTTCTTTCCAATTTCTTACCAATTTCCTATGGCAAATAGGAAAATAGGTGAAAAAAAGAGAGAGCAGCAAAGATGAAGGGGAGGAAATTAATGGAAAGAAACATTGAGAAAATAATGAAAATTTTTACAGGAAAAAAAAAGAAAAAAAATGGCCGTAATGGTTGAAAAATGTTTGATGGAAAAGTTTCAACCAGCTGTAGTTAATACATCCAGCGAGATTCAGCTCCCTCTTCACAACTCACTCTGGTGCCTTTATCTAACACTTCACACTGTAGTTGTATCCCATGCACAAAATTGCTAATTCTCACCCCACATGGTGATAATTCATGTCAGGTCGAGTCACGAATATGTGTTTCAAACAATTCAGCTGTTTTGCAATGCTTCCTCCACTCTGGTAAGGTCACGTCCCTGCGTATCGTGCAGTATGTATCTACAGTTCACTTTCTGGAGAGCTGCACCTTTAAATAGGAAACATCTGCTAGGAAGCAGGGCTGCGAGATAACGGCTCTCAAATAAAGAAATGTTGGTCATTATTCAGCAGTGAAATTTAATCAGAACTGGTTTGGAAAAAATGACCTTGATCACTAGTCCCAGGCGTCACTCTCAGCTCAAAGTAAAAGCATCTCGGTGAAAACTCAGGGCGTGCATCATGCTTTCTATCCAATTTACATCTCCCAAAAACCTATAAATAAGCACGTGCACAGCAGATCTAGGCACAACCCTACAATAACAAACCAGTGGGTGAGTACCAGCTCTGAGGAGCAATTCTACGATAACAAATCAGTGTGTGCGGCTCAGCCTTCGCATACAGCCCTACAAGAGCCCATGGAAATGTTTGTAGTTCTGAACTGAAGAAAATAAATCCTGCTTTCTAGTCCCTCTCTTGTTGTACATTTGGTAATGGCACCAATGTCCTTTGATATTTATTCCAGGGGTCATGTCCACGGGGAGTAATTCCCAGCTATGCTAAAATGGCCAACGTTGTAATTCCAAGGATAACTAAAGATGGGGACATCATTCCAGCAAGAGGCCGCAGATGGAAACGCAGAGGGAAGGTATATTGCGGATATATCCAAAAGGCCTACATGATTTCTAGAGTGAGTTAGAGCAGCCTTGGGGCTGCTCTAATTTATATTCTGCTTCCCTTGGCCCCTTATGATCCTTGGGAAGCAGAATCATAGAAAAATAGGGCTGGAAGGGATCTTGAGAGGTCATCTAGTACATCCCCCCACACTGAAACAGGATTAAGTATATCCAGACCATCCCTGACAGATTTTTGTCCAACCCGTTCTTAAAAACTTTCAACGACAGGGATTCCACAACCTCCCTTGACAACCTGTTTCAGTGCTTAATGGTCCTGATGGTTAGAACGTTTTCATAATATCTAACCTAAATCTCCGTTGCTGCAAACTAAGCCAATCACTTCTTTTCCTGCCCTTTGTGGACATGGAGAACAACTGATCACTGTCCTCTTTATTACAACATTTTACATATATGAAGAATGTGAGTAGGACCCCTCTCAATCTGTTCTTCTCTGGACGACACATGCTCAGTTCTTTCAGCTTTTCCTCATAGGTCAGCTTTTCTAGACCTTTTATCATTATTCTCACTCCTCTGGTCCCTCTGCCCTCTGTCTACATCTTTCTTAAAGTGTGTGGCCCACGACTAGACACAGTACTCTAGCTGAGGCCTCACCAGTATCGAAAAGAACAGAACAATTACCTCCCATGACTTGCTTATGTGACGCTCCTATTAGTACATCCCTGTGTATTTGCCTTTTTCAAAACAGCATCAAACTTTTGACTCATATTCAGTTTGTGATTCACTAAAACCCCCAGATTTTTTTTTTTTGGCACCATCACTGCCTAGCCAGTTATTCCCTGATTCACAGAAACTATAGAAAGGAATGTAGGGCAGGAAGGGACCTCGAGAGGTCATCAAGTCCATCCCCCGGTGCAGAGGCAGGACCTAGTAACCCTAGACTATCCCTTACAGCTATTTGTCTAACATTTTATTTAAAAAATCCAGAGAGGGGGTGTTACACAATCTCTGTTGGGAGCCTATTCCAGAGCTTAACTCTCTTATAATTAGAAAGATTTTCATAATATCTCATCTAAATCTCCTTTGCTGCCGTTACTTCTGGTCCTACATTCAGTGGACATGGAGAATAATTGATCATCTTCTTCTTTATAACAGCCCTTAACATATTTGAAGACTGTTATCATCTTACAGTTGTGCATTTGATTTTTCCTTCCTAAGTGTAATATTTTGCACTTGTCTGTATTGATTTTCACCTTGTTGGTTTCAGACCAATTTATTAAGATCATTTTGAATTCTAATTGTGTCCTTCAAAGTGCTTGAAACCCCTCTTGGGTTGGTTTAATTCACAAATTTTATGTGGCCTTTATATTCTGTCATTCAAGTCATTAATGACAATATTGAACAGTAGTAAATTCAAGACAACCCCTGAAAGACTCCTCCTAATACGTCCTCCCAGTTTGACAGTGAACCATTGATAACTACTCTTTGAGAACAGCTTTTAATCTCTTGTGCACCCACATTATAGCAATTTCATCTACGCCACAGTTCCCGAGTTTGCTTATGAAAATGTCATGTGGAAGTGTGTCAAAAGCCTTACTAAAGTCAAGTTATATCTCCTCTACTGCTTCTCCCCACCCAGTAGGCCTGTCACCCTGTCAAAGAAGGAAATCAGATTGTTTTGAGGTGATTTGTTCTTGACAAATCTGTGTTGTCTATTATTTATCACCTTGTTCTCTAGATGCTTACAAATTTATTATTTAACAATTTGTTCTAGTATCTTTCCTGATATCAAGGTTAGGGTTACTGCTGGTCTAAAGTGCCCCGTCTCTTCCTTTCCTCCACTTTTTAAAGATAGGCACTACGTTTGCCCTTCTCCAGGCCTCTAGGAGCTCACCTGTCTTCCATGAATTCTCATAGGTAATCACTAATGGTTCAGAGATTACTTCAGTTAGTTCCTTAAGAACTCTAGGGGAAATTCATCAGGCCTTATTGACTTGAATATATTTTACTTATCTAAATAATTCTTAACCTGTTCTTTCCCTGTTCTGTCCTGTTTTCCTCCCCCCTTGTTAATATTGTGTTCAGCATGTGGTCACAATTAACCGTTTTAGTGAAGACTGAAGCAAAAAAAGCATTCAACATGTCAGCCTTCTCTGTTTCATTCATTATTTGCTCTCTTTCCTCATAATGGACCTACTCCTTTCATCCTTCTCTTAATTGTAATGCATTTACAGAATCTCTTCTATTGCCTTTTATTTCTCTTGCTAGTTGTAATTCATTTTGTTCCTTAGCCTTTCTGATTTTGTCCATACAGGCTTGTGCTGTTCTTTTATACTTATCCTTAGCAATTTGTCTGGTTTTTACTTTTTATATGACTCCGTTTTGATTTTCAGGTCATTAAAGAGCTCTACATGGAGCCATATTCATCTCTTGTTATTCTTCCTGTTCTTCCTCTGCATTGGGAGAGGTTGCTGTCGTGCTGTTCAGTTTGTCTCTTTTAGAAAGTGCCAGGTCTCCGGAACTCATTTTCCTTAGATTTCTTTCCCAGGGGACCATCTCTACCAATTACGTTGAAGTCTGCTTTTTTCCTTTTCAAGTGAATTGCCTTTATTCTGTTCTCACGCTTTCCTTTCCTTATTATCATGATTTCTGCCATTTCATGAACAATTTCACTAGGTCGGGCCTTTCCCCTGGAGATTCTCAACCAGTTCCTCCCGGTTAGTCAGATTCAAATCTAAAACCTTCATCACTTTCTCTGCCTCCTGATACAAAGACGTGTCCATAACACGTTCTGAGAACACGTGTCCCTACTGCAGCGCACTCCAAGGAACAACCCTGTCCTGTCCCTAACGTGCCCTCTATGTTGGCCGGGGAGGGCCATGCTCAGGGCATGTTTTCTGGGGGTCAGTCCCCCATCACCTATAAGGCCCTTTAGTGTAACTGAGGAGCAAGTGCAATAGGCAGGCTCTTCAAAACAGAGTTGTTTATTCCTATTTCCTTTCTCTCTGTCTGTAGGAGGAGAACAACCTACAGGGGGCTTATCACGGCCAGCTGACTGAAACTGTCAAGCTGGAGGAGAGAAACATTTTCTGCGGCTCCTACAATGTTCGTGTCCTTACAGACCAGTATGTACATGCCTCACATCCTGCTTCAGTAACAACACTTGGCTCTCGCAGCCCCTCTCCAACTCTGGGGATCTCAAAGCTCTTTATAAACGTGTAGGGCCAAAGGGTGGCTTCACAAGGCCGATGACGTCACCCAGGGAATCCCACAGGTGCCCCTGCCTCCCCTTACATCCTGTCTGAACCAGTGGATAGCACAGATTGAATCCATACGACACTATTTGTCACGGGAGCTACAAATGTGTTGCAGAACTATGTCCAAATCTGCTAAAAGTCTTGAGCGTGCCTCTGCCATCAGACTGTGTTCAGGGAGCATTCCCTGGATGCTCTAAGCTGGCTCTGAAAATGCTTTCTGGTAGCTGCACAGGAATCACAGAGCGAAATCAGTTTTCAAAAACTAGCTAGGCTTTGAAAGAGCATTGCCTGAGTGGGAGCCAGGGACTCTTTCCAGCTCTGATGTGATTTCTTCTGAAGTGAGTCACTTCAGTTTCCCTATCAGTAAAATAGGGGTAGGGCCTGGCAGGCGTAAGTAGTGAATGCCTGTGAAATCCTTTGAAGACACTGGGCCTAATTTTTGCCTGCTTTGCACGCTCTGTTAGAGAGACAAGGTGGATGAGGTAATATCTTGTACTGGACCAACTTCTGCTGGTGAGAGAGACAAGCTTGTCTCTCTAATATCCTGGGACTGACATGATGTAGCCAATCTGCCATTGTTAGCAGCAAATATCTCCAATGGCTGGTGATGGCACACTAGATGGGAAGGGCTCCAAGTTACTACAGTGAATTCTTTCTGAGGTGTCTGCCTGGCGGGTCTCACCCACATGCTCTGGGTCTAACGGATTGCCATATTTGGGGTCAGGAAGGAATTTGCCTTCAGATTGACAGAGACTGGGGGGGCGGGGAGGGTGTTTACCTTCCTGTGCATGGGTCACTTGCAGATTTAAACTAGTGTAAATGGTGTATTCAGTTCCTTGAAATCTTTAAATCATGATTTGAGGGCTTCAGTAACTCAGCCAGAGTTTAGGGGTCTATTACAGCAGTGAGTGGGTGGATGTGGGTCTGTGGCCTGCGATGTCCAGGTCAGACTAGATAATCATGATGGTCCCTTCTGGCCTTAAAGTCTCCAACACGGCTAAAACAACAATGCACTCTGTTGTCATTCTTACCAGTGCAGCAGGGCTGCGAAACGCCACTAGATTAGAATGATAGCGTTTTACACCCAGTTTGCACTAGTGAAAATGAAGACACAAGGTACAAGCCAGGGGAGAATGACCCCATATGTCCATGGGTACCAAAATCAAGTCCCTAAACAACAAAGTGTGCATCTTGTTACATTTGCAAAGCAGGATTAGAACCCACAATCTTCTGTTCCAATCACTCGTGCCCCTGCCATGTGAGCTAACAGAGAAGACTCCCCAGTACGTTTATACATGAGTCTGTGTGTTGTATGGGGCGCCATCTCAGTGTGTGTGCAAGTCAGTTTGTACGTATGTGAGGGAGGGGTATTAGCCTATATGCATCTTTGTGTATGAGTGTGAGAGACTGTCTCTGCTGCGTGCGTGTGTAAGGGTGTATCACAGCGTGTGTCTCAGTGTGTGTACATGCATATGTGCAAAACGTGAAATATATATATTTCCATACCTTATTGTGACAAGGATTGGTTTTTAAAAAACAATGTCAAGGGAACCCAGACCACAAAACATGCCGTTAGAAAAGCATTAGAGTGAATCCCTTTCAGAAATCATGAGGTTAGCAGGCCCCAATGGGTCTTTCAATTCTCTTACTTATTCTCTACACACAAACATGAGCAGAAACCTTGGGTCTCAGCCACCTTCCCGCTGGTGTCTTGAGGACATTCTATGTACCTTTCCAGCATGGCCCATCGATTCTGTTTATGGATCTGAGATACTGCAGCATTGAGCACAATAGAGATGCCTGTAAATAACAGGTGAAAGCACTTCCCTGGCTAGCCCTGTAACGCTGCCTCTTTGGCAGATGCTTTTCTCAATCTCTGCTTGCTTACCCAGGTCAGATCCACACAGGGTAATCGACTACAGCGGTGGGAACTTGCTCGCCATTGGCTCGATGGACCGGAAAGTCAGGTTCCTTGACGTGCTGGAGCTGAAAGAAATGCCGCCTGTGATCAGTGGCCATGCCGGAAGCATCAAGGCTGTGTTTCTGAATGAGAAGAAAGGGTTTGTTCTGAGTGCCAGCTTTGATCTCAGCATCAGGTGAGCCGTGCTAATCTTAGGGTCGATGGGTGATGATCAGGGGATCCAGTTTGAAATTATCTATTGAAATGAAATCTTGAGCCTAAAACCCCAAACTAAACCCAACATTGGGAATTTTTTCTGGAATTCTCCCCTCCCCCCATTTGCTAACTGTAATAATGAGAGAAGACAAACACATCATACATATCCAAGTGTACTTCCTTGCTCACGCAGGACATTTTCTCTCTATGCTTTCCAGTTTCATCCAGTCCTGGAAGGAGAACTAGCAAAGTACACTAGGAGAACCTAGTGCTGTGATATTTCTAAACCAGAGACCTTGAGATATGTTTCAGACTAGCATCTGGGGTGAAACCATGGCTCTGTTGAAATCAACGTCAAAACTCCCATTCAGTTCCATAGGGCCAGGATTTCACCCGAGGTGTGGTAGGCTTATTTATCTTCCCATCATTTTTACACTAGCTCATCATGATGGTATTTGACCACCTTCCACAGCACTTGGAAGAAAGTGTAGAAGCAGCTAGCTGTGAAAAGGATTCATGTGCTCATTAAAGTTGGGGAAGGGGAAAACTTATTAGGTCTTCTCCTTCACTAATTCCTAATTCTAATGATCTGCTGCCACAATAGCCCTGCATTATGTTGATCAGTCAGGTTCTCCAGCTCTGGGATGATGATGGCAGAGCGTGTAAAAGTCACCTCTGTCTAATAGGAGGGGAAGGAGTCTACACAGAGACAGAGTCTTTTTCTCCCATCTGATTCAGCAGGGGATGGCATTGGCTGTATCCGTGTGCGTGGGTTTTCTAAGTGAAGTAGCTGTAAGTCATCTTGGCAGCGGCTAGAAGAAAATAGGGCGGTCTGAATATTGTTATATCTGGAGATCAGAGGTAGCCATCACCAGATAGCCAGAGAAGCAATCCAGATGTATGTGTCCATGACAGCCCTGATACCACCAGAACAAAATATGAGATTTGGTATCTAAATACTAGGGCCTGATTCTACTGCCTTTACATTGGACTTATCCTACTGTTACTTCATTGACCTCATTGGAATTACTCTGATTTACACCAGTGTGTGTGTGAAGAGAAGTAGGCCCATTAGATGGCAATAATAACAAATGAGTCATTAATTAACTAATCATAGGATTCTCCCCTTCTTCGCCCTTACTCTGCAGATGCTGGAATATATTCACTGGGGCTTGTGTGAAGATCTTTAACGGTCACACAGGGACCATCACCTGCCTGGACTTGTACAAAAACAAGCTGGTGTCAGGAGCAAAAGATTGCATGGTCAAAGGTGAGCAAGCAATCTCCGAAATAGTTCCCCAGGCTTTGATGGGGGGCCACTGCCAGATGCATTCCAAATCCCAACAGTAACAGCAAATGGGCAGAGGGTTGGGATTGTGAAAGTGGCCCACTATGTATATTTACTCCAGAGACAGTGGGTAACCCTGACAACCATCATGTGAACCAGGGTGTGAATTTCAAACTCTCACAGGGGAGCTTAGTTTGCTTTGCAAGCAGTAGCTATGTATGTAACTCCCATTAGGATGGTTTTATGCAATATGAATGGTTGTGTGGTTACGGCTATGAAATAGGACTTGGAAAACCTGGATCAGTCCTCAGCTCTGCCACAGATTTCCTGTGGTGACCTCATGGTCACACCTGTAAAATAGGGAATATAATGATACGCCATTTCTCCTTCTATTTAGATTGTACACGCTTCAGGGCATGGTTTGTCTCTGTGCAGCACCTAGCACAAGAGGGCTTCAAAGTCAGCTGGGGCCACGAGGTGCAACTGTGACTCAAATAATAATTTGTATTCAGATTTTACAGAGTAATACAGACAAATAAATGTGGATATTATTTACGTTTCTCCCTCCCACTCCTAACAGTGTGGGACTTAAACACTGGGAGATGCATCAAAACTTTAAAACACAAAGATCCCATTGGGACAGCGAGAATCAACAACAACCATATTGTGAGCGGTTGCGAAAAAGGGTTGGTGAAAGTGTGGCATGTTGATACGTGCATGTTGATCAAGGTAAGTTCCTTACTAAGCAAAGCATGCTCTGGAAATGTTTCTCAAAATCACAGAATCATAGAAATGAAGAACTGGAAGGGACCTCAAGAAATCATCTAGTCTACCCCTGCACTGAGACAGAATTAAGTAAACCTACACCATTGCTGACAGATATTTCTCTAATGTTCTTAAAATCCTCCTCTGATGGGGATGCCACAACCTCTCCAGTAACCTGTTCTAGTGCTTAACTAGCCTTAGAGTTAGAAAGTTTTTCCTAATTACCTAACCCACATCTCCCTTGCTGCAAACCAAGCCAATTACTTCCTGTCCTTCCCTTGATGGACATGGAGAACAATTGATCAGCGTCCTCCTTATAGCAACTTTTACAAATCTGTTCATCCCAATTAGTTATGGCTTTTTGTTTACACGAAAGGTGTTTTTTAAAAAAAGAAAGAAAAAGATATGAAACTGTTAACTGATGATTGACAGAATTACAAATGACAAACTGTGTAAGAGCCTGTTGGCAAACAATTTACCAAATTAAAAACTGACATTTGATCTGGTCCAATTGTTTGCTGTTTGCAGATACTTATACGACTAAGCTTTAGTTTGGATGAATGTTCACAAACAGAAATTTTCGGGATAACAGCCAGAATTCAGGGCTGGAGCTGACAGGTAGTTAAACCAAGAAAAATTTGTTTCTGACAGAAACAAAAACAGTTTATAAAGATTAGGGAAATCCAGACAGCTGCACCGTAATTTAAAGATCAGAGCCAGTTTGATTTCAGTTACACTAGTGGATACCCAGAGTAAGTATATCTCCAGTTGTTTGAGAGTGAAAAGCAGTTTCTACTGATGGAAAAGAGTCTGATGGAATTGCACGTACAGATGTGTATCACATGTAAAATATTCCATTTCTAGATTAATCAAGTTTACATACAGCTCCTGCTGGCTTGGTTAGGGGGAGTTTCATATTGTCTTCCCTGGTTGAGTATTCACTTATCAGACCCTGAAGGTCTCAGTTCAATTCTCAGCTGCAATAACATACAGTGATTTTGGCCAATGGATGATTAATTCCACATTAGTGTCTGTTCACCAACAGCGAGCCTGGCATGTTTCACTTATAGTGACTACTGAATCAAAGCTATTACCGAAGGCCGTATTATAATCCCTAATCAAACTAGAATCCACTATAAAATAGAGGAGGGCAGTGTTGTGATTGTAATAAGAGAATGAGTGGGACTATGTGTATGCTCAGAATTCTTATAGCATGCTACACTATGTGACCTGTGGCTCTTTCATGTTCCAGACCTTAGAAGGGCACCAAGGCCCAGTAAAATGCCTGTCCTTTGATCAATGGCATCTAGTGACAGGAAGCGCTGATGGATTTGTCCTCGGATGGAGCATGGTGGGAAAACATAAGAGATGCCTAATGGCTTTCAGGCACCCACAGTAAGTACCATTCACCTGTTGGAATCCATAGATAACAGATGTCCACGTTTTCTATAGCTTTGACTCAATAAAGTGAACTCTGTTACCTGCTTAGAAATAGGTCTACATAGAATGTGGTAATTCACAGCCCCTACCGCTTTAAAATGTCCCACCCTGCAGGGAGGGGTTTTTGTTTTACAGGAACTCACTGTTACTCTTTGTTATTATACTGACATCCAATATATAATGGACAGCAAGCTTTTCAACCTTCATCGCTTTCGATCCAAGACAAAGACTATCATTAAATCAGTCACTGAACTCCAATATGCAGATGACCGTGCCCACTCAGAAGATCTTCAAAAAATAATCAACATTCTCTGAGGCCTACAACCTCGCACTTAACTCCAAGAAAACTAAAGGACTCCACGAGCAGACTCCAAATCACCAGGGTCCTGCACATATAATACAGAGCAATGAAGAGACCCTGAAGAATGTCGAGCACTTCCTTTATCTCGGCAGCTATCTGCTGCAGAAAGCTGACACTGATGAGGATTGCTTTCAATGCACTAGTGCCGCTTTTGGATGCTTGAGAAAATGTGTCTTCAAAGATCGAGAGATCAAGAATCAAACCAAACTTCTCATGTACCAGGCCACTGTTATTCCTGCTCTCTTGTACAGTGCCAAAACCTGGGTCACTTACAGGAAACGCTGCAAGATTCTTGAAAGAAACCATCAACTGTGCCTCCAGAAGGTCTTCTGAATCAAGTGGAATACCCAACGCACCGGTATCAGTGTTCTGTCCCAAGACAAAACCTCCAGCTTTGAAGCTATGGTTATCTGCCACCAACTCCATTGGGCCGGTCGTGTTCTTCGAATGCCAGAAAGTTGACTCCCAAAGTAGATCATGTTCACACAACTGAGCCATGGCCAACTGTCAAGGGACAGGCAAAAAAACCAAATCCCACTTCAAAGACACCCTCAAAGCCAACATGAAGAAGTACAATATTGACATAAACTCATAGGAAACCCAAGCCCTCAGTCGACCAAAATGGAAAAGGACTTTGTGGCAAGGATCCAACAGAGACAACAGGAAACAGAGAAATAGGAAAAGAGGAAAGAACATGCTGCAGCCCGACTTCACAATCGGAATCGTTCCCTTCCATTGGGAAATATCTGCCCCAATTGAGACAAGGTCTGTGAATCCCGAATAGGTCTGATTAGTCACGTGTGGATCTACCAGCGATAACCTGCTATCATTTTTATTGGACAACAATCATCTTCAAAGTCTGAAGGATCACCGACTGTTATTCAGTAGAACAGTGACTCCAGAGTAGGGAATACCCTGCAGAACTGATGGAGTTAAAGTCCCAGGACTGTATATCTTGTATCACACTTATCTTCACAAGGGAATAGCAGCATTAGATGTTGTCCCATGACAAAATAAGGCAAGACATTCAGAAAAACTATTATGTATGATATCATACATGCTGATGAGGAGGTCCTTCAGATGTGTGGAAAAGCACTGATGGACTAAAGACATGGGATAAAATCCTGGCCCTACTGCAATGAATGGGTGTTTTGCCTTTGACTTCCAATATGGCCAGGATTTCTCCCAGGTTGATAATATACTTTATTTACACACACACACAAATTGTGTTAAAGGAACATTATTATGGTTGCAAAGTCAAAAACTCAAAAGTTAGGGTAGGCTAGAATTAAGGTTGCCTGTGCAACCTTAATTTGGTCCTCTTATGTGTAAACATTATGATACACTATTTTAGTACATGCACGTATACTGCCAAATTTCAAGTCCCTGCTCCAAAGCTGATGACACAAGAGTTGTTCAATAAAAGGTCATATCATTTTTTATATGGGGAAAAAACATTCTTTTCCTTTGCCTTGTTATTGAAACAGCTAAATTGGTCTGACTGAAATTGTCCAAAAACATTCAGTGTGAGGCAGACACCCAAAATGGTAAATTTCAGGCCAGTAACAGTTACGCAGAGTTATAAGCAACTGAAAACTGGGTCTTATAACAACCTTAAAAATAGGTGGTGATACTAGTCCTGCCTATAACTAGTATGAAGTGAGTGCAGGTGAAAAACAGAATAAATAAAACTCAATTCTTTGGCAGAAAAACTAATTCAGATCTGATCCCTTATGAAAGTAAATTGTAGAGACTTAGATGGCATGAGATCCAAATGCTCCCAAGCCATGACTAAGGCTAACGTCCAGGACTCAGTCCAACTAAAATTGAGATGCTCTTATCCCAGTCCAGGGGCAAATAATCCATTCTGAGTCAAGGAGTTCAGGAAAACAAGATCATTCCCACCCCTTTGCTATTGACAATGAAGGAGGGATGATTTAAGATTAAATGACTGCTTCATTCATTTTTTGATCATGCATATGCCCAATAAATTGTCTGGACTTCATAATTTTGGCCATCTTGCCATTCCCAAGGCAGTAGTGATGATGGAGGAATTTGCTGGGTGACTTTCATCCTCATCAGCCATTTTTAAACTTGCCTGGTTTCCCCATCTACCCTGGTGACAGAGATGAACCTTCTTCACTCACCATCCAAGAAAGAACCTTGTTATTTCACTCTTCTCATATAGGAATAAGGAATGTGCTATGCTCAAGTGTTTTATTTTCAGGGAAGTCCTGTATCTGGCGTTTCTGTATCTCAGAGTCATCAGTGGCTGCGCTGATGGAAAAATACGTATATTTAACTTCCTGACTGGGACCTGCCTGAAGGTGATGAGAGCGAATAGCAGAGGTGATCCTGTGGTGTCCTTCTGCATCGTAGAAAATAGGTGGGTAATAGGAGTAGCACTCAGAAATCATGTCCTTTTTACAGCCCAAACAGGGGTGGGGTTTTTTTAGACGATTCTGCTGGTTTATTGACTACGACTCACTGCAATACGTTATTCTGTTAAGTAGGTGTGGTCTGCAGATGTGGTGTTCAGGTCCAGATTTCAATCCAAACTTCCCCAAAACATAGGACGTTCACATTTGAAGTTTCTGATGTTTTAGGTTCAGCCCATTTTAGAGACAGGCCAAAGCTAGAAAGTTGGATTGAAATCGCATTTTGAATCTCCTCAGAGTTTGGGTGGGTTCAGGATCAGGCCCCACCTGTGCTCTTAACTTGCCAGCGTTTTGTTGTTTCCCAATATTTTTTCATCTAATTTCAAGGGTCCCTAGCAATGGGACAACCACCATTTCCCTTGGGAGCTATTTCACAGCCTAACAATCAGAACCTTTTAGTCTAAATTCTCCTTTCCATAGCAATGAACGAACTCAACAGTGTTCTTTACATTCGGGTTACATTAATTGGAACGTGCGGGGTTAGATCACAATGGCTGGGAACAAGCTAAACAGCTCATTTTCTTTCCTCCAATGAAGCAATTGCTACTTCAATTCTAGTTATGAGCTCCTCCTGCCTTGTCTGTAATGTGCACACACAAGCAATCTGGCACAATAGGTAACTGCTGGACTGTTATTACAATGTGCATTTCTTAGCACAGTTCCTCTTCCCTTCCTAGGATGGTGATCAATGCCCTGAGCAGCGTGTTGATGTTCCAGTTTGAGGATGTAGAGTGGGATTACACACTACAGACCGACCGAGAGGAAGTAACGAAAGATAAGGAAAAGCACAAAGAAATCAGGGTCAGAATGCAGCCCTATCCATATGTTCGCAGTCAGCGAATGAAACGGGAGGGAGCCAGCCACAGGAAGATATACCAGTATCCTGAGGAGAAACCAGATGAGGACCAGATAATGTTGGCATACATGATTCGTCGTCGGTCATCAAGAGGCTCCGGGGCACCTCCAAGTACCGTATACACCTCTTGCACTGTGTTAAAGGGGCAGCATCAACCTGAAATCTAGTCAGTGTAGAAAATGAGTTAGGAAATATTTTCAGGTACCCACTCTCCTTGCCCAGCCCCCACCGCTGGTGAGGTGTGCTAGATGGCTGCTGCCTTTCAGTGGTGCTAAATATTCTGTAAAGCCCTTTAGGAGCATGTGAGAAGCACAGTACAATAGAAACTTGAGGCCCTAATTCAGGAAGCTATTCGAGTGTCTCACTTTAAGTATGTGATTGACTTTGTAGTCGGTGGGATTACTCATGCTTAATGTTAGGCATATGCTTCAGCACCTGCTGAGTTGGTGCATGAATTATTTATTTTAAAATTTCTGCTCGCAGTATAAGTCTTAGCAGCATCTGCGATCAGACTTCACAACCACCGTGAAGACCAAATCCACATAGGTTTACACTCTTCGAACTGTAACGTTCCAATGCAGTTTGAGTCTATGGGTGGCTACTGAATCCAATTTGTGATGGAAACCAGCAACTTTAAGCATGTGCTGTATATTGTAGAGCACGACATGCCTGAGACACTGCGAAGCTTGTGTTTTTGAATCCTTAAATATTCTTTAGAACAAAAACATTGTGAAGAAATTTGCAGCTTAGATTCTATTGTAGTCCTTTAGTGCAAGACCATTAAATGTCTTAACATCATAAATGCAGGGCCATATCTGCTACTTAGAATTGTTAAAACAGTCATGTAGCATTCACACCCAACACAGCTATTCACCTGTTGGAAGACCCATGCGTTGCAAGTAGGCAGGCAAGAGAGAGCGAATGAATGATTCCAACCTCTGTCACTACCAGTGCTAAATCCTCAGAATCAGTGATTGTAGAATCTATTAATTTACACCAGCATAATCCAGATCAGAATCTGGCCCAACAAGGAAGCATGGAGCTACCATTATCTTCTAAACTTCTCTGATGCTTTTATCATGTCAAACGTGTGGATATTTTTCAGATATTTCAACCATGACTCACTAACTTTAGAAGTTGGAACCAGCAACAAAATAGTAACCAAAAGAGAGAAGACTTAAAAAAATACATAGATACTGACAACCTTGGTAGATAAAAGCCAGTTAGTTTTGAAATCTTAATTCTACAGGGTTAACACACTTCCCTCTCTTGCAGGTCTCCGTTATGAATTTGTGAAGGCACCTGCTCACCATCCAAGTCATACTTTGCGCAGGAGCGTGGGTTACCTTGATATCCAGCCAGACCAGAAGAAAAGGTTCCCTCTTCCTAGGAGACGACAGATTCCTAGCAGTGATTCAGAGGACTCAGCTGAAACATATTGTTCAGGAACACCACTAAGTTTGTCAGAGTCTGGTAAGAGGCAGTCTTGGTGGCTAGACGCTATGGGGATGGTCGCATTAGAAAGAACGAAGATAAACAGATTATAAAGTAAGAGGTAATATGCTCTGGGTAAGAGGCCTGCAGTAAATGAGAGGTTTGATCTGGAGTCTGCACGGGGTAAACTGATCACTTTCGGGCCTGCTACGATTATGGGGCTGCTTGAGGTCAGGCAAATGAACAGATGTTAAGACTTCTAACAGTGAAGCCTAGAAAAGTTCCATAATATCTGGGCCCATTTCTTTCCCATAAGAATTATCGCTGCATTTTAGATTTCCTTTTAAATTTCTAAGTCACTTTGATCCACCTAAAAAAGTAACTTCCTCTGGGGAGGGAAGGAAGATTCCACACACAAGTTCTCAGAAGAAATGCTTAGTTAGTATTTAAACTCTAATTTTAGTTTGCCCAAGAAACAACTCTGTAAATACAATTTATTCCAACAGGGCTGAGCCAGCCAGCAAGGTGGTTGTACATTGAAATTGGACAAGGAGATTATTCAGAGATCGCAGAGGTGCCCTTGGCGATCTGATGAAAATAATTTTTCTTCTCTATAGTATTGTTTTCATTAGTGTATTTTAATTTTGTCTGGGCAGCCACCTGAGTGTTGGCTGGGGCTTTATTATTATTTTTTAAATTAGACCTAGACTGGATACAGTTCTTCATATTTATGTTCCCATAGCACTCATATTTTCTATGTTATGTACTGGATCAAATTCTGTCTTCAGTGGTGACTATAGCTGAGAGCAGAATATGGCTCTATGTTTTTGTCACTAGAAGAATGAGCTGTGATAAAGAGAACCCTTACAGTAACTCTTCCCACTCCAGTGAGGGTTGGCTAATCGGCTAATACAGTTGATTAGAGAAGTCAATGGCATTTTACATATTGGCAGCTGAGTTTTAAATTCAGAACCTGTTGGCGATTATATTTGAATCCCAAAGAGTCTGAGGACAGAGAAGAGACGCAGTGGAAGTGTTAGTAAACTACCTAGACTATGGAAAAGTTAGGTTAAGGAGAGGGCAAAAAAACAAGTAATATTAACAATAGATTAAAGCGTGTGAAACAGGTAGAAATCATGTTCGTAAATAGGAAAACCTGAATGGGAAGCAAAAGATCTAGAGCCAGCAAGGTAAAAACTACAGAAAAGTCATGAAAATAATTTTTAATAAACAGAAGTAGGATTTAACTCCAAAATTTGAATCCATGTGAGGATTTGGATGTCAAATTCCCTCAGGCCCAGATCTTCAGCTGGTGTAAACTGGCACAGTTCCACTGAAGTCACCGGCAGTACGCTATTTTACGCTAGCTGAGGATCTGATCCCCAATATTCATAAGTATTTGAATTTGGGGGTTGCATCAGGTCCATCTCTACCTGTAGATTACTTACATGTTAATACTCCATATTTACCTATACCTGGCAAGAACAGAGTCCTCAATGCTGTGTGCTCTATATTTATCATTTTAAAAATCCCTAGCATTTCTTAACCTTGGACATAATCATACAATCTTGGAATGATGAAAGATGGTGACTGGCCCACTTCAAGTGCCCATCACAGAACAGAGAACACTCTCCAAAACATTCAGATATTAGAAGCTCCATGCCTTGTTCTGCTTGAGATTTCCAATTGTAATCCAGTTCAGATAAGTAATGGTCAAAAGTTATTACCATTTGATTGTTGTTCAGAGGCTTATGCTGGAAGACTTGGTATTTTTAGTTCATTTCCTGGCATCCACATCATAAGACCCACTTCTGCTCCCATGAGAAACCAGAACTTCAAGGAAACCAGGACTGGTGTCAAGGCACCCACAAACAATTGTGCACCCACAGTCATGAGTTATTTTAGCAGCTACAGATCATGGCAACTGGCACTCTATAGATAACTGACATAGAATTGTCACCACTGTTGCCAGTCAGGTCAAAGGAAGAATGAAAAGTGGTGACTAAACCCATAAAGAGGGTGTTCTGCTACCCTTAGGATGGACACACATCAGACAAGACAGTGTTGGGGAAGCTTGCCCTGCTGTTCCTACCGCTGTGCTTGTTGTGTGTGTAAACATCAAAACCCAGGCTCCAGGACTGTCTCTTTAGTGCTTATCATCTGCCCCCTTTGGGGACTCAATCTCTCCAATGAGGATCAAACAGGCTACCACCACCTCTAGCCTCCCTGTAAAATCACTTCCATATATACGTGTATATATATAGTCAGATCATTTTTTCTTTTCTACATGTTTATTTTTGGAAATAGACAGTGAATCTGGCTACGACTCTCCGGTCCAGGCATCTTCACCTGCTGAAAGCACAGAGGTCGCTTTACAGCGTGTAAAGAAACGGGGCCTGCATTGTCCCATGTCTCCCGATCAGATCCTCCTGACTGTCAGCACACTGCAGCACACATACAAGTCAGATCAAGTCAGCTCCAACATGATGCACAATGCGAAAATCAGGGATGCCTGTGGGCCTCCGCTGCACCCACAAGAATGCCCTAAAAAGGTGTCATCCAAAATCCATAAGCAAGAGAAAAAGGATCAGTCAACCCAACTCAGACACATTAAATCTGCCAGTGGTTCTCTGGCTATGAAAAGAATTTCCACACCCTTTGAAACCAAAAGACTGCAGCTCAACTTGAAGAACTCTTTACATGGGCCCGCAGTACACTCCTTTATTCCTGCTCCCACGATGGTACGCTCCAAGTCATGCTGCAGCTTGCCAGAAGAGAAGAAGATTCACACTGGCCATGGTGGAACCACTTCCCTATCTGAGGGTGGGATTCAGTTGACTGGCCACTTAACGAGCTCATCTGAATCCATCAGATCAATGCGCATGATGATTGCACAACCTAAAACTGAACTAGGGCCCCGGAGAGAAAGTCCTCTCTTTTTACACATTGCAAATCCTTACCGGATCAACAGTGGGTTCAGGCTTCTGACAGTGAAGCAGATGAAAGTGTATGAAGAAGCTACAGCTGTTGAGTATCAAGCTCACCGAACAAAATGTATGGCAGACCACCAAAAAGAGTGCAGGAAGGCCTGGTTAAAGAAAATTAAAGGCCTCCCCATAGACTATTTCACCAAGGAGGGAAAAATAGCTGCCCCCGAACTTGGACTTAATGTATATGTCTGAGCTAAGCTCGTTAAGGCAAACTACCAGCTCTTTTAAAGAAATAAATGCAAACAGATGGGATTTTTGACATCTTGGGTTGCTCAGATTGTTTGATTCAGCTATGGTCCCCATTTGAGGATACCATCTCAGGGCCTTCAATGTTCTGTTGGAGGGAGAGGGGGATTATGTAAGGAACGCTGGATGATTCTTCAAGAAAATATTATTGACATAGTTAAATATTCCTCACAGAAGCCCATGGGATTATTATTCAGCTGGGCCTAGCGTAACTGTAGACTGATTTAAATGTGGTCATCAGCGTCTCCCCTTGTGATCACTATACAGAACTATGTTTGCAAATTTTCTTCGTGAAGCCTCCTGCACGCTCCTAGAGGCTGATCATCTGACCCATGTTTCAACCAAAGGGTGCCTGATCCTTGCAATCCTGGGGACAACTCACCAGGTGTTTAAGAGCCACATCCAAAGTGCATATTTATTATACAAAATAAATGTACCCAACCATAACATTTTGTTGTACTTGTATCTTCCTTGTTGAAACTGCTTGTTTTCTGAGAGAGAACTATAAATACAGGCAAACAGTATAAAGGATCCTTGCACATCTCTACTCTAGCATAGCTTGTTTTTGTGCTGAAAAGTTTACATGGGTTTTCTTATGAGACTAATTCTATTAGTGTCAAATTCACACTGAGTAGGTCAGCACAAGGCCAATGTTGCACTTATGTCTTACTTAAATCATATTTTGAGGGCTTAAGTGGGATGAAAATTGTGCATAGACCTAGTGCTGGGTCTCTGCACAGGGGTGAAATTCTATCCTTGTCTTCCCTAGAAATTTAATTGCATTTAAACTTGATTTTTAACAGTTATTAGTTAACACAATGCTGAAAGGTCAGTGTAGATGTACTAAGGTTTACCCAGCATTAGCTGACACAATGTGGAACATGATTTGTCTTTGCCAATACTGACCAGTCAGTTGTTGTCAGCAATGTCACCTAACTCAACATTAAAAATCATGTTTAGCCATGATTAATTTTCCTAGTGAAGACAAGCCCTAAGAGTGCATGGGCTCCGCTTCCCCTTGAAAAGACTGGCCCTAGTGGATTGACTATAGGAAAGTCACCTTACTTATAAAATGTACTCTAATCTTAGGCCTTGCCCTCATATTTAGTATCTGCAAGGCACAGACCACCTCAACTCAGGGTCTCATACAGCATCAGGACATACAATTTCAGTGTGTGCCCAGTTCCCTCCCTCAGCAACAATACTCTCCTCCATCTGTAGTTTACAAATTGAAACACTTTTGTTTTTAATTAGAATTTAAACAGACACCGTTAATGTCAAAGTCATGTTAAATCCCTTTGCTTGGCCATGCGACCTGAGATTAATTAAACTGAACTAATATTTAAAAATCTCCATTTTCAGCTCTTAGTTTCATTTTTGTTTGCATTTTACGTATTTGAGATGTGGTAAATAGGTTACTTGGTACAAGTTAGTTTCAGTCTGGTTTTCATATCCTAGCACAGCGCTGTAGTTTGGGTCTCCATTATTGCTCTAGAATGTACGAGCCTGCAGGATCAAGGCCCTTGTTTGTGAAGTGCTCTTCATTACTGTTTGTTTGGGCTTAGTCTCTCAGGTGCTGCCCATCCCTAACTCCAAGTCAGGTCAAACGGAAGGTGGGTTCTCACCATCTACCAGGCCTTTTCTCCACTCACTGCATGTATTTTCACTAGCATTTTGATGCCTGAGCCAACCAGCTACGTGCTTTAAGTATTTATTTGTAGAGCTATTAGGAAATATGGATACAGGTGCTCGGACTCACCCAGAAGTTTCATTCACTCCTAGGCAAGGTACACACTTTTAGCACCTTTTAATGTTGCTGAGCAGCTGGCAGCAATGCCCTCACCCGAGTCTTTCCCCGCTAAATGGGCTGTGAGGAGGAGCAGGGCTCACTCAGCAGCTGCGGCTTCAGGGCCCTTTCCAAAGCCTTATCCTAGCTGCTGGAAGAAGGTGATTTTGTTTTACCTCAGGTTCACTTGTGGGCGGGAGCCAACCCAGGGAACAAAGTGGCGCCAAGGCACGTTCGTCAACTGGACAGGTCCACCCGGGGTGGCCGCACCCCCCGCGCCGTGTCTCGGCGGGATGGGGCACGCGCCTTTGTCACCGCCACAGCCAGGCACAGCGACGTCTGCGGA
This sequence comes from Mesoclemmys tuberculata, assembly GCA_007922155.1. NCBI lineage: Eukaryota > Metazoa > Chordata > Testudines > Chelidae > Mesoclemmys > Mesoclemmys tuberculata. Next base: position 4,586,793 of record ML675637.1, read on the forward strand.
GGGCCGCCCCACGGCGCCAAACCCTGCCCGCAGCGGCCTGCGCCCAACCCTCCGCCCCGCGGGGCAGCGAGGCCGCCCCGTCAGGCCCAGAGGGGCCCCTCGACCCAGCCACCGCCTCGGGGAGAGGATTTACCCCCCCCGTCGCTGCGGCACCCGCCCCGCGGCGCTCCCCAGGCAGACCCAGGCCCGAGGCGCCGTGCGAGCCCTTCGGGGGAAACCGCCCGGCTCCCGCTGCCCCTGGCCGGGATAGTTCGGGGCGCCCCACCGCCAGGTCCCCGGGCCCGCCGCGCCCCGCGCGCTTCTCCTCAGCCCGCGGCGGGAAGACGCCGCGCGCGCGCCACTGACGGGTCCTTCGTGCGCCCGGCGCGGCGCGCGATGATGACGACACACGGTGGGCGGGGCCGACGTGAGGGATTGGCCCCGGCCCGGCCGGTGACTGACGTGGCGGGACGGGAGGCGGAAGTGAGCGGGGGGAGGCGGCGGCGGCCAGGATGCTGCGGCAGGTGAGGGGGGGCCGGGCGCGCCGACCCGCTGTCTTCGCCGGGGGCGGGGCCGGGTCAGAAGTCAAAGGGCAGGGGTCGGTGATGGGAGGGGGGAGGCGGCGAGGGCGGGGCCAGGGGTCGCCGCGGGAGGGTGAACGGATCCGGGGGGGCGGGGCGGGCAGGGGTCTGGGGCTCTGGGCAGGGGCTCAGGGCGGGGACTCCAGCCGAAGGTGTCCGGGGCCCAGGGGCCTGGTCACTAGCTGGGGCGGGTGGGGCTGAGAACCAGGGTCTGCCGCTGCTTGGGGGGAGTCTGGTTTAAACCTCTGCCTTCGGTGAACACTTTTAAACCACCAAAACAGCGTAACTAAATAACCCCTCATTGACCCGGCCGCAACGCACCTGGGTCAACACCAGTGACTGGGACTGTGAACGGCCCTGGTGGCCAGTTACTGTTTAATTAGGGTTTATATTGTAGCATCAGCAGGCCAGGCGGTTCTTTAAAACGCCGGATTGGGTGGAAGCGGCCGTTTAGCGTGTCCGCTGATAGGAAAAGAGACACCACTGGAGATATCTGAGAGCTCATCCGTATATAAAATTGGTATTGCTTTAACTGTATCAGTCTAGTTCAAGCGGTATAACCACTTAACGTGGAAGCAGTTATACTGGTCTAAAGGAGCTTACATCAGTATAGGTTATTCTCACATGGAAAGGAAAGTAAGTTATATCAATGAAGGCACCTTTATACTTGTATAACTGTCTGTAGTTGGGGTTGTACCCATATGTCTATTTTGGTTTTAAAAAAATTCTCTTAACTGAAGTGATACCAATACAACAAGTATGTGCAAAATAGGCTTTAGACAAGTAATTCCCAATTTCTGAGAAATCTACAGCCCCTACTTCCACCATTTATGTCTTCTGGGGAACCATAATATAACCCGAACAAACTCACGTTTACTACCTCTGAAAATAAACAACTGTTTTATAAAAAGGCCAGAAACACTCAAAAGGAGTGAGACTGTGTGAATAAATGATTTATATTAAGACTTGGGATTACACTACTGATTGCAAAAAGGTCCTTTGGATTCAAAGCATATGTTTAAGGTGGTCTTCATGTCATGCAAGATGAAGGAGGCTCTGTTTAAAACAGTTTGGTTATATTGTGTGTGTGTATGTGTGGTGGTGGTGGTGGTGGTGTTTCTGTTGTAATTGGTTAATTTCCAAGTTCTTTCCAAATTACTTTGACCTTAAGGCTTCATCAGAATAGTTCTGGATGATTAAAACCACCCCCCTTTTGATTCTGAAAATACTGTGTGAGTTATTGTCTCATGTAACATTTTATATCTGTCTGCCACTTTAGGACAGTAATGATGACACTGAAGATGTGTCACTGTTTGACGCGGATGATGAAGTACCCACAAGATCAAAAAAGTCAAAGATAAGGTCTGTGGTCAGTAGGAATAGTTCCTTCCTGGGTTCCACCTGGAAATGGGCAGAGGCAGGACTGCCATGTTTGTTGTTGTATGTTTCATATCTATCTGTTGGTGCAAGAGCAGTGAGTTTATCTCTTTACTTTGAAGTGAATGTCATGTTTTTAAGAAATGTTTCCTGACAAATGGGGAGGGTCAGAGGCTTAGTCATCAATTGCTGAAGAATATAATCTTCCATTTAAAAAAAAATTCCTTGTCTTTATGGTTGCAATGGCCTGTGTGTTTGTGATGGTGTGCTGTCCGTGTGCAGACTCAGGAAGACAGACTGAAACAATAAGAGGGGTGAACTGGCCAAAATACTGGCACTAGTGCACAGTATCCATCTTGTGTAATAGGGAGTTTTTCAGGACATAGAGGAAGGAATTCTTTCTAGGCCGGTCCATGAGCACTTCTACAGTCTCACGTCTGGAATAGCCTCTGTTCTGTTTCCCTTCTTCCTCTTGCATGCCATGTCATATTGGCTGATCCAGCAGCCTCACTCCTGCTTCACCCCCAAATCCCTGCTCTACAGTAGCTTGCAGGGAGCTCCTGTAGAGCGAAGCCTGCATCTCACCTCTTGGAAATGGAACACACCAAAGCAGACAGAGAAGAAAGGAGCAGGATTTCCCTATAGAGAGGTGTGATCTGCTTCCATTCATTTCAATAACATGTTTCTCTTAATCTTACCTCTCAAAAACGGCTACATATTGAGAACTTCTGAGGGACTTCATCTGCCCCATTTTTCCCTCCCACCTCAAATCCTGAATGCACTTTGAACAGTGGCCACAGGCAGGGTAAGTCTTCAGCGTAGTGATCTCCTAGGGGACTTTTTATGTTATATAGAGCGATGCATACTAGCACTGTGATGCTCATCTTTCCCACTATTGTCAGCACGTTCTGCAAACCAGCCTCATTGAAAGGCATTTGTCCTCCTGGGCTGTGCAGATGAACAAAAAATCCTCTTCTGCCTTGACAGAACATGTCATCTCTTCACCAGGTGACTTCAGTCTTGTTTCAGAGACATATGACTGAACTGTGTTTCTGATGTACCGTTTACAGGCACCCGGTGGCATCATTTTTCCACTTATTCTTCCGAGTCAGTGCAATAGTTGTCTACCTTCTCTGTGAACTGATCAGCAGCAGCTTTATTGCCTGCATGGTGTCAATTATCCTGCTCCTGTCATGTGACTTTTGGGCAGTAAAGGTAAGTCCCCTTTTGTCACTTTAAAATATTCTTTCAAGAGAGCAACAGGCCAGCTCAGGCCGTCTGAATATGTTTGGCTTTGTTCAAAAATAAAGTTAACTCTTTTAGAGCCTGCAAGTTATGAAACATTATGATTTCTTTTAGAATTTCCGGGAATCTCTTATCCTCAAATTCTCTCTCTCATTTATTTTGGAGGGATCGTTGGAGGGGGCGGGAAGGGATTAATCTCATACTTTCCTTTGATCCACATAACACGCTACAGGCTTCATTGGGAGAAATGAAGAGGTCTCTTTCAGATTAAAGATTTACCAGAAAACCCCAGCCCATAATTTATTCTTAATATTATTGAAATTAATTGTAGTTGGGCTGAAGATGCACTGGCATGGCCATGAGAGATCCTAAACATTGCCTGCTTGCATTATTCTTGGCTCTGCTTATTGAGATCACCAAATCCAGTGATAAAGTACTACCCCAATATTGCTAGGAATTTGGCTTTCCACTCCGTTAACCTCTAATGAAGATGCCTTGCTTTCCTACTCTAGCATCTGGCACAGGCATTCCCAGTTCCTCCCCTCAGGGCTCACAGGCTGTAGCTGTGGCTTGCCCTGGAATATCAATATTCATTATTATTACTCTCACACACCTAACACAAATAGACTGCTTTCTCTTTACAACTGCTTCTGCTTGTCAATATTAGGAGAGTGATGTATATGGTGACTTTGTGACACTTTGTAGCCTAGCCCTTCAGACTGATGAGAGTGACTTTTTTACTGAAAGTGTTAATATTGAAACAACAGGACCTTCCCCAGCAGCGACCCCCAATTCAGCCCTGCGAATGCCTTGAATGGAATCAGGATACCGAGAGGCTACCTTTGGAGCCCAGTTAGAGTGCGTAGTGCAGACCTATGGGGCATGACACACAAACTCTACATTAAAAGAACGTTAAGATTGCAAAGTCGAGCACTGCCAAAAGTTAGGAAATGTTAGTCAAAGTTGCCTGTGCAAACTTAAGTTTATCCCCTTGTGTGTGTGCATTATGACACAGTCCTTAATTACATTATCACTTGCTATTTGTGATCCTAAATCCTCGTTCCATGCTCCTTGTCTCAGTCTTTCCTATCCTCAGTCCCAGGCTACTTGTCCCAAACCTCCCCTCATCCTACTGATCCCCAGTCTTCCCATCCTGAGGCAGACTGCTGACATGCAAACTTTCATCTCAGACAGTGACTTTTTTGACAGGCGAGGCACATATTACAAAGTCTCGCCCGTTCCAATATATGGTCCTCCCTCTGCAATCCGGGGGGGCCTCTGCCCTACCCCACCGAGACCACAGCCTCCCCTTGCATCTTGCGCCTGCAGGGATCCACCGTCTCTGGCCCTGTGGCTGCACATGGAGCCCTCTGCAGCTTAGCTGTCATGGCCCTGCACCTTCAGGCTTGAGCCAACAGTGTGGGAGCTGTTCAGCAGCAGGGTGGCCTCCCCTGTAGCCAAGGGATCATCCTCCTAGCCAGGAGTCTCTGCTCTGTGGGGCCAAGCCAACTGCTGCCTCCCCTGTACTTAGCCTGGTGTCTTAGGGCCACGTCGGAAGCCCCCTCGAACTCTACTGAGTCAGTGCTGGGAGAGAGTCCCCTCAACCCCGTGTCAGAACCAGTCTTGACTGCTACACACCTCCCTCGTGAAGCTGTGGTTACCACAGCAACACCCTCATAAAGTGACGCCTGGATTTGGTAAGATGTCAGGGTAACAAAGCAGCTTCCTGAGGCACTATTACCTATACCATGATTTGAGCCTTACTAACAGCGCTACATTTTCCTGTATCGTGTTTCACCAAGGAAACAGAGAGCGAGGCAGTAACGTGACAGATTTAAATCAAATCACAAGTCCTTCTTGGTTTTGAATGTTAATTCTGGTATTTCATGGGCAATATACAGGAAGGATTTCTTTGGTTGGCAGTGTAGGATTAAAATCTCTCTGAACCCCAGTTCCTTCTGTATTTAACTCTCTCCAGAATGTTACGGGCCGGCTGATGGTCGGCCTTCGCTGGTGGAACCAGGTGGATGATGATGGCAAAAGTCACTGGATATTTGAAGCCAGGAAGGTAAATATGTAATATTTGTGTTTTTATGGCTGCAGTTTGGTCACCCCTTGTTAGGTGGGATTTTACACTTGTGAGAAGTGGATTTTGTGAGGTGGACATTTGGCACTAGTCACAGGCTGAAAACACCAGCTTGTTTCATACAGACTACTGCCTGGCCATCAAATATTGTTAACCTTCAGCCAGTTTTCAGTCACTGTCCCTTCCTGATCTGATATGGAACCAGTAGAGGCTCTGTATCTCCCTTGGTGTAAATGTGAAGCAGGCCGTAGTGGAGAGCTGGAGTCCAGCCATGCCCCTACCTTTCATTTCTGTGGTCCCAACTGCAGAGACCATTTCACTATGTATGGTCAGTGTCACACTTTTCACATTAAATGTTTCAACTTTCATAATGTTTCATCAGAACTAGAAACAATCTATCCATTAATTTTGGATATTTGTATGGCCCCCATCACCATATTATCTGAGCATCACACCATCTTCAATGTATTTATCATCATAACGCCCTGGTGGGGCAGGGCAGGGCAAAGCGAATATCCCCATTGCACAGATGGGAAACTGAGGCCCAGAGAGCCTAAATGACTTGCCCAAGAGCACACAGGAATTCCTTGGCTGAGCAGGAACTTGAATCCAGATCTCTCAGATCCTAGACTAGCACTTTAACCACTGGAACACACTTTCTCCAGATCAAACTAGTTTAGAGACACTAGGACAGATGAAAAGAAAAAGCTAGAATGCTTGCAATTCAGTAAAGTTGTCCTAATTTCCTAATGCTATATTGGGTTAATATTGTCATGTTGGCTTGGGAAAAAATACATAAATAGAGAATGAATGCTTGCTTTAGAGCTTGTGCTCACAGGCTAGGTTCTTTCCACATCTAGTGGACAAGACTCCAGGCTCAACAATACTAGGAACTGATATGAAAACAATAATGGTGTGGGAATTAGCACTATGCCCTTTGTTTGTATTACTCTGGGTAGGCCTACTTACTAAGGGCATAAGGATCTAATTTTGCACCTACTGGGAGCAGCTAGCTACACAGTGCTTTAACAATGCCGAGGGCTCTGCAGAATGTCTTGGCTCATCTCCTGCTGTATCATAAGCAAGTGCTAAGTGTTGTTAATAAAGGTACTGCAGTCCAGTTAGCTGATGATGATTTTCAGGGGGTGTTAGGCTGGCTATAGCAACATGAGCTTTCTAACAGTAAGAAGATGTATCGCAAGTTGTTTTCACCCTCCCTTCCTGGATTATGATAGCAACACTGTACACTAGGGCATGTGGTGAAGGGCCACTGGTATGCTCCTCTGGATGTTAGTTCAGTAATGTTCCTTATCCAGTCCCTAAAGATAGCCAATGGTGTATTCCATACTCTTCATTTCAGTCAGAAAACTGACAGGAAAGGTCCTTTTTAAAACATACCATTTTTTCACAGCACCAAGAGTGCCAGAAAGCTTCCCATGAGCCTTAGGAGCTCTCCTTAGGAGTCACTTGTGTGCTGTAGTTGGGATGCAAACACTTGTGGGATGTTGGTTCTGGGTTGTTTTTAATGACACTGTGAGCTGTACAAATCAGACTGCTCAGTTTCAATTCCCTTCAATTTCCAGGCATCGGCTCAAAGAAGAAAGGTCTCATCTGAAGCAGAGTCCCGAATCTTCTGGTTAGGATTAATTACCTGTCCTGTCATCTGGGTGATATTTGCCTTCAGCGCCCTGTTCTCATTCAAAGTGAAATGGCTGGTGAGTTTAGCACCTCAGTCCTACAGTGACTGGGTACATTCTAAATCCCTAGACAGATTTGCCACCTCTGCCTTAGAGATGTGGACTGTAAACCCCTGATATTTGTGTCTTTTCTCCTGTGTCATAGGCAGTGGTTACAATGGGAGTGGTTCTGCAGGGGGCCAATCTGTATGGTTATATCAGGTGTAAAGTGGGCAGCAGAACAAATTTAACCAGCATGGCTACCTCCTATCTGGGAAGACAGTTCTTGCGGCAGGTAAGGATCCCAAAGGTTACTGAGTGAACCCTAAATGTCCCTTCTCTGCATGGGTTAAATAGGGCATATGGGATACTGAGATTTGTATCATTAATTAAGTTACTTTGGAGCAGTCTTTAGCCCAGTAGCTTTCAGCTGGCAGTGCCATAGCAAGGCCAAGCTAACTGCACTGTATTTTATTGCTGCGTGTAAAAAAGCTTGTACCATTTGTAAAACCAGCATAAAATGATCTATTGGCTGGGCTCATGAACAGGGCAAAAAGCGGTGGTTGCATTGCAAATCTCTTGCTACAGGGGTAGAGGAAGGCTGTTTCTCACATGCCAAATCTGTGTTTAGGCCCAGGCAGGGGAGAAGGTTTGTGGATAGAAAGAGAGTATGGGTTGAGGGGTGGAAGAACTCTTTATTTGGAGTTCCCCAATGTGGCTGTTAGTACTTTGCTGTCTTGGCACCTTGATGTCCCTGATGAATTAGCATGATGCTCTAAGTTTTATGCTCTAAGTTGGGTCTAAGTTCTATCTACAGCACCCCATTGTCAACCCGATACCCCCTCACCTGGGGTTAACCTTAACTAGCTGCATCAAGGTAAAAACTACTTGTGCATTGTCTTCTCTAGGATTTTACACTGAAATAGCTAACTCAGTATAAAAACACACCTTTTTTTTGCAGTGAAGACATAGCCTAACTTAGTTTTTTGGCTCAAATTTAGTCAACATTTGGGATTGTCAGAGGTTTCCTAGCCAAGAAGGCACTGGCCCTCTTTCTGAAGCATTTGCCCTATGAGTCCGACTGTGACTAGTTTAGGTCTGATGTAATGCCCCTTTCCTTTCTTCCACAGACCGTGGTTAAAGATGACCAAGCAACATCGTGAAGACTGATCTAAAATGGGATTTGGTTTGTACTGATGAACAATAGTATACGTTTTCTGACCATGAGTTTAGGAGCTACATAAACTGTGTATGGATTTTTTTTTTTTTAAATTAAAATTTGAGACTTCAGGTTCTCTCTCATAGCAAATGACTAAGTTTTTCTGCAACAGTTTGCATTTCGGAGCTCTTCTAATGGATTGATTGGTTAAGTTTCTTGAGTTAATTCACCTCATCTTTTAATTAAAGAAAATCATAGATCTGGAGCCTAAATGGGAACTAAACAGTTTGAGGTGAAGTAAGAGATGAAACTACTGGGTGTCCTTCCTCATAATTTGTCAGTGTGAAAAATGTAAGGACTCTCCCTGTCCCTCCAGCAACAGCTCAAATAGCAATTCACCCTGTAGAACTACCACCTGCAAAAGTAATTCAGCTGTGGGAGGTAATTGTTGTTAGTATTAGGAAACTCTGATCCCTGTTTCCTCAGGTCTGTACCCTACTCTTTTTCTGTACATTGACCGGAGCTAAAAGATGACCTCCTAACAGATGTTGGTCCTGAACCTGTTCCCATCAAATTCAGTGGGACTTATGTCATTGGCTTGGGGGTTGGGAAGGGAGCACTGTGGAGCAATGAGTACTGTCAGTGACATCAAAACAACTCAGTTACTTTGATATTCTGGATTGCCTGAATTAAACCCGAGCAAAAGCTTATGCTGCAGTTTGGATACCGCCTTGTTCAGTGTATAGAGCTTTTGCTTCCCACAGAAGGCAGGAGCTGGGATGGTGTAGAACCAAACCCCTTGGTGTGGTGTAGAATCCCCTTTTACTCTGTGGTGTGTGTCTGAACAGAGAGCGTGAGAGCAGGCAGTGGGTTTCAGAGGAAGCTGTGTAAAATATTCACAGCAATGTGAAGCTGAGAGTCGTGCCTGGCCACCACTAATAAAACGCATCATGCTGTCTTACCAGGCCACGATACCCCCTCTGGCACAGTGTAGATGTATCTGAGGCTATCTGGGATAGATGGGGCTGAAGATGCCTGATAAGTGCATCAGTAAGTTTTTGCCACTGCAGAAAATGGTGTAATGCTACCTGCTACATTGACTGCCAGTCCGTCTGCATAGAATGACACCACTATTACTGGAGATAACTGACCAGCGGGTCTCCCCATTGGTACAGTATATGTAACCGCACATGTATGTGACCCCTGTGTTCCACGCACACAGATGAATGCTCAGGCTCACTTGCTAGCGAAGTGCAGTTGAACATTATTAGTTGAAAACAGACCTCACTAAAAATTCAGTGTCTGGTTCTAAACTTTTAACTGGCAACTCTGCTCTCTCTCACTGCATTGCTGGTAGGGTGGGTTCATTCAATCTGAGTAATTCATATTTCAGAGCTAAGAAATTGAATGTCAGCTTGTCAGAAAGGTTAACATTACACTATTCCATGCTACATCTGCTCCTCAATTTGTGCCCACCAACAAATACATTTGGATCAGTAAAAAATCTGCTTCTGCTGTGTACTCATGGAGTTTTGGATTACATTCAGTTAAATGGAGGAAGGTGAGATGTTTTGCTTGAAAAACAGTGTCAAGAGGGGATCAATAATTGCCTCCTTGTCTCCCTTGTCACGTAACTCAGTTGAAGGGGGATTGGTCTTTTACATCAGGAGGGAAAATAAAACCCTAATGGGTATTTTTAATTTAAAAGAGTAGGCTTCTTGGATATAAATCATGGGATTGCATTAACCATGTTTTTCTTCCTATATTAAAGCAATATATTGAAATTGTAAAAATCTCTTCAAACTCTAGCACTGTATGTTTGTTAAACTCTTTGGACTGATATCTTTTTGTAAATACATATTTATAAAGTCTGGAAATTAAATAACTTTGTCTAACAAGATCGGATGCCCTTACTAGTAACTGTGACAAAACTGGATCCACACGCAATGTAGTAAATAACACGGCTTAACAAGGATTGCTTGTTGATTTACGCAGTGTTATTAACAAGGGCAACCATAGCTCCTTCCACTTGAGGAACACAAATTGCTTTGCTTACATTAGTGCACACCCCTCCCCGTGGTACAGATGAGGAAACTGATGTGCCCCACAGCAACTCATGGCAGAGCAGAAGTTAGCATTTGGGTGCCTCTAGCTATATATATATGCTCAGTGCACCACACCACTCTAAGTAGACTTGTTTGAGTGCAAAGAAACTGATGGATGGACACAGGAAGTGACAAAAAGGATTTTTTGCAAAGCAGTGGGTAACGAGAAAAATCTCACTCTAGAGTGGATAATAGGGTTAAGAGGGGAAGGGGAAGAGTTGGAGAGAGAAACCACTTTGTCTATTGAAATTCTTTAAGTCCCCTCCTGTCAACTTCAGTCATTCTACCATGAGCCATGCAGAATGGATGGAATAAGCATGGTCTAATGGTAAATAAATACAAAATATAGCCCTTTAATAGGGTTGGGACGACTGGGTCTTCACAGAGGTGTGTTACAATGCAGTAGGTGGTCTGGATTGTGCTTTCACAAGGCACATGATTGCACTAAAGAGATGATGCTGGCTAATGTAGGCCCCAAATTTAGGGTTTGGTTGTTTTTATACAAAAAGTTTAAAAAAAAAAAAGTTATGGCACATAATAGTCAAATAGGAGCATAGCCAGGACACACACATGCAGCTGAATGTCCCAGCATAGCTGTTTCACCACAATGAGTCCGTACCGTGCAGAATGGTTCTACAATGTGTGGAGTAATGACCACAAATACAAAAATAACTCCTTGAGGTCCTGTATCTACCACACAATACCACAGGCTGTACAATGAAATTACCCTGTCCTTCGGTTTGGGAAGCGTAGGTTAACGGCTAGTGTAGAGCCATTCTGCTGAGATTTGTGAGCTGCAGAAGAGATCTTGACGCTGGCTCTGAGGAGGAGTGTGTCAGAGCCTGGCTGGCTCCTTAAATGAAGCCACCCTGACAACCAAACAGGTGCACCCCATTGGGGGCCTGATGAGCTGAGGTTCCACCTGATTGGGAGTACAATTAGGGAGGGCACAGCAGGCCTAAGTCAGTTTGGAGTGCTGGGAAGAGAAAAAATTGCATGATAGCCCTTGAAGAAAAGAGACGACAGGAATTAACTGTGCTTAGCCGTGAGGAGCCGCAGTCCCTTCAGGAAGATGGTAGGCCCAGGGAGGGCAGAACTGGGACTAGCAGTAAGAAGCAGCATAAAACCTTAGCAGTAAACTAGGTCTGGGGAGGGCAGAGACAAGCAGGTAACGTAACCATGAGAGGGGGCAGATAGAAACCTGTGTATCCTAAGAAGGGGCAAAGGCTGAAGAATTTGGTGTAACTGGTTTGGATTGAAAAAACTAAATAACTCCCCCATGAAGGAGCTGTTTGAAGCATGAGAAAGGGCTTGTGTAGTAATTATTAAGGGACAGTAGGGGGTGTAATCCTACTGCCATGCTAGGTGTCCATACCTTGGCCACCTTGGATTGTGCCAGGATGACCACAGACATACACAGATGGTGTCTAATGGGCATAGCAGTAGATCTGTAGTTTGAGCTAGTGGATTTCAGTAATCCTGTGTCAGGCAGCGGGACCTGTAAAACAAGCCCCAGGGCTGGAATGGCAGCCACAGTCAGGTGGCATGTAGCTTTGTGTCCTGACCAGGGTTTCGGGGTGGGAGAGCAATGAAATCCAGAGCCTCCGTTCCCACGGTGATGCCTCTTCAAAGGCGTGTGGCTGGGGTTGAATGGCTAGTGCTGCCAGAACCTGATGCCCTGATGTGTTACTTTGGTCTTAGACTGGTGCAGCTCAATCAATGGAGTAACAAAATGGCAAATCAGGCCCCCGAGTTGATGGCGTTCACCAGGGCCGAACGTGATCCTTCCAATGCATATCACATCTCAGATGATTCAGTGAAAAGGCCTGCCTCAGCTGTCACCAGTGCCACCTCAGCGTGACATCCGTGCCTGGGTAGATTTGTTCCTGTTTCACACCTGTGTAAGAGAGAGACTGTTGCTATCTCAAGTCTCATGCTGACTGATATGTTTCCTGACGCCCCACCTCCTGGAGTCAGGTGATATGTGACAATCCCCACTTCCATTTGAAAAAAATACACCCATTTTTTTAGCCCTCATAGTTGCAGAGGACAGTTTGCCAGTGTGACCCCCTCCATCTCCAGGTTCCACCAGAAGCAGGCAACTAAAAAGGCCCAGGGTGTATTACTTTTAAAATCTGATGCTATTTTGGGGTCCAATTTGTGAGTTTTGCGCACTTGGGAAGAGGAGACCCAGGCCCCAAACCCAGGTCTGAGGAGTATGCTATCTCTATAACAGACCAGGGGAATGGGGTGGGAGGAAGGATTCTTAGATAGAACCAGGGTTATGATTTTGAAACTTACACTGGGAATTTTAGCAACTAAAACAAGATTGTCAAGGACCCAAGCACATAGTTTACGCTAAAGAGAGGTGACTGGCTTGCTAGTTATAGTCCCTCACACCCTGTTCTATTAGCAGCCCATGTTCTGATGCTGTTCTTACACCAACTTTTCCCTTTCCTAATACCTCTTTTCTGACCAAGAAAAGCCAATTTTTGTCTTCCTCTCTCTAGGTGTCCCTCACTCCATTGCAACTAAATGGCAAAGTGTGCCTGCAAACATGGTCAAACACAGCTGTGTAGCAGGCAATATTATTGCGTGATTAAAGGGATGGGGTTGGTTGGTTTTGGTTTTTTTTTGAACAGCTGATTACTAAAACTGAAATGCTACAGGATCCCTACCAGTGATCTAGACTTTGTCTGAGACCCGTAAATCTAGATTTATGCATCTCTAGACCCTAACCTTACAAACCGAGCTTAATTTTCAGTATGTGAAAATGGATGTCCCATTGATGTCCATGCTGAAAGTTAAACACATGTATGAGTGTTGGTTTGCAGCATCATGGCTCTAAGCAGCAATGTGCCTTATCTTCCCTAGGAGAACAGGTGTGTTTTTTTAGCTCCTGTTAGCAGCAGCCCCAATGTGGGCCCCAGGAACTTAGAAAGACTGTCATCCCCACTGTCACTGCCCCCCATCCCCAGAGAGACTGGACTGTTTTGGTGTAGATATCAATAATATCTATGAAGCATTAAATGGGATGCTGACCACACCATCAGGTACTACATGGAGAAGGCCAGGAGCCCATGGGAGAAGAAAAGAGTGAGAAATAAAAACAAAACAACCTCCCTCCAAAACAAACAAACAAAACCAAAAACCAACCCCAAAACACTGGGTCCTTGATGGGCCTGGTTCCATTGGAATCATTTGTAACCCCCATCAGACGGCCCTGGTATTTGTACAGTGAAATCAACATCTACCAGTAAAAATCTAATTCTTGCAAGCTTAGTAGACCTGAAGAAGAGCTGTTTGTAGCTCAAAAGCTTGTCTCTTTCACCACCAGAAATTGGTCTAATAAAAGATATTGCTTCACCCATCTGGTCTCTCAAATATCCTGGGACGGTCATGGCTACAAACCAACTTCATTATAAACGTTTAAAAACTGAACTTTATTTATGCCCCATTGTGCAATCATTGCTAATGCTGAGAGCTGCGATCCTAGCAGTGCCACCAAATATCGTAGATAATATCTATGAAGAAAGTTGAGAATAAAGAAAACTTTGTCCGTAGGCAGATTTAAATGCAGAAACTGTGTTGAAATCCTTATGCTTTTGCAAAGCTTATCATCTCCACAAGATGGAGCCTTTCTACTGCACATTTTATGGGTGCTTTAAGCATCGACTGAGGCAAATGGTGGACCTTGCAAATTGTATTCCAGCCTGTTGCTCTGGATTTTTCTTTCTTTTGTGTTTTGTTTTTATTTTTTGAAGAAGCGAGGAAATTAAAATACAAAATCTGATGATGAGGAAGTAGCCCAAGGAATGTAGAATGACGCCACTCCTATTGTCCTGGATTTGAGGGCTGGAAGTTGGAGCTCTTCAGTTCCCTAAGTAATGTAAGGGTTAAAAACATGGGCCCAAGGTAGTCATCTTTGTAGGCTTGCCCCATACAAACCATCATAGGAAATATGGTCCACCATGTTAACCATCTTTGTGTGCCTACTTACAATGTATACTGGGAGTAGAGGGCTGGAGTCTCTACTATATAAATAACTGCCTTTCTGCACTGAGTAAGATCCTGAAGGGGAGAGGACTTCTTGGTGGCAGAGAGCATAAATACCAGGGGTTGCTGAAAACCCACTGCTGTAGGCTTCTCTCTCTTCCCCCCTCAATCTCCACTCTGTACATAATTTTTTTGTACACAGTATAGAGGGAGCGGGTGCCACCTCCTATATTTAGGCTGCCAAACACTTTCCATTATAAAAGATTTTTGTGGGCTTTTTTTTGAAACGCCTCAACACCTTCCTTGGTTGCAGCAGGCCTTTGGCATCCAGTTGGTACAGTGGCTGTTCTTTATCTGATGACATTCCATTCAGATTTAACTGTTAGAAGCAGTTGTTCACATTAGCGGAGTTATAAACTGTTCAAAATGACTATTTTCCTCTGGTGTTGTTGTAGCCATGTGGATCCCAGGATATTAAAGAGACTGTGTAAGCTTGAAAGCTTGTCTCTCTCACCAACAGAAGCTGGTCCAGTAAAAGATATTACCTCACTCACCTTGTTTCTCCATTGGCTTCCTGTTGGCTGTGTTCCTTCCTTCTCGGCAAGGCTGCCTCTCTCCCAAAAAGTCAGCTATTTTGGATTTGGATGAACCAAACACTTTTGTGTGCTCCCAAAACTGCCATTTCTGAATTCCATTTTTGGAGGCAGCCTTGCATGCCAGCTGGCCAGAAGTCACAGAAGCCCCTGGGATACCAGTCAGCTTGGTGTCACAGTAACAAATCTAGTGCATTTAAGGAGAGAAACTCAAGATTTTTGCAGTAGTGTTAACTTTGCCATGCTGGACATAATTTATCGCCTTTCTATGTTGTCTCTTTTGAACATGCACTAGTCTGTAGTGTGTTTAATGTTGATATAGTTAGTTGTCTATTATAAAATATACAGCGTGTTCAGTGGGGCTGTGCTAATGGAAGAACCTGAATTTGTTCATTTCCTGACGGTTGAGCCGTTAAATCTACCAAGTTAGGGTTGCATTTCAGTTGCTGAGAGATGGCATCAAGGGCAAATGCTCCATAGTTAAGGTTTCAGTTGTGTTTGTGTTATACGTCTGATGTTTGGGCTTATGCCTTGGAGTGGGGGAATGTAGGGGTCGTCTAACCTCAAAATTGATAGGTGAACTTTGGGGCTGAAACTGAATTTTTATACCAATTTTGAAATGAATTGGATAAGGGGTTCATGGACGATGATGTCCTAAAAATGGAGATGGGGGGAATCTTGCTAAGGATTTAACATGGAGTTCAATTCCTGATTCAGTCACAGATTCTCGAGTGTGACATTGTCTCCCCCTAAAGTGATTTAGTTAGGCAGTCCCCTCACGTGTTAGCTTTAAAATCTCCCCCTTAATCTCTTTGTGCCTCAATTCCCACCCTGTAAAGCAGGGAGAATAATATTTGCACTATTTTTCTTGTCTAGTTAGACTGTAAACGCTTTGGGGCAGGGACTTTCTCTTGCTTTGTGCACGTACAGCACAATTTGGCCCTGAACTTGGTCGGGACATCTATGTGCTACTGGAACACGAATTATGGCACTAATAAAGGTGAACTACCAGACTCCAGCAAATTACTGAAAATAAGGGATCCCAAGGCAGCCATGTAGGGTAAAAATTACTACCGGAGCTGGCCCTACAGCATAAAGTAAACCCAGAGGGTCAGATCCTGAATTGATAGAAATTGTTGGCATTCCACTGAGGGCAATAATCCTATGATGCTTTACACCAGCTGCGGATCTGGCCCTCTAGATCCTGTTGGACTTGGATTATAGGAATTGTTTTGTTTCAATTATACGTCAAAACTGTGGAATTCACCTTTTTAATTCAGGCATCTGTCATAACTTAATCGTAGTACTAATCTGGAAAAGATGAGACATGCCCAGTCATTTATGGAAAGTGCACTTAACTGCACCAAGGCCAGGAAAGTTTATTAATAATACCTCTAAATATAGCCCTCTTTGGATTATATTTAGCCCCTTGACAAATGTCCAAGATATCGGCTTTTTGGAAGCTGGCACATTATCATTTTTTACTGCAACGTGGGTCGGACCCAAGGCTCTTATCTCTCTTCCACTTGGGTGTGATGACTGTTTGCTTTTATTTTTTGAGCCTCCCACTCTTTCCTGGGAAATGGGCGTTGCTGTGACAGCACAGAGAATTTCCCTGAACAGGATCCGTCCTTTCCAGAAACATTGGGAGGATTCTTCCTAAGACATTTACTCTAGGGCAATGACTCTTTAAGGGTATCTGAAGCGAAGAGCTGAAAGGCGTGGGCGGTGGTTACGCTCCAAAGGTGAAGAGGAATAACCGGGCTAGGATTCCAGCAGCAGTGATAATACTAACAGCTCACTTCACCTGAGACTCTCAAAGCTCTTTACAAAGGGAGGGAATTATAATCGTCCCCATTTTACAGCAGGGGGAAACTGAGGCCCAGCGCAATCTGGCCAGGGTCACACAGCAAGCTGGGAAGGGAACCCACCTCTCTTGATTTTCATTCCTATGCTCTAACCGCTAACGGCACTGGGCTGGATTCCCCAAAGGACTTAGGCACTTCACTGACACTGGGTGTCTAAATCCCAGAATCAGGCCCCACTGGGACTGTCAAACCCCCGTTTAGCTGTCCCCAAACCTTGTAGGTTTGCAGTAAAAGTTCTCTAAGGGCCTGCGTTTCTGCCTCTGGGCCAGGCGTCCAGACACCTAAGTCGCTGAGTGACGCACAACCTGGGGAAGATACGCGTTCCTCTGCTGCGGGGTCGAAGTGCACCTGCATGCTTGGGTCTCTGCACAGGAGCTTACACAAAGGGCTGGGGATAACCCCATAACTTTTAGCCCAGGGTTAAGGTAACGCACCTCGGATGTGGGTGATGCCAGGTTAGGTCCCTCTGCTGCATGAAGGGGAGAAGGGATTTGAACAGGGCCTCTCCTACCTCTCCAGTGAGTGCTCCCACCCTGAACTCTGGGATATTCCCTTACTCTAGCCCCAGTGGAACAGCTTCAACAGGAGACAAATCACTTAAAACGTCATCGGAGCAGGGCAAACGGCTGCTGGGTCACCCCCTTCCCAGGGCGCTAGCCACCAGGCTACACAGCCACTCTCAGGCCACAGCGAGCGCAAGTGAGGATGGCTAGCTTACTTGAGGAGCCGCCTGGCCCTTCTGGATTCTGTGAGACAGTCCCTGCCCCCAAACGTTTACAGTCTAACTGGGACTAGACAAAGGAAGTACAACCCCATTTCACAGATTGCTAACTGAGGCACAGAGAGTAAATGTCAGGGTCACACTCGATGAGGGGGTAGAGCTAAAAATTGAACCTCAACTGCCTGAGCCCCAGGTCAGTACCTCAACCACAAACACATCCTCCCTCCTTGTTTTAAAGTGTGATGTTTTGTGCTCTTAGGTGACTTTTGTGCTCCACCGCTGAGGTGGCTGCATTTCCACGGTGGGTGCAGTGATTCCTCTGAGATCATCTGGGCTGAATGGTTGGGTGTTAAGTCACTAATGGTGAGCTCCGGGTAGCCTGAAAATGGGGGTGGTTGGGAAGCAGTGCTGGTTGTTTGCCGCGCGCGCAGCCATCTGCCCTGGGAGGCAAAGGAGAAGCACAGTGAATGGGGAAGCACGAATGCAGCACAGTGGGAAACGCCCTGAGTGCACATAATCTGTGCCTGCCCGGAAGGGGTAGGGGCCATGCCTAGAGGACACTCACTCAGGCTGCAGGAGCAAGAAATCAGCTGGCTTTTCCCTGCTGTCAAAGTATCCCGCCCAGCTAGTTCTCCTGAAACACCCCCGGGGTGCTGACTCTCCAGCTGCGGGTTGGGTAGCCCTGTTGGACTCTCTCGGCCAGTCTGTGCTGCTGATTTGCAGCACGTTCCTCTCTCCGCCCGGCCCCTCTGTTGCGTGACAGATTTGTCCCACCTCGGAGCGCTGCGGGGGCGGCTTTCTTATGCTCTCTTGACAGAGACCCCTGTCCCCCCCTCTCACAGGGACAGGACATCCTAGCTGGTATTTCCTCAACAAAACGCCAGAGTGACTGATTGGGGGCGTGACCTTGTGTGAGAGCAGTGTGTGCAGGGAAATGGAGACAAGTGGGCTGCAAGCTGACTCATAGGGCTGGGTTCCAGGACTCCAGGCGGGGTGGATTTCCAGCCCCTTTTCTCACGCAAAGCACTTGACCTTAGAATAGTTCACCTGCCGATAGCAAGTCCGCTGTGATCCTTTCCTGCCACACCCCTGCTGCGAACTCAGCTTTAACGGCCGCTGAGTCGGATGGATCTATGGCTGGACCCTTTAAAAAGATCAGGGGGGAGGGTGTGAGCACCCAGAGGGGTGTTCTGATCTCCAACCTGCTCACAGGGAATGAGGTCCCCAGTGGGAACCAGCGCTGCCTACGACAGAACAATCATGCCTAGTGACATTGGGGGCCCCTGGTGCTAGGAGCTGTACAATACCTAGGGAGAGACACTCCCTGCCCCCAAACGCTCTCTGTCTGCATAGACAAGACAGGCAGAGGGCAGGAGACAGGAAATATTATGTCAATTTTACAGATGCCAACACGTTCATAACAGAGATGACAACAAAGGCTTATCAATATCTACCCCTCTGGAATGAAAGGAAACTAATTGCAGGGGATGCAACGGCAGCTTCCTTCATGCACCTTGAAATACCAGCATGACTTGCTGAGCGCCTGGCCTACCCAATCCTTGGTGATCTGGTGTCTCGTCTTGGTTGCCATCTCAGCATATGATTTGCTGGGCTGCTGAATGCAACGGACAACTGGGTGAATTTCACTCACGTTTCTCTTGTGTAGCCCTTTGATGCTCTCATGAGGATAGCCTTCTGCCCAGCTCCAAGTGGGCTCAGAGGAGACACCGGTGACACCTTCCATTTCAAGAGGGGCTTGAGTGAATGCACTAGGTATTGGTTTGGAAGCATCTACCTTTGCTCAGGCTGCTGTTTGTTTGAATCCTGCTTAGGTCCTGGCTGAGAATGACATATGTCTTTGTGTAGAAGTCATAGATGACTTGATAGCTCTACTCAAAGGGGCTGGCATCCCTGATCTCTAGGGACTAGCATTTGGTCATGGCTGAAATGGCCTCTCTTTGTTTCCTCAGTTAAAGCGTCCTTCTTTGGAAGCAATTTTATTGTAACTTTGTATTTCCCGGCATTCTCACAGTGGGTGTGCTTTGAAAGACAACTGTTCTAAACAGAAAACCCGGAACAGGGCTGTGCTGAAGCAGAGACATTCTGTGTTCACAAAATAGCCCATCAGCATCTAATGAGACCTTTGCAGAAAGACCTACTCCTGGCTGTGCAAAGGGCTGGCAAATCTAATGCAGCCTCTCCCAGCAAATCCAAGGAGCCCTATGGGCTCCCTACCCCCCACCTGCTTTTTAGCCACAGAAGAATTTGTGGAGCTTTATGCCAGCAGACTAAAAGCCACAGCCATGTGAAGAATGAGCTTTATACCACAGTCAGGAAGAAGAGCGTAGCATGTGGAATTCATATGCTGCGATTCCCATCAACAGACAGGAGCGGCCTAGCTTTCTGCCCTTGGCTTGATTAATCCTCGCAATATTTTTATGTCCCACACTGAAATGGGTTTTACAATCCTTGAAAATAATAAGGAAAAGATCCAAGTGGGGCATCATTTCAAAGAAGCGTGGGGTCGATAGACATGAGGCAAGGAACTGGTAGTACACTGAGTTGCCCAATATTGTTGTCCAATAGCATTAAATGAGATCCCAGCCGATTGGGGCAAATCTCTATAGGCCAGGGCTGTGTTACAGGATGTGCCATCTCCAGTCTGTGCTGTGTGTGCAATGGAATCAGTGTAACGCCAAGCCCCCGTCTTGCAAAGGCGCTGCCCACCACAGTCTGGTCATACCGTGCCAGAAAGGACTATTGCGATTATCTAGGCTGCCCCATGGCATAATGCAGGCCAGAGAATTTCACGTGGCAATTCCCGCAGTGGAGAGGGCTGCTGTTCTTTCCCATGAAAGTGGTTATTAAGAGGACATGCTGCCAACAGGCAAAAGGGCAGGGAACAGGACCTGGAGGTCTGGATACTTTTCCTGGCTCTGCCACAGACAGTGACCTTGACCAATTAACGTCTCTGTGCCTCAGTTGACCATTCTGTGAAATGGGAATAACGGTGCTTATATCTACCCCGCAGGGCAGCGGTATAGTATCTTGAGAGCCTTGAGTGGGAGGCATTACAGAAGAGCATGGGACTACGTATTACATTGATGTAGGGAGAGGAGCCACCGGTGACAAAGGGTGAGTTTCCAAACAAAACAGCTAAACAGGGCTTTCCTGTTCTCAGTGGGGACTTGCAATTCTGGCTCATGCTGCAAGCAGAAAAGAGCTACGATAGCACTGAGCTAGGTCCAAATGGTTCAGTCCCCATCTCTGAAACATCTGTGAGCTACAAAGGCCTGCTGGGTAGCAGTATGCAAATGAGCAACCCTAAGCATACTGCTTAGCTCCTGCCTTCCTAGATTCAGTGCCAGAGTTGGCCCTACGAGCAGTGAGCCATTCCCCACCCAGGACTTCTGCTGGGGCATATTGTGTGCCACCTGTGATCAGCACCTGGGTCCGTCAGACGGGGGAGGTTTGTGCATTGAATGAGGCCTGCAAGATTTTCACTGGGAGCAGGAAAGAAAAATTCTGAGTAACAAAGCTGGCTCCCGCAAAGAGGGGAAGGAAGATCTGCCTCCTTAGGTTTTGGTAGGAAGAAATATTCGCGTAATGGGTTAAGTACATGACCGCTAGCCAGGAGGGCTGGGTTCTAGTCCTGATCGTGTTGCTAACTCAGCAACTGGGCACATCACTTTAGGTCTAATGTGCAGAGGGGCTGTGCACCTGTGAAAAGCCAGCTCTTAATCTCTCTGCGCCTCAGTTCCCCCCTCTGTAAAATGGGGATAATGCTCCTTTTCCATCTTTACAAAGCTCCACAAGGTGAATGGATTTACAACCTTCACCCGAGTGCCAATTGGTAGTTATTTCATTTAAAGAAAATTAATCCGATTGGGAGTCAGTGGAAAATCATATATATTTCAGACCTGTTTCCTTTCTGCTGAGCAAATAGTGACGTTGACCCCTTTTCTGATATGGAAGGGCACATGACTAGAGTCACTTATCACAAGTCACCAGTATTGGGTTAAGGGCTTAAAAAAAAGGGGGGGGGGGATCTGCTGATGAAAAGACAAGACAGTCTCCCATCAGATTACAGTATCCGGACGCTGCACTGGGCCTGGCATGGGAGCACAGTGAAGGAATTAGGTCTGAAACCCTCCCGATGAATAAGACCCTTCAGAAAAAAGAGATGGGAACATCAAGAATCATTATCTCATCCTAGCCGGACACCTCATCTTAGGCAGAGCATGGACGTGGGCAGCTGTCCGTCAAATGTGATTCTGTAGTTCAATGGGCCCAATTCATGACCGGTGTCACTCCACTGACTTCAAAAGTCCATTGGCCTCACTGAAGACAAACTTACAAGTGACGTGTAGCAGTACTAGCTTCCGATAAATGTATGAATGGGATCCTATGACGGCGTTGCCTGCAATAGCCGAGGGCTGGACTCAATGACCCAGAAGGTCCCTTTCAATCCTATGTTTCTGTGACTAACAGAATCCTTTACTGTCAAGTTCTCTTAATGGTACAACACCACATGAGTGCTGACTGTTGAATATTAGCGTGATCTTCTGAACTTCAAACAAAAAAACCAGCCCAGAATGTGTCCCAGTTATTCTTTCCTTTCTTACCTCTGTTCAATGAAGTTTCTTTTTCAAGGAATTCAAAATCTTTCAGAGTTAACAGAGCAGAACGCATGAACAATCCTGGAATAGCAAACCAATAGGCACAGCTCAGTTCTCGTTCAATAGCAAGAACCCTCAGTTATTTCTAGCCCTCATATCAGTGGCTCTCTACCTTTCCAGATGGCTGTACCCCTCTCAGGAGTCTGTTTTGTCTTGCGTACCCCCAGTTTCACCTCCCTTAAAAACTACTTGCTTACAAAATCAGACCTAAAAATACAGAAGTGTCACAGCACACTAGCACTGAAAAATGGCTCACTTTCTCATTTTTACCCTATAATGCTGAAATAAATCAATTGGAATATAAATATTGTGCTTACATTTCAGTTTAGCATGTACAGAACACTATAAACAAGTCGTTGTCTGTATGACGTTTTAGTTCGCACTGACTTCGCCGGTGCGTTTTATGTAGTCTGTTGTAAAACTAGACAAATGTCTCGATGTTTTGATGTAATCCCTGGAAGACCTCTGTATATCCCCAAAGGTCTGTGTATCCCTTATTGAGAACCACTGCTTTATAGTAACAAACCGGATGTGTGCACGGTATGGGAGGAAATCAAATGCTAGTGCGGAAACAGATTTCAGATTCCACCGTCCAGGGGATATACTGTAAAATAGAATGTGTGGTGTCAGAGAGAAACTATTTTTCTAGATGTAGAAATACCCAGAAGTTTGAAGGTCATGTCTGCAGCACGGTGGCACAACTGCGATGCTGCATCTCAGTCATTGTAGCTGAGGCACTTCCTGCATCAATTGCAGTTAATCCACCTGTCTAAGAGGTGGTAGCAAGACTGATGGAAGAATCCTTTTGCCTACCTGTCCAAGCCTACACTAGGGTTTGGATTGACCTAGCTACATTGCTCAGGGTGCAAAATTGTTCGATCGATGTAGCGAAGTCAGTGTCATTTTTTAAGCGTAGACCAACGAGGCTAGTGTGTAATTAAAATATTGGCAATGGACGCCCAGGCTGAATTGAACCAGGAAAGCTTCAAAATGACATGCTGTGAGAACGCAGCAGGTCTCCATGTCATACAACACTGGATTTGTAAACCTCCGCTGCTGTGGCTTCCAATCGATGCAGGACTGGCACCTTTAGCAAGCGAGATGGGTGGTGCTTTCTCCCCTGCTCTCCGTCCTGTGAAGGGACGGAGGCCACACAGCACATCTGGGGCCTGGCTCGTGCACAGTCCTACCAGTGCTTAGTGGCACCCTTGAATAGTGTCCCAGGCTGTCTCTGCTGCTGTTCACATCTGGGCTCTGTTTGGATATCAGAGCTGGTCTATTTACGTTGCAGCACTGCTTGGAGGCTCCTGTAGGACCAGGCACCCATTGTGCTGGGCACTGTACACACATGTGATAGCATGGGCCCAGCTCTCAAGGCTGTCCCTTATTAAGATCAATGTGCCAAATACACTTTTACAGAGACAGAAGAGACGCGAGTGCCACGCAGAGCTGTTAAAATAGTCTGGTATTGGGTGCAGCCGCTGTGGATCAACAGGGTCAAACACAGAAGTTTTGGGTTAATTCAGGCATGAAGTCAAGAGCCAGATCCAGGAGTTTTGCTGAGGCCCATCTCTAGTTCCCAGTCCTGAAATCTGATCTGCATGGGTGGATCCTTGCCGAGTCCCATGTGGGCAAAGGAGTATGCTCTTGCAGATCCAATGACTGGCTCAGGGCCCTGCTATAACTCTGTTGGGATGATACGCTGGTGACTGGTTTTTTGTTTGTTTGTTTGTGTTTTTGGGCGGTTTTTTTTGGTTTCTGGTTTTTCTTTTTTAACCAAACCTTTGCAATTCACATCTCAAAAACATGGCTGGAAAAGCCTCTGAAACATTCTCCTCAGACAGCCGGATGGGCTGTCACAAACGGACTAAGAGGCCTTTGGCCTGTGGCTACCACTGCTACTCTACAGCTGCCGCATCCGGCGTCTTAAAGCCACAAGAGCAAAGTCGCCAGGAGCACAAGGCAAAATGATGAAGCTGCAAACTTCTTCTGGTGTGTCACAATGGCATAGAAGTGTCCCTTGCTGCTCGGACAAACCTGGGGCAAACCAGGGGAGCAGCAGTGGAGGAACTATGATGTAATTAAACCCATTCTTTGCAGTGACGTATCCACCAAGTGTTTCAGTGGCAAGGTGTGGTTTTGCACGTAGGATGCTTCCATTTTGGTTGTGGTGTGAGGCCTGTTCTCTCGTGGCCTGAAAGGTTTCCAGCAGCAGAGGGAGCTGTTACACTTACTTAGCGGGAGATGTGGGGGGAGGAGGGAATGGCGACTTTTGGAACCAAGTTTTCTGGGAGGACTCCGTTTTTTCCTTGAAATGGTTCCAAGAAGCAGTTATGAAATGTGGAAAGCATTAAAAACAACCTGCCAGTCTGAGCCTCGTCTGTCTTAGGAGAGAGAGAATAAGTGGGGAGGAATGTGGGGTGGGGGCAAAGCAGGGAAGGAAGGGCGTAACCTTGTGTCATGTTTGGCCGTGTCATCTCATTCCCTTTCTGCTTGTCTGCAGATTGCCGAAGGGATGGAGAGCCAACAACCGTAACCGCCTCTCCTGCCTTTAATGCTCCCTCTGTGCCGTCTGTGATAGAAGGAAGATCTAATAGGAATGTGATTTCACTGAAGTGATGTTACTGAGTGGTAGGACTGATTCGTTAATGGGGAGAAGCAGATGCTGGCGAGGGGGAGGGCAGTGTGAGAGAGAGTCACAGGTTTGTCTTGTGGAGCAGACTTGCTGAACTTGGTTTCTGTTGGAGTTTCAGGAAGAAGCTATGGTTTTGTATAAATGCTTCTTATTACGCAATATCATTCTGAGCCCTGCGTTGTTACTGCTTCGTGGAGTCAAGGGCTTCCCAGCTCCTGTCTGTCATAGATCAAGTTGCAAATCTGGATGCCCCATACACCTAAATTCCTCTGTAATCTTTCACTTTAGAAGACTGGCTGGTTATTTTCCAGGAGCAGTGCCATGAGAAGGGGCCGTGTCAGCAGAAGCCGAAGGAAACGTGCTGTTGTGTGAAATAAACAGCTCGGATTCCTCCACATCGCAGAGGTGGGCTAACCAAACACATGCGTTTGCAGTTGTTCTTCTCCAGCACCACGTTCCCAAACTGCATGCTTTTATAGTTTTCCTTTGCTGTCTGTAACCCACTGGCTAGGTTGGTGGAGGCTCCCCCTCTAACCTGGTCCACAGAACATATGAATCGCTTACAGCAACAGCTAACGAGCCTTGGCTTTTTAGCTCGTGCCTTCGTCTCTGGGGCCTCTTGGTGCATTGACTGAGATGGCAGCCCTCACGTTTGCAGATGTTGCATGTGAATCTGCAGGCACTGATGCTGTTAAGCATGTGCAAACATCTTTGCAAGATCAGGCCCCTAGGGCTTTCTCCCGCAAGAGGCTGACGGGACTCCCCATGAAGCCTCCAACTACTTTGCAAATCGAACACTCAGCACCTTGTAGGGTGAGGCCTCCACATTGGTTGGGATTTGAATCTGGGTCCTGGGAAGCTGACTGCAGCTGCTCTGTCACTTCAGCTAAAGAGGATTCTCCCCCTAATGTCCGTACTTGAGCTGTTTGTCTGATCTGCCTCCAGCAACCACAGGAAAAGCAGTCGCATCTACCCCCACCCTCTTGTCTCAAGTGAAGGCAACTTGACCCTGTATGCCTGAGCCCTGGGAGGTGTTCCAATGGAGCGTGTTCTTAGCACACGTGTTGTGCCAGCAGTGAGGGGCTGAAGCTGTCTTGCACTCCCCACAAAAGGCAGGATTTTCAAAAAGTGCTTGGCATCGGCCAAATTCTGCTCTCATTGAAGCCAGTAGGAGCTTCACCATCCGCTTTGGGGGGTGGCTACATCTAACGTGAAAAAACTCATGGCGCAAAACTCTTGGAGAGCAGTTAATCATTTTGTCTGCCATGCTGCCTTTCAAACGTTGGCAGTCAAGGCCAGTGGGATGCTCACCAAAAAGTAGATGTGGTGAGGACACTCTGAGATCAGTTTGCTGAGTGGGTTCATAGGCAGTCCTGCCACAATATAAAGCTTAGGTTGAATGCACATGGCTATGTTCTACTCACTCACGAGTTCACAGTGAGCGATCTTGATGGGACTGACGAGAGGAAGAGATCCGTGTGGCATGAAAGCGCATGTCTCTCTCGCCAGCAAAACGTTGGTCTGATGAAAAATATTACCTGACCCACCTTGTCTTGCTAAGTACAATAGCACCACGTGCCGTGAAGGGTGGATAAAAAGCCAAGTCCTTTTTGTGGATGGGCTTGTAAATTTTCATGACCGTTTTGCGAGGAGGAATCAATATTGAGTGGTTCTTGTGCTCAAATGAGTGTTGCTGATATTTTCAACATAGTATTTAGCCAGAGGGGTTGTGGAGGGCAGGACCCAAGGGCAATCTCAGCCAAGGACTCACAGCCTATAGTCCAGCTCTTGAGTGGGCCTTCAGGGTGCATGACCCCAAACCACAGGAAGTTAAATATAGCTCCTTCAGCCATCTTCAGGCTGAGCTGCATTGCTTCCCGTTGCCTCAGGCTACGTCGGCATGGAGAGAGAACCAGTATGCTCTTCCAGGCATATCAACGGTTATCCCTGTGCGGTGAGGTTTATGCTCAACCCTGGTACAGGACAACTCATGGAGAAGCCTTTAATTAGCGTGCTCCTTTCCTCTGCGCTGTTCCTGATCGAGGATCGCTGGCGCTGTCGTGTTGGAAGGTCAGGGAGCAACCTACCGTTTGTTGCAGCTGCTGCTCAAGCTGTGGGGTGGCCAAGAGGGAATAGACTGGTATCATTGCAGTGCTAAGCAAGATTAGAATCTTCTGGGCTTAAAACACTCAGAGACAACCCTTCAGCGTTTCCTCTCATTGGGTACTGGGCCCCTTCCCTCCAAAATAAATCCCTAGAGCAGATCTTCCAAGGTCCATGCTGGCTTGGTCTGGCAGCCTGCCTTATACTTGATCTGATTGAGTGATTCAAACCCTTCCACTCAGGTGGTCTTGTTCACTTGAAAGACATCAAGTGCACTGTAGCTTTTGGCAATCTCCAAGTTTCTGGCTTTGGATGTGTCAGCAGAACTTATTACCTTCAACTCTTTTTCTCGTGTCCCAGCTACCACAAGGCTATGAAACACCGTATTACAAATTTCTAGGATACACTTAAGGCTTGGGACTCTTTCAGCTATCCAGGCACAATGATTTCACTTCTAGGAGGCTTGATCACATTTTATATCGCCACAATCTCACACATCTGCCTTTCTATCCTATATAGGATTCTTATAGCACCCTGGTATTTGAGCCTTTTCCAGCAGTGCATTATGGGATGTGACTAGTGTCTGCTGTGTGTGGCTCGTTCTCTTATATCTTCTCTCTAATAGTAGGGTTGTCTGTGTAGTGGGACGATTTGTTTTGGTAGGGTTTTTAAAAATGTCCCCGTTACTCTGCGTTAGAGAAGGCAGGTCGAAGAAGTGCACTTTGCACTTGAGGCGGATGGTGGTAAGTCTTGGGGTGTCCTTAGTCCTTGAGGGCACGGATGAGTTTTACCCCGATGGTAGAAAGTTCCGTGATGCCAGAGGGATGGAGATGTCACTGATGGCTTTTTTAGATATGCTGAGCCCAGCCACTGAGCACTTTGAAGATAAAGATCGTCTTTCTTTGTTGCTAGGAAGGTTGTTTTGCCCTGATTTCAAAGTGTAGATAACCCATGGAATTCAATATATCCCAGTCCTGGGGCCAGTATACCTTTTCCTATCAAAGCTGGTTGACTTGCTTCTTCCACTACCTGCGGGGAGGAGGGTGTGTGCGTCGGTTATAGATTGTTGTGATAAGCCATACATTTATGTCTCATAACTGTATGTAGTAGACACAATGAAGACATAAAACCCAATGGTTGGAAACTGAAACTAAATAAATTCAGACTAGAAATACGGTGTACATCTCCAACAGTGAGGGTGGTTAACTACTGGAACCACTTACAAAGGGCCATGGTGGGTTCTCGCTCATTTGCAGTTGAAGTCAAGACTGAGTGTCTTTGTCAAGGAGATGCTCTAACTCAAACAGAACTGATAGGCTTGATGCAGAAATTGAATGAAGTGTTTTTGGCCAGTGCTATTCAGGAGATCAGACTACGTGATCATAACAGACACCGTTTCATAGATTCACAGATTCCTAGACCAGCAGAGACCAATTCTTGGGTGTCGGCTCACTGCAGCAGTAGGACGCTTGTTGTGAGAGCTGGAGTAGCTAGCCCTAGTAAATGGCTCACTTCGAGATTTTAGCCTTTGTTCTGTTCACGGACATACTGTGATTTTATTTATTTATTTATTTTTTACAAATGTATCTGTTTGGAATTGTTCAGTGCGGGTTTTGTGAGCCTATTGGGGCAGGCGGCTTATGAACGTTGTGTGGGATATGTGCTAATGCAAAAAACACGTAGAAAATACTTGTGCAACAAGAGCATCCAGCATTCGCTAAGCCCCAGCGCTAGGAGGGTTACAGGAAAAAGAGGAAACAGCTAGCTCTGGCAGGATTAATTTACAAAAATTATAACTTCGCCCCACTGCTGTTATAGACAGTGTTTTATGCAGTATTGTTTGTAGTTTGTGTTCTGCTTTAAGAAATGATACTATGTGTTGGATAGAAATGTATTTTTGTAACAGCTGGCGAGGAACTGGCATTTCTGCTGCCTGGAAAATTCGAACAATTTTGGGAGAGAAAAAAAAAATCTTTATGAATGGGAAAGAAAAGCTAAATTTTCCCACAAAACTAAAATCCTGATATTTTGATTTGGGACCCTCAAAGTGCTTCATTTTGACAGTGTTGAAATGTTTTGCTTCATTCCAATTTTACTTAATATATTTAACATAATATTAATATTAAAGTCAAACTGATGAACAGCCAGGTGCTAAGTTAGAACAGCCATTCCCCAAACACTCGTGCAATGAAGAAGCAGTCCATAAATGGTTAATTAACTTGAAAAAAAAAAAAAAGGCATGAACATGACTGAACTGAGCAACTATTCAGTACGAAAATGAATGTTTGCAACCACAGTGTTTCAGTATCTGTCTGTCTCCACCCGTGGCCTGGCACATAGTGGTTTAAAGTGGGTTAACTTGAGAGAGGCAGATTGCAGTGCCTTCGAATGGCTCCTTGCCACTGGAACTTCAGGCGTAAGTGGATAAATCTACAAGTAACATAGCGACGCTGACGTGCTCTGTTTCCACAACATGTAGCTGTGTGAGTCACAGCTTAGTGCTCTACGTGGCAGGCACTCCAGGACCCTGCATCCAGCACACAGGAAATGTTCCCTCGGCTGCTCTGCAGCCTCATGGCTAAGAGAGGCATTTTTGCCATTTCCTCTGGAATTCCAGCAGCCCTTAAAGAGACACACCCGTCTGTGTAACACTGCACTGAGACACAGCAGCACAAGTGCCGCTCCGGTCCCAGGGCTACCGACTTATTGACCTTTTGGTCTGGAAAGGAAGAGGATGCTGTCCAAGGGGGACATGTCCAGAATTGTATGTTTAAAATATTAGGTATATAATTTCCTAATCCAGAAACTCCTTTCAAATATGAGGTCTGCATGGGCCAGCCCAGTCCAGGGTGGAAATCATGGCTCTGTATTCACGGGCCAGGCAGTGGGATATACAGGAGTTGCACTCTACAGCATTGGAAGACTGCGAATCTTGTCTATCCCCGTACCCTGCCAGTTGCTAAGGCAGTGGGATTCCAACAGGCAGAACAGCGTGACAGTGGGACAGCTGCCCTGTTGGCTGGCACACGGCGACTGGATCAGAGACCTCCAGAGCTCAAAGCATGAGCTGCTAGTACAGTTAAGCGCCAGAGTCGCTGGCCCCTCGGTGGGGCTGTGAATGACTCATCCACTGTGGGTTGGCACTGAGGGGCGCTGATAACCACACTCACCAGTGGGTTACGGCAGCACATGGCACGGGTGTGCCTGCAGATCAAACCAAAGGGTGATGATCTGATTTCCAGGCCACCGATCCTTGACAATGCTCCTTTGGTAAGCAAGGCAAAGAGGGGCTAAGCATAACACAGCTCCCAGAACCGCCCCCTCTCGGCCACAAACTCTGGGATGTATTTATGACAAGGGCGCACAGTCTGCGAGCTCAGCCGCCCGCTGGGCTCGTGGCTAATTGGTGAGAGAGACGGAGGTGCCACTGGCTGGCTGACATGCCGCGGAGAAACAATTGCTCAGCGGGTACTAGCAGTGGCATAGCCAAGCATCAGCTGCCTTGGAGAGAACAGCCAGGATGGCCAGGCCGGTTGGCTGGGCCTGACCTCCGATGCTTTCTCTGCACCCGGGATCTGCTCAGCCGCTTACCGCCCACTCGGGGCCATGCTACAGACGACTGAGCACTGCCCTGCTCTTCTGTCTCTGTAAGGCCACTGCTCACTGTCTGTTTTCAGCTGAGCTTGTTTTTAAATAACCCTTTTCACTTTAAAAAAAAAATGCAGTCACAAGCCCAGCTCTATCTCTTGGACGGACACACCCACAGCTACTGTGTGTGTCTGTCTGTCTGTCTCCTGAGGCTAGTGGCAGAGTTCTGGCCAGGACGCTGGAATAACCAAAGCTGAGACCACCTCCTGAAAATCCACCCCAGATTTCTCACTCAGCCCAGTGCATGCTGGGACAGGGCTGCTGGAGTGTAGCCAGCATTGCGTGGATACGTGCAATTGTCCCTGCAGCTCATCATCGTGTCTATGTGTGATGGAGGGAGCTGACACGGCCAGCATTGATTCCTGGCCAAAGCCCGTCAACCAGCCATCTATGGGGCGTGCACAGACACACGTACATAAACACAGAGCAAGACCTACAACTACCAAGACATCAATGCCAATGCGGAAAGCAGCTGCATGCCACTAAAACCAGCGCTGTAAACGTCCCTATAGATGCATTGGAGACACCCGGGTCAATGCCTAGTTCTATAGAGACACACGTCAATACACACACCACATTACAGACACCCACACAGAGAGGTGAAGCAATCATAACATAACAGGCACCGGCTTGCATGTGGCACTACTGTTGCACAGCACAGGCATGCACGCATGCTCACACGCACACAGATGTTCTCCACGGCAGCGCTGTTATTTTGGGCTTGCCTATGAGCAGACTCTGGAAATGCTGAACTGAATCTTTGAACCAAAGGCAAAGTATTAACTCTGGCCTGTCAGCAGGTCCACTGGGAGATTTGACAGCCTACAGCTGCGGAGAGTGAGACCCTGAGAGCCTCCACCTCCTACAAGCCCTGCCAACCCGCCCGGAAGATTTCATGGGTCCTCTTCCCCAGCTGGGTCACTTTTAATCCTAAAAGCCAATGGTCCTGATCCAGATCCCTGGTTCTTCAGCCTCTGGATTTGCCAGATTAGAAGGGTTGTACAGTGGGGTTCTTCATATCTTTCTTTGCTGGCTTTGCTTTTCCTGGGTTTCCCGCGGTGGCACATCAATCGGTGCAAAAAAATCAGTGTTTTTCTGCAGAGCACCTGTGCTGACGAGCACTGTGTTGAGTTTCAGCAAACAGCCAGGGCTGTGGCTTGCTTGTATGTCAGCTGGGTGAATCTTCCTGTGAATGGACTCACAGGCTGCTCAAGAGCCAGGTTCCACAGGCACATAAAAACCCTCAGAGGTGCCCACCCCTGATACCTATTTGATTTCCCCACTTTGTGTCATTAACGCTGAGAGGTATTTACTGCTCGGGTCCTGCCCATGGCACAGTCACCTGGGCCACGCCCCTCACTGCTGATGCTGTCCTTTCTCTGGATTCCTTAGAGGGGTTACAAGGCTGTTGCGGGGCAGGGCCCTTTTGTCCTTCGGCAGTTACTCCGCGCTAGGAATCCCTGCAGCGAGGGTCGGGAATCACTGCATTCTCAACCCCAGCGGAAGGCCCCTCCGTTCTTGTCCTACCTGCACAAAAGCCCCTCTCTGGGGCATGCTAACCAAGCAATACCTACACTTCATACCTACACCTACACTTCAAACCTACACTGCCTCTTCATGATGCCTATTTGCACAGTCTCATTGAGCAGGGAAACACACGCATCCCTCAGCTGGCCTGTGGTAGGAGTCTTGCCTCACCCGCACCTTGCAAGAGTTGTTCAGGGAGGGGAAGGAAGGATAAACTACAGGAGGATAGTGGGAGGCAAATTGCAACTTCAGGAGTTGGAATTTTGGCCAGGACACCCAAACTAACCTCCTTGCTATTGCAAAGAGTGGTACAGGCTTTTCAGTGGGCAGTGGTGCACATAACAACACTGGGCACTTCTAGGGGGCTTTTCGTCTATAGATCTCAACAGCAGGGAGCAGATGGAGTAAACTGAACCTGCATGAGGCTAAGTGATTTGATTGAGGGCATGCAATGCATCCGTGCTGAAGCTGGGCAAGTCACTGACTGGGGGGGCCAGAAATCACTCTAGGCCCCAAGTACTTTAAAGAGATCCCTCTTCCTTCAATGACCTGCTCCGTCTGCCTCTGCGTACACCTACCTGGGCGAGCTTTCATCTAGCTAGTGTCGACAGCTGTGTGACGAGCCAATAGCACAGGCTTCATCTCAAACTGGCTACCCACGTACACGCCCACTGGGGCCTCCAGGTATGGCTCTAGCCTATGCTGAGGTCTGTGCCCACCTCGTCTTCACTGCTCTTGTTATCTGCACTAGCTAGAATCAAGCTAGCTCAGGCTGGGCGACCTGCGCTGCAAACACGCCTTAATGTGTGGTACAGATGTACCTTGAAAGGTACAGTTCCCAATACCACACTGACTTCCATGCGGGTGGGGCGTGGTGCCCACCTCTAGCTCCTGTGGTGGCCGAGGAAAGCCAGGTACTCTAGAGGCTCCAACCAGGAAGCAATTAGAAAGAACGCCCCGGGCATTACTCTCATTATTTTAAACCAGCCCTGTGTGGAATCTGCCTGGCTCACGGTGCTTGAACACGTGGGGCTGGTGGCGATGCTATTTCCAGGGGGCTGTGGATTGGTCTGTGCAGCAGGGCTGGAATTCATCTGTGCTTTGCTCACTCAGATGGCGGGTCATGCCCTGCAGCTCTCTCCCACTCCAGCGTGGTTTGTGGATACTTGAGGCTTGGAGGGAGTTGGACTCCAGATGGGAATCGTGTGGCTCAGGGCTCTTTCTCCAAACACACATTCTAAGTAAATTCCTCCCTGGCAAAGCCCTCCAGTTCCACTCTTGTGGTTTGAGGACACCAGCCTTCTGACTTACAGCTGGGCCGCTCCAGTAGTTACACAAGAGCAAGCAGCATACATAATGTTGATGGGAATTATCCCTACTTCTGTCCTCTGGCTGGGGCTGGGCGCCATCTGTATGACCCTCTCCAGGGTCAGCTGGGAGACATTCCATTTTTCCAGTGTCCTCCCAAATAAAAAAAATAAATAGATTGTCGGATGCTCAGAGCCTTGTGAGAAACTATGGGTGGAAGGGAGGGAGGGAGGAATTCTTTAACAGCCTTTAGCGGTCCCAAATGGTGTCCATTTGACAGTTCCTAGGCCCTGCCAACACACAAGCCAGGGATGTGTGTCATGTTTCCCTCAATACAAGACAGAACGAGAAAGAACAAAAGTGAAGTCTCCCATGTGATGGCTTGGTGTGCATCTCGCCTCTCTATAGCGTACAGCAAAAATAGCTGCTGTCTCTCTACGCGAGGAGAGTTCCTGGAAATGTAAAGTACAGTACACTGAACACAAAGGTAGCCACATCTGAAGTTGCAGACCACACAATGTGGGCATCTCTCCATCAGGAACTGGATTAAGATGTACAACTTATTTCACAAGCTACCGAAGAGCCACCGTCATGGCAAACCTGACCTACATTCCGATAAAACCACTCGGCGCTGCAAAGCCACGTATCCCATTTGCAACCTATTTGGTTTCTTTGAAGCCAGTGGAGTTGTTCCTTCTCGTGCCGGGTCTGAATGTGCACCCTTAAGTGGTCACCCGTTGGGTTTGTCCATGGGACAAAATGCAACATATTTGAATAACGGAGTTAGCTGCTGTAATGCAGGACATGCAGCTGCCTGCTCCGTATAGGCCAGGGCTAATAGTTTTCTGCATCATGGTAAGACCAGGGGAGGGTCACAGTTTGCTGGCACAATGGAGATTGTCCTTTGTCCTGGTCTGAGCCAAGGCCTCTCTCTTGTTTTTTCACAATCAAGTTTAAATGTGATAAAACTTGGCAGTGCAGACAAGTCCTTGCAAGGCTATTCATCACTTGGAACATCGCCCAATATCTAGGATGCTGGCTAGGAAGTCGGCAGATTTGGATTTTACTCCTAGCTCTGACATGGTCCTGCTGTATGACTTTTTGGACATGTCATCACACCTCTCTTTGCCCTCCCACCCTTTGTCTAGTCTGTGTAGACTGTAAACTCTTCGAGGCAGCGACTGTCTCTTGTTATGTGGGTGGATTTCCTGATTTCAATCAAGGCATCTGGGTGCTACTGTACTGCAAATAATAAATTTTGCAATAACTCTTAAAAGACGGGCCCCTAAATGTTGATTGGCTTTGAAAAACAGACTCTTGCTTTCTCAGAAAGTTGTTTCCAAAGCTTCACAATTAAATTTCTGACTAGACAGTCCTGAGAGCATTCCTGAACCCTGGGGAAAGGAAATGTGATTGCACCTGGTACTTTGGATTAATATGGCAGCTTTGCTAACTTTGAGAGCTGCAAGTGGTACACTTGACCTCCTGTTCCCTCGCTCCCATTGAGCTCAGCCTTGTCTGAAAGCCACTGCAGCACAGCCTTTATCTTCTTACAAAGATCATTCATACATAAGCAGATGGTTATTTAGTTGTGTGCACCTTTTGTTTTGTGAGATGTCTTTGCATTCGAGGCATAGACCTTGCATAGAGGGGACAGGGTCTTACACCAGGGCACATAAGGGGGTGTGTTTGTGAGAAAGAGAATCCACAATGTGGAAGATTAATTATTATTATGGTAGTTGTGGTAGGACTGAGGAGGCCCAGTAATGGAGTGGACCCCATTGTGCTAGGTGCTGTACAAACTCAGAACAAAAAGACAGTCCTGGCCCCAAAGTTCTTACAATCGAAGTATAAGACAAGAGATGACAGATGGGTGGGGAACACAAGGAAACTATAAGGCGATATTGACCAGCATGATAGGCAGTGGTCACAGCACACCATGTGCCCCCTCATCAA
This sequence comes from Mesoclemmys tuberculata, assembly GCA_007922155.1. NCBI lineage: Eukaryota > Metazoa > Chordata > Testudines > Chelidae > Mesoclemmys > Mesoclemmys tuberculata. The sequence continues at coordinate 4,622,035 of ML675637.1, forward strand.
GGTTATGGGACTAGTTTAAGTTTATGAAAACACATGGTAATTAATTTGACATGTCTGTGCCTCCAAATGATTGCTCCCCAGCAGTCAGCAATTTCAGCCAGTGACAGGTTGAGCACCGTTTTGCTGGCTTGCTCTGAGAGAGACTGCATGATGTTGTTTTCAGACCATGAGGATCCTGGTTTTAGTCTCACAGGCCACGGAGAATGAGGACCCCTTCACTGGAGAGATGATACCTCGAGAATAGCTTGTGGGGTGCTGTCTGGGGTGGGCGTGAGGGATGCTCAGACTGCCGCTGCCCATGGTGGGCCCTTCCTCTGAACAGACAGAGGAATTCACCCTTCATGACTGTCACGTGTGGTCTGGGGTTCTCCGCTCAGTGTCCCCTTCTAGTTCTCTCATCTTGCACCTACGGCCCTCACCCTCGTCCCTGTTGTGTCCTGCCAGTACTTAGCTTAGCTCCGCGGCTGCTCCCTTACCCGAGTGGCTGGGCTGGTCGTACTGGGGGGCTCACACTCACTTCCCCTCCCTCCAGCCTGCAAATCACCTAACTGAACAATAACATGAAGTAACGGGCTGATGACATGCTGACCCTCCAGAGGTCGATCGAGGCAGTCTGGGAAGAAGTAGAGGAAACCGCCCTGGGATGGCTGCCTGACATTGGACCCAGACAGGAAAGAAGGCTCTTAACTCGCCCTGTCCCTTGGCAAACCATGGACTTGTTTTGCTGGGTTTCAGGAGGGTTATTGTTCACTGAGTCGAATGCTTGTCGAGTGCTCCCACCCTACCTACAGGCCAGCGGTGACTCACGCTTCCTGGGGATGAGCTTATCTGGTCATGCCCAGTGCTCGCCCAGCAGAAGATCTTGGAAAGCGCGGCCTTTGCCCTTTGGCAGGGTGACCGGGAACGTGACCGAGCGCACCCTGGCCCGTCTAGCATTCCGGTCCGATTCCTGGTTCTGCAGCGCCCCGCTTAGCGTCACCGCTGTGCAGCACAGCAGTCCTGGCCTCGGTCTCGGCTGCCTGAGACCAGCTGTGAGACTCTCTCAGCTTGAACGAAGAAACCGGGGAGGTGGCATGTGTCTGGCAGGCGATGCTGGCCAGGTCGCAGGGTGGAAACAGGTGATGCCAGATAGGGCTGAATTCTGCTGTATGGGCCCGAGGAGGGACAGGTGTAGTTAGAGGAGTGCATGAATATTCTGTGCCTCATGCAAGCAGGCAGCATAGGGAGAGATGGCACTGAAACCCCGGGATAACGTGCTTAGAACCAGCAGTGGACACACCTCAAAAGAGGTGGTGGTTCCAACCAGCCTGAGACCCCCAAGCTCAGCTTGGTTGTGAAGCAGACAGGCCTGCGTTAATGTGGGCTCTGGGTATGCTCTAGGTGCTGCTAAGCACCTCAGGCCTTAGCTGTTTGCCTCTGTACACTTCAAGAGGTTCCCCTGCTGTAAAGCTAATTGGCGACTGTCCTTTAGTGCAGCTCACTAACTCCTGTACTGAAGTTCCTCATCCTCACATTCAAAGCTCTGAAAGATTTGTCTGCGCCTAGGTCTCTGCTCTTGTTCCCTCCTAAACCTCTCTTCTTGCGGCTCCTCTAGCCTCTGGTTTTGGTTTCTCCATACACAAAGAGCAAGCAGCTGCATTCAGTCCAAGCAACCTCTGTTTCAAATCGAGCGCGCATCAAAGTGAGAGAAGAGAAGTAAAAGAAAGCAAAGCTTCTCTGGGAAGCTTCTCTGTTTGTGCTGACCTGACCACGAAACGGCTACGCCTGTCTGCACAGAGAAGTCCTCAGAAAGTTAAAGATGCGCACGTGGAATCAGAGACTGCATTCCATAGCTCAGCGCGTGGCAGTCGCCTTCCTCATTCTCCGCTTTGCATCTTCTTCCTTGTTCCCGCTCTCTTTGCATTCCCTCTGGCGATCTCCCTTCCTTCCTGCAACGTTTGTCTCCTCGCCAAGTCATCCTCGCACCCTCTGTGTATCATTTGCATCCTTCTGAATGAGAACATAACCATGTCACTCCTGCCTCGCGTGAGTTATGTGTTTGCAATGTTCCATGGAGGCTTATGGCACAGCACTTCGTAGGCAGACTGAAGAGTGAGGCTTTCAAAAGAACTGAGGATCACAAGCCCCGCAGATATTTAAACAAACTTGTGCTCCTACCTCCCTTAACCTTGGGAAAATTCCCCCCTAAATATTCCGAACTGTCACCTTTTGTGGCCATCCCATAAGCCAAATGGGTAGTCCTCCATGAAACAGAGAATTCTTGTACCCCGCTGCGTGGCTGGAGTTACAGTTGAGTACTCGAGTGTGACTTGTGAAGGGGTCCTGGCCGGCCCGTTCCATAGGCTCTTAGATATTAATCAATTGAAATAAAGATGTTAAATATAACAACAGCAGCTCTGAAACTTGGTTTCCTTGGATGGTGTCACTATGTGTGAGTAGCATACAGGGAGCAAGGAGGGGCAATGTTTGGTGTTTGGATTAATCTACAACTTTCCAGAGCCTGCTACTAGCACACCATGTAAATACTGTATGTGCTTTTTACAGGACAGCACTAGAGCCATAGGAATTAAGGGGCTATATATATATAGCTGCATCTGCTACATAAGTCCCTGTTTTCTTGAGGTTGTAAACTAAACTGCAAAAACCCTGGCTCTGGCTCGGAGTCAAAGTGTTTGATGAAAACATTTGGCTACTAATGAATTTTATGATTACAAAAAATGACGGCCTGGGCCCAACTTCTCAAAGGTATTTAGACTCCAAATTTCCAGTGAAGTCAACGGACGATAGGATCCTAGACGCCTTTGTTGATCTGGGCCCTGGTGTTTTCCTCTTGCCTGGAGATAAATGTAGCTGTTCTTCTGAGCCAACTGGACTGGGATCTCTAAAATGAACTGTCGAACCATGGCTCAAATGAAAGAATAAGGGGGGAGTCCTCTCCCTTTCTTCCTCTTTCTTGATATGCATTATGCTAATTTGAGGGGTTCCATCCTTTTCTATGCTCTCCAGTCCCATTTCCATGGACACTCTGGTCCCACTGGGTGGTTAGGAGACTCTGTTTCCCAGTTTGGGGTATGATTTCACAGATCCCGTTGACTGGCAGGACATTTTCTCATGGGGGGGCGTGTCTGTTCAGAATGAAGCAGCAAACGGTACTAGTTGGAAATGGAACCTTTCAGGGCCCTGACTGCTAAAGCCCAGTTGACCTTTTCGCTTTCCCAAGCCATCACGGTAGAGCGGGAACATTAACTGGGCAGGACAACTCCCCTCTCAGTCCCTGGCCAATCCGCTGTACAGCATCAATCACTGGAAACACCCCTCCCCACCACATGTGCATTGCTTGCTATTTTGGTGAAAGAGGATGCGAGAAGGCTTGCAGTGTGAGCTCATGGAAAAAAAAGTGAGGGCTAGAATCTGGACAGCAGAGTGTGCCAGAGGAATCCCACCTGATACAGTGACATCCAAAACGCACCGATGCTGTTACTGAGCCTTGACGTGCCATTAACATAGATATTCTGGTCAAAGAGAGGGAGAGATGCTGCATTAATGCAATAACACAGACCTCTGACTTGTCAGTGGAGACAAGATTCCATCTGTACAAAATATCATCCTTGGCTTTGCCTATAAATCTTGCATTGAATGAATAAGCTTATCTATTTAACTCTTAGCCAAGAGAGATGCACCATACAGCACTGTGCAAACACTTGCAGCAACTGTAAGTTACAGGAATGTTTTCAAACCATTTCTTACTTTTAAAACAAGGACCGGCTATTCCACAATTTTATAACACAGTGTATCCTATTGGTAGCTCTCTTTTAGGTTAACAGATCATTCCCAAACTGACCGTGATATCCTTTGAATGTGTTCGTGATTCACATTTGCCATATGGTTCAGGCAAATTTCACACTATGGAACTTGTTTGAATATTGATTGTTTTTGGTGTCTGGTTGGTCACTGGAGCCACATGGCATTAACTGTACTGATTGGATGTCTACAACACTTTAAGAAGAATAATGGAGAACAAATAAATTACATTATTTTGGGTATTAATTTTTGGAGGATTAATTGTTCGTGCTAAAATTTGTCAAACTTTTGGAATTTGTGAACATCTAACCATCAATATACTCCTGACTAGTAAACTGCAGGAATCACAGCACATTGAACTGTGATGTCATTCACAAATCAGTGTATTACTAGCCAGCCAGCCTTAGTAAATAGATGGATGGATGTAGGGATACGTGAAGAATTTTTATTTTTATTTTTCCCAAATACTCGCTTGCAAAAATAAACCACAATCCCTCATTTTGGGCGGTTCCAACATTATTCCTTTATTTCCAGAAAAATGAATGTAATTGCACTTTGTAGTTACAAATAACAGCTGCCAAGTTAATCCAAACAGTGCCATATAGAGAGATGAGTGAGTTGTGCCAAGATCTTATGGCACTGTGCTTACTATGGTGAAGAAATCAGATCACTCCAGCAATTTTTTTAACTTTACCATTGTATTTTTTTCAATTTTAATTGACTGATAGATTTTATGGCCAGAAGATATCAACAGATCATCTAGTCTGACATCCTGTCTGACCCAAGACAAGGAATTTCATCAGTAACTCCTGTACTGAGCCCAATAACTTCTTTGACTAGACCACATCTTCCAGAAATGCATCCAGTGTTGCTTTGGAGACATCAAAAGATGGAGAATACACCACTTCCCTTGGGAGTTTGTTCCACTAGTTAATCACCCTCACTATTTAAATATATATATTTAGTGCCTAAATATATATATAGTGCCTAATTTCTGATTTGGCTGGCCTTCATTTTCAGCCCCCCCCCTTAGTTCTTGTTATGTCTTTCTTCGCTACTTTTTATGGCCTTTTAGTTTCTGGTATTTTCTCCCCGTAAAGGTACTTATCCACCATAATCAAGTCACTTCTCACTCTTCTTTTTGATAAGCTTAACAGATTGATCTTCTAAATCTCTTATTGTAAGGTATTTATTTCAGTCTTCAAATAATTTTTGTAACTCTCTTTTGCTCCCTCTCTAATTTTCCAGGATCTTTGGGCACCAGAAAGGTAGCAAAAAACTGTGTCCTAAACAAGGTACGTCATCTATAAAAAGGAGGTCCCATAACAGCGATGCATAGCAATTATCTAGTGTTTCTTATCTGTAGATCTCAAACTGATTTACACAAAGGTTAAGTATCATCAACCATAGTGTGAAGATTGTCAAATTGACCTAATGACAGAATCTATTTCCAAGGGACTCCGGTACAAAGGTGATGAATGCATCAAATTTTTGATATATTGAGGAAAATTAAATGAAGAGTCCACCACATCTACTCCCATCCCTTCCAAAATGTTCATGTCTAATAAGGTGCATGCTGCAGATTTCACATCCAGAGTTTGACCTCTCAATCTGTATGGCTTTAAGATCTGGGTCTTTGATTTGGCACAATATAAAGATGGGGGCCATTTGCAAAATTCAGACTGGGTTTGGTGTTCAAACAGGCTCCAAGTAGTTTTGGATCTGGGATTTGTTTCAGTTGTTTGATTAACTTCCTTCATCAGTTTTAAACAAATAACAAGGTCCTTGTTCAGCAAGGAACTTAAGCAGGTACCTAGCTTTACTCCACTGGGACTAAATTAACTAATTAGGGCCTTAATTTGCGCTTATCTGCTGCTCTAGGAGGCACTAAAATGTGCAGATCCTGCAGCATGTATAATTTTTAATAGAGAGTTTAGGCCTGTTTCATTTTTAGGGCAGTTGAGAAGGTCAGTCCCATACAATGCTGGTAATTTGGTAATTTAGGATTTTGTCTTGTAGGTTTTTTTGCTAAGAAAGCTGTTATTCTGTGAAACAGAGATGTAGCAGCAGATTACAAAAGAGACATACACGTTGTGCTCTTTGAAGGGGAGCTTTGCTTTCTTTCTTGTTGATTTCCTCCCGTTTCCCCCCCCCCCTTCTCCCCAGTCTAACATAAGAGCTATTTGGTCTGAAAGCATATGGAAGCTCTTTGTAAATGGAAAACCATAACACTCTAAAATTAGGTCTTTTATAAAACAAATCAGTGACATAAGATGTTAGGGCCAGATACCGTTCTTGGTCCATGTGTGCAAATCCCAGTTATGGCAATGGAAACTCTGAATATGGCAATGGGAACTCTGGTTTGGGGCAAAATATGGCGATGGTCCAACATCAACATGTTGACTCAGATTAGCATCCACATGTTCTCCTGCTTAGCTTAACCTTTTGAATTTAGGTTCAAGGGAGTAGGTACTTTTCATGAGTGTCCCAGGATTTCCTGGTACTGGCCAGAGGAAAACCCTCCAAAATCAGAGGCTGAGTTTGCAGCTGAGGTTCATGTATTGTATTTTTTTCTATCTGAATTGGCTTGCGGATCCTTAGTGTCGCATGTAGGAAGTAATTAAGTAACCTCAATGATGCACAAAGGAGAAAGTGTCATGGGATCTCTCATGACTCACCAGAGAGTTTAGATGACTGAAAGTGAATCATGGGCACAGGAAAGGCCTATTGTCTTCTCTCAGTCACTTGGTTTCACGACTTGCAGGGTTTGTGCATTTCCTCATTTGAACGAATGTCTGTAATATGAAGGTTTGGGGAGACGGAACATAGAGGAATGACTGCTCTAGTTGTTTGAAGGAATAGTGAATGCTTGAGGCACTAAATGGTCTCGGTGGTGCCTCTCCCCTTCTGGAGAGGGGGCATGAGCTAGGAGCTAGACTATGGGCTGGGAAATTGTGAGTCCTGGGTTCTAGGCCTAGGTCTGCCATACACTCACTCTTCTCCTTTAATTCCTCTGTTCCTCCATTGATAGAATGGCAATAAATGAGGTTGCTTTCCTAGAACACATCAAAGAGTGTTGTGAAAAACATGCTATTATGATGGGTCCAGGACTAGTCAATACTTTCACTAGAGACTTGGATAATGGGGTGAAGAGCGTGCTTATAGAAGTTACGGATGACACCAAGCTGGGAGGAGTTGCAAGCACTTCAGAGGACAGGATTGAATGAGTCCATGTGATGCAGTTGCAAAAAAAGGCAAATTTCGTCTGGGCTGTATTAAAAGGAGCGTCATATGTAAGACACAGGAGGTCATTGTTCAACTCTACTCAGCCCAAGTGAGGCCTCAGTTGGAGTACCGCGTCCAGTTTTGGGTCCAGAGGAGAGCAATAAATGATAAAAGGTTTAGAACATCTGATCTATGAGGAAAGGTTAAAAAAACTGGGCATCTCTAGTCTTGAGAAAAGACTGATAAGCCTTCAGATATGTTATGGGGGGAGTGTGTGGACTCGATTACCCTTTGAGGTCCCTTTCAGCCCTACATTTTAATGATTATTTACAAAATACTTGGCTTTCAGGTGGCTGCAAGGCTTGCACATATCTTGTATATTTAGGGGCTGTAGCCACAATGTGCAATGCAGAGGCGCAGTGAGAATGAAAGGGCGGCCTTGCCAAAAGAAGCCACTTGCAAGAGGCCACAAATGTTTTTCTCCTGTTCTTTTGACTCGGTGGATCAGAATAGAATGGAACCCAGCTTCCTGGCCCTTAACTGTGTTGGCTTCGCAGGGCTAACTGGAGTATTTCTAGCACTAGGAGCAGCTTGCAAGCTGCTGGATATGTAAAGGGACCAGTCTGGTGAATTAGAAGGTGCCATTTTTACAGAGTCACTTTTCAGAGCGCAACTGGGCCTTAAGAGATGTGCGTCTCCACCTTGCAAGCTGACCATGGGTCGGAAGGTCATTTTTCCCTCTCTGCTTGTGGTGTATTATATTACTAACGACATCCTCTGATTCCATGAACAGAGCTAACCAGGGCGGCAATCTCTAACAGTCACTTTTGGGGGAGGATGGGGGGAAGGGATGGGACAGTAAATTATACCAGGTAGACAGACACTGTTTGGTGCCTCTGGAACATGGATCCAACCAAAGCAAACTCCTTTTCCTGTGAGGCTCTAGGACTGGTTTTTATGCCTGAGTGATTTTGATGGATTCACATCCATTTGACTAATAATGTCTGCTGATGTGGTTGCTCTTATTTGCTTTAGAGCTAGCTAAACTTGGGACTCAGCACAGCCGTAACTGCTATTATTTTTGAAAGGCCCTCTACAGTTGTTCTGGGATTTAAGTTATTTTGCTGGCAGCTAAGACGCGCTGCTGGTCAGGGAGGGGTTACAAATGCATTGTGGCTGACGGACTCGCCTGCTAATTTAACTCATGGCATACATGAGCGCAGCTCAGGTTCCACGTTTCCCAGCCACACTTTGAAATCTGTGGGGTGGGGGGCTATTTTCAGGCCTGCACTTAAAGTGGAAGAGGGCCCAGATAAGCAAATGCGCTTAATCTGGATCCTTACTGCTTTAATATGTAAAAGTGCAGGAGAGTTGGTGGTTCTTCCCTGCTCACACTGAGGATATTACTGCGACTCTCCGGCCAGCTCTCCTGAGGGCTCTAGACCCCTGCTCTTTCATTGCCTCACCCCGTCAGTGCCTGAAGCCGGCAGGGGTAAAGGCTTTGCCCTTCTCCCAGCTCTCTTCAGAAGAGCATTTCAGAGTTCAGTGAATTGAGCCTCGAGCATCCCACTGAAGAGGTAGGGATGATGAGCTCCACCTTACCGAGGCAAAGAGGATAAATGACTTGCCCACAGCCACACAGTGAGTCAGCAGAGAAGCCGGAAATAGGAGCCAGGCCTCCCTGCTCTGTCATTTTCCTTAGTCACACAGCCATCTTTGGTCATGATGTCCCACTAGTTTCCGTTCTGCCTCCCACATTGCTCTCGGCACGTGGCATGCGTCAAACACCTCAGCACCGACAGTCAGTGCCCGCGGATGGCTGCTCCGTGGCCTGTGTGCTGGTCATTTGGTGACCTGAGTTCTGTTTCTAGCGGACAGATGAGCACATCACAGAAGCCACCAGACCCCTCTGAGGTCAGGGAAGGAAAATATGGCACAGAGGGGTGAGGGGACTTGCCCAAATTCACACAGCCAGTGAGACGCAGAGCCAGGATTAGACCCGAGGCACTAAATCTAGCTCCCATGCTCACCCTATCTACTCTACCTAGCTCTACTATCTAGCTTTTACTGTTGTGGCAAACGGCCGGCTTCTCCTTAGTGGGTCTTGCACTTTTGCCTCTCCTAGTGGGTCAGGGCATCGCCGGTTACCCCGTCTTCCCAGGGAGGGGGTAAGGACCCGGGCCCATCTGCTCCTCCGGGTCCCAGACCAGGGGCCCTTCGAGTAGCAGCTATGTGCTGCTGGCACCTCACTCGCAGCTGCAGGTTTTTCCCCTGGGCTACTCTCCCCCCTCTGTCTTTCTGACTTCTTGAGCCCAGTACCTTCTTCAGGACTCCACCTCTCTCCCACACAACAATGAACTCCGTTCTGTTCTCCTCCATGACTCCACACACCACTGTCCTCCGTTCTGTTCTTCACAATCTCCACACACACCTACTCCTTCAACTCCACACTGTCTCTCAGGAGTAGAGGGCTTTTATAGGCACCTGGGTGGGGCCTTAATTGGTGTCAGCTGACTCTAATTACCTTCTAGTGAACCTGGCTAGTCTATAGGGAATAAAGCCCGGATCATTCTAGCACTTATATAGCGCCCTTCCAGAACTTTCCTACTGCCCTCTGCCCTTGCTATACCACACTGTGCAGAGTGCTTTGTTGTTTGTTATTGTTATTCTTCTCAGCTGACACAGACATAGGAGAGGACACTTCGCTGTCATAGCGTGAGCAACAAATGTAATCATGGCCTGAATATGTACCCTTTTCTAGCTCTTGTGATTTACTGGTTCCCAATTTATCAAGAAAAATCCCAAATGGGTATAATTTGATGGAAGAGCCAAGAATGAGGTGAAATTGGCTGAGCTAGGTGGAGGACCAAGGTTGATCAGCAGGGAGTGTTGCAAGTCCGGATTCAGATGTCATGGCAGAACTCCATATATAATCAAGAGCCAGTGCCAGAGGTGGTACGGCAGGTCACGTTTGAAGTTCATTGGCAGAACGGTATGAGTTCAGAAGTGGAACAGAAGCCATTGCAGCAAATCAGGATTGGAGGGCATTGATGCAGCTGAGAGGTGCATGGACTTATGGGTGTGCGGTAAGCTTCCAGAGCACTTGCCTGCATAATGTGCCTGAGTCCCATCCAGGGCTTTTATTCCCCTACTTTCTTGAACATTAAATTCACTCACCATATTTAAAAAAAAAAAAATCTGGCAGTACTCCACATTCATCCGTGTGGCCCTTTTATTTCTGGCCTGTTCCTTTCTCTCCTCGCTTTGTAACGTGACCAGTGTGACATTTGGAATCTTAGTACAGTCAGTTATCAGCTTTCCCTGCCGTCTGGAATCCCGCCACAATCTTTTCGTTCTTTGAATGCTGTGCACTCCTCTCTTGAGAAGGGTTCATGCTTCCTTACTAGACTCAAGAATGTGAGGCAGAAAGACCCCAAGTAAACATCTGCCATGCTGTCCAAGGTAATAGCTATGCATTAAAATCCCCCTATCTGTGCATATGATCTGAACCATTAATGATAGAAAAAGTAGCATTATCCATGCAGTGCAATGTATGTGAGTAAATTCTACAGTGCAAACTTTTAAAAGGCTATTTGCTATATCCAAATGTTCCTTTAGTTTTGTGGGAAGTAGTATGGTAGGAGAGATCAGATTTTAGTTGTTGAATGCTTCCCCTTGCCTTTATTAACTGCACATCCCCTTTCTGGATGGGGTTTTATTGCTCTTGGTTTGTTTCACTACATGTGAAACTTACCCAGAAGTTTTATCTTAAAAAAAAAAAAAAAAACCCACAAAGAACATTTGTGTCATGCACAAGACATTTAATGTGCAGCTCGACTCTGAGAAGTTACTGTGTAAAACCAGCACCTTCTTTTAGCATGATTAGTATTTAACATGTACATTGTGGTAAAGCCTAAAGGCCACAGCCCTCTTGGGCGCCATTGTGCTAGGCGCTGTACAAACATAATAAATGACAGTCCCTGTCCCAAAGACTTGCTTAACAGACTGGCTCTTCGTGTATATTCAGAATCATCGACTGTCCTGTTCATGGTAAAAATAAGCTTTGAATACTCTGTACTACTGTTAGCTCTACAAAGCCAACAAAGCTCTAGGAGCGAGAGCTGGATGCTGTTCTGACTCACGCATCATCAACAGAATGACTCGAAAGGGCCTAAGTTCTGCTCTCGTTATAAAAGAGAGGAAGCCATTGGCATCAGTGGAGTTACTCCAGCGTTACATCAGAGTGAACGGAGCGAGTTTCGTAATTTCCGACTGCAGGATGAAACGCTGCCCTCGGTTATTCCTCTGCATCCCCATGCAGGGCGGGAGTTAGTGACAGTGGGGTGCTAAGTACAGAAATGGCCTGCAGAATCTTTACCATTTGCAACAGGGTTATGTGATCCAACTGGCTCTTAAGGACTTCAGATACTAGACAGGAGGGTGCCTTTGAAGAGGCTGACCACTAAACTCCATTCTCCCCTATGCCTCTTGGGAGGTACAGGGACACTGAGGCAGGAAAGGAAAGCGTCTGGAAGGTTGAGACTCTAAGAACGCAGCAGGCAGTCAGATGCGGGAAGCTAGGAAGAGGAAAGTTGGATCCAGAACTGGGAGGAGGTTGCTTTAATCCTAGAAGATGGTGGCTCAGAATCGTCTCACACGGCACAGGTTGGCATTATTGCAAAGAGCCTTTTTAGTTCGTATACTGACCCCTCCCCACATAGCATGGTCAGGCTAACCTAGTTCTTTCTTGGCTCTGCAGAACTGCTAACATGGTTCTGATTAGATACACCAAAGAGTTGCCTCTGTCCCCGCCTCCCCGACTACTTGTTTTCTTTTCCTGCCACCGATGTTTTAATTTGCGACTTACTTACGTTCTTCAAATGTTTCCGGTTCTTGGGATCCTGGTAACTACTGAGTGTGAATCCCTGCTCGGCAGTCATGGGAGGCCCAGGTGTGTTAGCTCTTAGGCTCAGAGCTCGCCTTAAAGAGGCCTGGCTTAGCTGACAAATAATCTTGTATAAGCGTGAGATAAGTTGCAAAGGACCTGGAGGAGCCGGTGAATAGCTCCTGGTCTGCAGCTCCAGCTGCACAATGAGATGGAGGCAGAGAACTGAAGAACATTCTCTGGCCTGCGCCATGCAGAAGGTGAGGGTAGATGCTCTTTGTGGTGCCTCTTGCTTGCCCTGCAGGAGCGGGGTGAGTGGAGCCCAGCAAGGGGGGTGGGGACAGGGACAATAGATCTCTGGCACTATGCACAGGGTCCTCTAGCAGAAAAAGGCCAAGGTATTGTTTTGAGATCTCCAGTTCCAGTGACCTGGGTGTGTTATTCACAGCTAGATTAAACAACTGCACACTCTCCCAGCCAACGGGTGAGCTTAAGTCAGCCTTAAGGCCTTCGGAGCAGGGACTGTGTTTGCTCACATTTGTACAGCACCTAGCACATTCTGGGTACAGCTGCAAATATAAATGAAGTGTAATGCCACCATCATGTTCAACATGTGGCCAAATTTGCTGCTGGGATAAATTGCTCAGAATCCATTGAATGGAGCTGGGCCAGTTTACACTCAGAATTTGGCCCATGGCTTTCTAATAGCTGCAAAACTGCTCACCCTTCACCCTGGTGGTTAGAGCAGCAGCACTTTAAGTACCATGGATTTAGTTAAAGATTGGAAACAGTGTAGTCTGGAAGATTTGTGATTGTGAGGTAGGAAGTTCGGCATTCTAATTCTGGCTCTGACACTGATGCTTTCTGTGGCCTTGAGCAAGTCACCTCAGCTCTCTGCCTCAGTTTCCCCATTATCAAATGGGGCTAATGAGTTACCTACCTACACATGGGTGTTTGGGGGTTAATGTATGTGCAGTGCCAGGAATATGTTTTCACCTTAACATTTGGCAATTTATCAGATGGGCAAGTCATCATTTCAGAGCACGGAATTAGCCTGAGTAACAAGTGAGTGAAAGATCCACCCTTCCCCATCCTCCATGCTCCACATCTAGGACATTCCCCGGGAAGAACACGGAAGTGACTCACTGTGCAAAAATTCAGTGTCACCGACTAATGACAATAACTGTCACAGCTAACCTACACATCACACAGGCATTCAGAAAGGGAACACTGCCCGTGCCGGGAGGCTCCGAGACTGGCCAAACTCTTACGTCTGCTTGCGAGGTTAATATGACTCTTCAGGGGGTGTTTTCAGAACAAATGATTCAATCGTGCACCAGAAAAACACAACATCGGTGCCAAAGAGCCTAGAATTCACGAGCATTCAACTCTCACAAATGTACTCGGTTTCCTGCCTAACTGAAAGCCAGCGCCTAATTGTTACATGTCGTATTCTCCTGTCATTTCTTTTTTTCAGTCCTGAACAAAGCAGGGAATGTCTCTCTAAGATTGTGGGAAGTCAGGAAAGGAAGAGACGATTCACTCCCAGGAATTTTTGAACTGGAGAGAGCTCTTGGCAGCTCTGTAGTTTTTTATGACCATGTGTTTCCTTGAAACTGTGGATCACCACACCTACCTTCCCAGATCCAGTAACTCCCTCCCTCTCCTCCCCCACACCCACCAGGAAATCTGCTATCGATAGCCAGGCCCTCAGATACCACAGGACATGCTCTAAGGAGAAAGTCTAGGGTATAAACTGGAACACACAAAACCACCTTCACCAAACAAGGACACTGCTCAAGAGAAGTAGCTCACATCATGGAAAGGGGCCCCCCTAATATCCCAAGAGAATCTGCTTCAATATGGAAATAAAACCCACTCCAACCACACACCTCTACTTGTCACTTATCACTTCACACTGGAATCCATGTGTGGTCTCATCAAACAGTCAGAACCCATGCTTAACTGGGACCCCTTCCTGAAATAAATCTTTCCGGAACCCCTTCTTCTGGCCTTCAAACAACCGCCCAACCTCTTCTAGCTCATCATGACCTCACAGACCAGGAAACATCAGTTTAAAGCAGCAACAGGTCCTACCAGAATAACGGATGCAAACCCTGCAGCCATGTCTCCATTGTTATGATGCCACACCTTTCAAGATCCATGGGTCCTAGACTGACACATGCCTATCACAACATGGGGGGTACCTCATCCAAAGCACTAAATGCCCCTATAGCAAATATGTGGGTGAAACGAGACACTCACTATGCTCTTGAATGAACTCTCACTGGAAAATTATAAAACAAAAGGACCCTATCGCCTGTGGGCGAACACTTGTCACAGAGCGATCACTCCATAGCTGACCTCTCAGTTCTCATCCTCAAAGAAAACCTGCACAAGTCCTTCAAAAGATGAACCTGGGAGCTTAAATTCATCACTCTGCTAGACACTGAAAGTCATGGATTGAACAGAGCCAGTGGATTGATGGCTTATTGCAACAATCTATAACCCACTGACCCCTCACCCCCAGCTTTTTCCCCCTCTCTCATATGACTGGAGAGGTGTTAACAGGCCACTTCACCTTGAATGGTCCCTTGAAATATGCGCTAACTGCTTATGCCAAACAATCTGTTTCACCTTGTATTTAGCTATGACACTGAGTACCTTCATTCCCCACACCTGAAGCAGAGCTGTGTGTAAACTGGAAAGCTCATATTCTCTCAACAGAAACCGGTCCAATAAAAGACATTTCCTCACCCGTCTTGTCTCTCTAATTTCCCTGAAACTGTAACTTTCAAATCCAGAGAGGACAAGAGCCATCGTTTCACAACTCCTGGCTTGGATTCCAGTGCCGGGGTGAAAACTGGCACCCTCTTGGCTAAATTAATCCCTGGGGTAACCGCCAGTGAAGTCCACAGAGTTACAGCCAGGATCAATGTGACCCTCCACTTCCAATAGCAAGTCCTGGTGGAGAACAGCGGAGAGCCTGCATTGCTCTGTGGTAATGATAGTGCCCATTCAGGAAAACAGAAACGTCCAACAACTAGGGAGAACTTGGACGATGTTGTAAAGAAAGATCTAGGCTGGGATTTTCAACGGAGCTGAAAGAGTTTGGCACCCACACCCCATTGACATTCAAGGAGAGGTGGGTGCCTAACTCTCCTATGTCCCTAGCGTTGCAACTCTGCTTCAGTTTTGTCTTACATTATACAGCATTGTCACCAGTTTAAGGCTAGGGCACAACAAGACCTATGTCCTTCTATTGTGGTGCATGGATCCTTGGAGCTCTGGGCTGCTAGTTTAGGTCAAAGCCCCAGAGCATTAAAGAGGCTAACTTAGAAAGTTCATAAGGTCCAGTCACTGACTTTAGCAAAGGGTCAAGTCCACTGTATTATAGTATCTCTCAGTAGCATCCTAGTACTTCTATACTCTGTAGGAGGACAGCCACGTGATCCTTTACTCACCTAAAGCTGGCTAGCAAGTAGCTACATTTACACCTGGGATCACAGGCTAAGGAAGCAGCAAATCTACCCAGGACTTTAAACACCCCTAGAGTGAGTTGCCCAAGGTCACACAGGAAATCTGTGGAAGCAGGGAATTGAGAACCCAGCTCTCCCCAGGCCTAGGCTGCTGCTCTAAGCACTGGACCACCCTTCCTGTTAGACAATCCCCCTTCCAATGTCATCAGAACGTCTGAGACATAGAGCTGGGTTCTCTGGGGCAGATGAAGTAGGAACTGACATCAAACTTCACTGAAAATTCAAATTGAATCTTTTCTGTGAGTCTGGAGGAGCTCCAAGGCGCTGTGTTCATTTACAGTGCGCTATTCCTATTAATCAGTTATTAGTACTGACAGTTATAATAAACTTTCCTTTTTATTGGCTTTTCTGTTTCCTGTTTCTGATCAGGACCAAAAGTGGAAACTCCACAATACCTCCCAAATACATTCCTTCAGGATGGTCTATCTTAGCTGGAAACTGGAAGCCCCAGAAATGTCCTGAGATGGCCTGTACTGGCAAGAGATCCAGCCTAATTCCACAGACTCAAGAAGCCTGAAAAAATTTCACAACTTAAGTGGAGCTGCTGAAATTTGCCATATTCTCCCTGCTCTCTGTCTTCTTCACATCCATAGCCTTCTCTTCTTGCACTACCTTCTTACTTACCACTGAATTCCTACTTCTCAGCTGTTCCAGCACGCCTGACCCGCTTTGGGTGTATTTTTCCAGGTCTCTGGTGCTGATGTAGAAGCGAGAGCCTTGCAATCACAATTACTGCGGCTTTGTGTTCACTGCCACAAGGAGCTCAAGCCCTGAACTTGAGTGAAAGCGAACACACTGCAAAGCAACACTGGAGCACTAGTGTAGACCACTAGTGTAGACCAGCCCTAGATCTCCATCCTTAGCAGCATTCAAGCTTCAACCCCATCTCATCCTTCACAAGACAGCTGATTTGGATTTAAAGCACCACTTAAGTCAACTAGAGATTTCGTTATGTGGCCTGCAGTTGGGTTGGGGCAAAACTCGAGTTGGAGCTTGTGTAAATAAGTGAAGACAGGGCTTCAGTGAAGACAGGGCTGAGAAGACATGGCTGGTCTATGCTACAGACTTTTGACTACCAAGGTCAGCTTTTTGTGCCAAAACGGTAGTGGTGTACGCACAACTATCCCCCCCCCACCGACCCAACTACCCAGATTTTGCAACAAAATAAAACTGCCTCGACAAGAAACAGAGCTTTTTGTGTCAAACTTTTAGGATCAAACCGTCAGCACCCAGGCTTAATTATATTGTGGTAAATGGCCTCCAGGTGGTGTCCCACAATGCTCATCCTGACCGCTCTGGCCATCAGTTTGAATTCCACAGCCCTCTAGCAATCTGCCCCTTCCCCTTTAAAGTCCCAGGAAATTTTGAAAATCCACTTCCTGCTTGGTCAAGATGGAGAGCTCACATCGCATCTTCCCAGCTCACCCTGGTGGCTTCACGCACCAAACACTCTCCTGCTTGGAGCACAATGGAGCTTCTGGATCTGATGGACATTTGGGGAGAGGACGCTGTGCAGTCCCAGCTCTGCTCCAGCCAAAGGAACTTTGATACCTCTGGTCAGACTTCTCATGGCATGGCGGAGAAGGGCTATGAATGGGACACGCTGCAGGGCCATGCAAAAATCAAGGAGCTGTGGCAAGGGTACCAAAAAGCTAGAGGGTCAAACCATCGTTCTGGTGCAGAGCCAAAGATCTGCTGCTTCTATAAGGAGTGCAAAGCCATCCTCAGAGGTGACCCCACCTCCACTGCCAAGAGACCTGAGGATACCTCCATGGGCCCAGGGGCAGCAGACCCCAGATTCAAACCCGAGGAAGAAGTCATGGATGAGGAGGTTGAAATGGAGAACCTATTTGAATTTGGCTTCCACCTTGGATGTTGCAATTTCTATTTCCATATCCTTGTTCCCATTATCCACCCTCCCACTGTCCTCATTACTCTTATTAAAAGCTAAGGCAAAGTATGCGTTGAGGAACTGGGCCATGCTTAAATTACCTTTACTCTCCACCCCATCCTGAGTGCTCAGCGGTCCTACTCCTTTGCATGTTTTTTTTTCTTTTTATGCCGAAGGAACCTTTCACTATTGGTATTCATTTCCCATGCAGGGTGCAACTCTCCTTGGTTGTTGGCAGGTCTCACTTTTTCTCTACACTGTCTGCTCTCCCAGAGGTAGCTTTCCTTGCTGATCCCGCCAATCTTCCATTCTTTGTAAACCTCCTGCTTTCTCTTAACCACCTCTTTGAGATGCTTGCTCATCCAGCTTGGTCTGCAAGTCTTGCCTGTGAATTTTCCCCCTTGCGCTGGATGCAAGCTCTAGATACTTTCTGCAACTCTGATTTACAGTAATTCCAAGCCGCCTCCCCATTCAGATCCTTGAGGTCTTCAGTCCAGTCCACTTCCCTTCATATTTTAAAGCCTGCCCTTTTGAAATCAAGAACCCTAGTTTCAGACCTATTTTTGTTCGTCCTTCCTTTTCGTTTCCTCAAAAAGCAGAGGCCACTGGGTCACTCGCTGAGGGAGTGGGGCTCACAGGAAGTGAGAAAATAGCTCTGTGTGCTGGAACAGGAAGCAGGCGCTCACTGATAGGTCCCACCCCAGTGATGAGCAAGTTTACTCAGAGCCTTGGACTTCAAAGGAACATAACCCAACATGGGAGGGGAAGCGGAGAATTGAGCACACAGCTGTGCCATTGTGATTTCTCAATCTACTGCTTGCCCTCCCATGCTGTCAGCTGTACTTTATTACTTCATGAAGGCACACCATGTGGCTTGGCTCTTTTTCATGTATAGTCATATACTGAATCACACCCAGCCTCCAGCATGTAGTCTTCCCCTCTCACTGCAGGTGAAATATCTCCATTTTAGCGTAAAAGCAATTTTGCACACCCAAGCTGCTCCTAACTGGATGTCACCCTCACCTGGAGCTGACTGTGAACAGCTAAATAGAACTTCCAGGGAGACTCATAAGTCAATAGATTTTAATTCTAGAAAAGACCTGTTAGGTCAGCTAGTCCACCCTACTGTCAGTGCAAAACTATTCCCTTCTCTGGGTCCTGGGTCCCTTGTAGCTACAGAATTTACTTTAATTGTTTCATTGCTGATCACTCTGAGCATGTTATTAATACAGTAAAACTACTGAGGTTGTTCAGCTTGCAGGATTGCACTATGCAAATATACTAAAGCCAGCTGCTGTGTGTAATAACAGGCTAAGTACCTCCTATGTCACAATGCCAGCTCCCAGCCGTGAACTGCTGCCTCTCTTGACATATAACCAGACAGAGGCAGGAGCTGTGGTCCAGGAGGACACCAGGGGTGAAGCAGCAGGGTAGAAAGGAACAACAGTGAGAGCTGTATGGAATAGACAAAGACTGGAGCTTCCTGCAAACGAGCAGTCATGCAAAACCCTGGGAGGTGATACCAACTAGTGTAACACATGGGCGAGATTTTCCAAGGAGGAATTTAGGATCCCTGCTGTGCTCTCTGATAGCACTGTCCATCTCTCCCATGCCAGGGCAAAGAAGAGGACAGTTACAACAGTAGCAAAGGTACCGTACCACACACCTCTCCCAGAATGGGTGCATGTCCCAGTGCATCATGCTGCATGGTCTGTCGTAACCTCTGAGGCCGCTGCCGAACATGGTTTTTGACTTAGGGCCAGATAAAGGTGGTCACTTTATTTTAGCATCAGTAGCCACAGGGCTAGATTCTCTGCTGTTAGAAACTGGCATATTTGTGTTATTTGTATTCCCTCGTCATGGACCAGGACCCCACTAGCATAACATCCCTGACTTTAGGGGAACGAGGCTGATGGACATCAGTAGGTAATCTGGCACACAGCTGTTGAGGGGATGTGAGAAAATACCAGAGCATCCATGTTAGGGCAGTTGTTCCTCTCCTTTGCAATGCACAGGCACCAGACGATGCTCCCGGGGCTGGTTGTCACTCTGGTCCTCGGATGATTGTTGCTCAAGGATGAGGTTGCTGCAGCGGCATCCCACTGGCTTCATTGCAGAAACCGTCTGCTGAGGGCACGGTAGGCAGCTCTTGGGGAGCTTGTTCTGTTCGGAAGTCAAACAAAGAAGCCATATTTTCCCAGGCAGGCACCAAAACAAGATGTCTGGCTCCTGCCTCTGGGAACGCAAACTGGCCCTTATGCCCATAGGATGGATATTTATGCCCTATCTGTGCATGCAGGACTTGGACTTCCTATTAATGTATCTATGTTCGAAAACTGGGTCCACTGAAGTGAAATCTAATCATCCAAAGAGAAGCTGTTTCTGTTTACCTGAGTTGGCACAATGTGGCAACATGGGCCCAGATTTTCAGCTGCATTCAAAGAGCATTCAGCATAGCTGGCAGGGAGGAGGTGGGACAAAGGTGCCTTTTGCACTCCCTCCCCTAATCTCGGGCCATCTGTGCACCACTCTGGCCCTGTGGCACAATTTAGAGAAGCCCCAGGGCTGCTCTAAATTCTGCCAGCTACCCCTAAGAGATGCCAGAGCTGGGGATCTCTGGACCATAAAGAAGCCCTGGTCACGTTCCTTTTGCCAGCAGCAGGGGGAGGGGTGTAGCAGGAGCCAATATGATAACTCTTCACCATCAGAGGTTGCCCATGTGCGGGTACAATTCTTCCAGGGCTGGTAACGGGTATTCTAGGGCCATTTTGCAGTGGTGGAGCCGCTTCAGTGCAGCACACCAAGTGGGCCGCGGGGTAGCAATCTCAGGATTATACCCAGAACCTGTCCATTTAGATCAGCTGGCCAGGAAGTGGGGTTACCCTGGGAATCACAGCCTACGCAGTGCACAAAATAAACCAAAGAGAAATGTGGAGTCTTTAATTACTGTTTCAGCATTTAAGAGCAGTGTCCTTCTCTTCGGTCCCTGCCAAAGGAAGATTCCAATCCCCTCCAGTCACAAGCAACCAATGAAAAGAAACAGAATTTGTTCTTTAAAGGACTTTCTTCCTTTTTAAAAAAAAAAAAATCTCCCCCTCTTTCTCCCTTTCTATTATTATGAAAGGCCATAAAATCTACTGGCAGCCTGACCTTGAGAGTCATGAAATTAGCTAAGCCACTTTTTTTCATTCTGGTGTCTCATAAGCAAACATGGCTCAATGCTGGATTGTGGTGGAAAAGCCTCAAAATACACGTGACATCCCCAACGGAACCAAACAAACCTCCTGGGAAGCCCTAAGGCCAAGTGAATTGAGCTTCACTGCCTTAGTGCAAAGCACGCTTGGCTGAAACATCAGACTTCTTTTTTTCCAAATATTTTTAGTTTAATATGTGAATTATGTGATCCCCTTGATCGGAGGAGCTCAAAGTGCTTTACCAATACGGATTAAGCATCACAACTTGCCAGTGAAGTAGGTCTATTATTAATTATTTGTTTTGTGGTAGAACCTAGCAGTCCCAAACAATATGAGGATCCCATTGTGTTCGGTGCTGTACACCCACAGAGTGAAGAGACAGTGTCTGTCCCAAGAAGTTTAAAATCTAAATAGACAAAGGAGCAGTGGGTGAAGTGTCTTGGACACCATCAGACTTCTAGGCTAGGTCTACGCTTAAAATGCTACAGCGGCATAGTGCTGCAGTGTAGACACTACTGCAATGGGAGAGGTTCTCCACTTGCTGTAGTATAGCCACCTCCCCGAGAGAGAGTACGCAGACTGATGGAAGAGCCCTGAATGAGGCAAGGGTCCTGTGGAAAAAAATACCATGGGATTGTGTAATTAAAGACTATCATAATGCACACTCACAAGGGTCTGAATTAAGGTTGCACAGGCAATCTTTATTCTGGCATTTTCTTATTTTTGAGTGCTGGACTTTGCAATATTAATAATGGGGTGGGTGGGTGTGGTATATAATGTGTATTTAAGGCCTGATCCCTGCGGTTAGGGGAAGGACTCTCATTGACTTTGATGAGTTTTTGTAAAGGCTTTGTCCTTGGCGGTGTACAAAGTAGCTACCACACTTCAACCTGTGAATGGTTGTCATGTGATGTCCCTATAGTAACCCAAATTGTTTACTGGCACTTGTACAGCTTCCTTCAATCTGCTCTCAGCTCGCAGGCCTCGGAGAGAGAAAACAAGCGAGAACTGGTTTTGGTTGCATAGCCTTCTGTGATCAATGTTGTGCATTGTGCTTACTGAGAGACATGCATGGATGTTTTTTTAAAGGCAATCTTGGCGCCTTCTCAAAGGGATGCATTCAACCACCTGACACAGATGGAAATGATCCCTGCTTACAACTTTAAGAGCTCACTGAACGGTAAGGTGACTGCACTGTGGATGATTTGGCTTGTACCTCCCAGGGTTCAGTCCTGCTCCTGTTGAAGTCAATGGGAACAGGAATGGCCATGCAAGCTCAGATGCTAAATTCACCTACAGCTGAGCAAATACTGAAAAGAACAAGTCCTCTAATATGCATTCAAACTTAAAGTCACATTGACTGTACTCATTTCCCTCGTGTGCTTGCTTTGCGCAGACATTCTTCTGCTCACAGTTTACTAGTGTGAATACTTGCTGAGTGTGACTCTTAGTTTATGTCTATACTTAGCATGCTACAGATGTGCCGCTGTAGCACTTCAGTGTAGACACTCACTTTAGCAAGTGGGAGGTTTTCCCGTTGCTGTGATTAATCTACCTCTCTGAGAAGTGTTCGAGAGAAGAATTCGCCTCTCGACCTAATGCTGTCTACACTGGGGGGGGTAAGTCCTGGAGCAGATCAGCCCTTAAACTCGACGGCTCAAATATTCACCCAAAACAAAGTTCAAAAGATGGAGCCAACCAAAGGGCAGTGAGACTTGTTTACTGTGAATTTTTCCCTTGACTATGCAGTTTCAAAGTCCCAGAGGGGTAGCCGTGTTAGTCTGTATTCAGCAAAAACAACCAGAGTCCTGTAGCACCTTAAAGACTAACAAATTTCTGCGGGCCTATGCTTTCTTGATGCATCTGACAAAGTGGGTTGCTGCCTATGAAAGCTTATGCCCGCAGAAATGTGTTCATCTTTAAGGTGGTACAGGACTCTCATAGTTTCAAAGTCGTGCACTTCTTGGTTAGTTCCATTATCATTCAATCAGGGATTAAATCAATGTCGCGTGATTTATGGAACTTAGTGGGAAGTTTGAACATGCACCAGAAGCTGTTTGCAAATTATCCGCAGACCAAGAATTATTCACTGACGAACTTTATGATTCATTTCCAATACACTAGAAAATACTGGAATTTGTTCATGGACCAAAAAAAGTGTTGAAATTGATCAGATAAACTGCTTGTCACAAATCATTTGCCCACCTGTAAATTCTTCCCTCTGAAGTCCCCAGTGAGTGCCTGTACCTGAGTGGAAAAAAATGAGCCAGGAATTTAAGTATCAGCTTATTCCATGAGATCTTGCCAGCGAGGCTCATCACAGGATCATTCCATTCCCTGCATCTGACGAAGTGGGTTAAAGCCCACGAAAGCTTATGCCTGCAAAAAATAAATTTGTTAGTCTTTAAAGCGCTGCAGAACTCTCATAGGATCGTAAGGTGTGGAACTTCAAGAAGATAGCATGAAGGTGATTCTCAAAGTAAATCAGTGTGGCTCAGATGAGAACCCAGCTAAAAAGTTGGTTAACATTGATTACTCCTCTAGCTAAGCAGCTTTAGAATTAACACAGTAGTGGGGTATTAACGTAGTCGTGGTTTAACTCATTCTCACTAGAAAGGGTTACTGTCTCCCTCGCTAAGTGCATAGTTTGTAGTTTCGCAGACAATTGCCTGGATGTTGATTCAGTCGGGGGAGTCAAATATCAAGGCATGTTATCTGTTTATTTCATGCTGTCCAGAGAAGTGCAATTTGTTCTTTACTTGGACTCTGCTCTGCTAGCACTCAATGAAATTGGAAGCCTGGGTGTTGCCAGAATCTCAAAGCAGAGGACTAAGCTGGCAAGTCACCCACTAGCTGACAGCCATGTCTAGGATTTGATTTCATGGAAGGACAGATGCCGCCTGGCTTCCATTCCCACCGAAGGCCTTGTAGGGCGATTATGTGGTTACATGCCTCTGAGAATGTGGACAAAACTATTCTGCAGAGCTGCCAAGTTGCCCCGCGTTGCAGAAACAGGAGCAGCAGCGCTGCAGTCTGCTGGGCACAGGATTTTGGAGTCAGCTGTTGATCAGTCTGTCTACTGTTAGCAGCTTTTATAGGAATGGTTGGGGAGGGCTGGGGGGAGAGGGGAAATCCGTTGTATTTTGGGCATTAATGACGTGTAGCAATCTGTCCTAAGGAGAGGTGGTATTTCAAAGAGAGCACGGCTATTCCAGAAGTGGAACAGCATAACATAGAAAAGTCTGGGTGTGTGCCTTATTTTTTCATTCTAAACGTGCGCAGATATAGCTATGCAATATAGGTCATGTTTGGACCTCTCTACCCCAGACTGGTCTTGTGTCCCAACTACAATCTCAGCCTGTCTCTGCGCCATCTCAGTGTGGATGTCTAGCTGTCAGCTTGAGCTTAAAATGAGTTTAATATTGAGCTCTCCCTCCCTGCCCCAAGCCTTCCCACTAGCTCCTTCTTGATCACTGTGGGTAACACCGCCATGCCATTTCTCACTCAAGGTGTCGTCCTCGACTCGAACGTCTCTTTAGGTCCTCACATCCAAGCTGTCTAAGTCTTGGAGACTCTTTCGGCGTAACATCTAAGATCCGGCCCTTTCTATCCATCCACACAGCTAAAACTCTCTCATTCAGCCCATCAGCTTGCATCTTGATGACTGCAACATCCTTCTCTTTGGCCTTGACGAGTGCAGACTGGCCCTGCTCGTATCCATTTCGAATGCGGCTCCAACAGTCTTTTTTCTAGCCCATTACTCTGACAAGTCATCCCTCTCTTTGCATTCCTCAACTGGCTCCCCATTCTCTATTGCATCAGCCATAAACTGCTCATCTTCAGGCTCAACAGGACCTATCTCCACCTATCTATCATCCAAAATTCCTTACTCCCCTGCCTCTAATCACCCGATCATGGTGCCACCTCCACTGCTCACTTGTTAAATGGTCACTCAAGCACCTTTCTGCTTTCTCCCATGTTGCCCCACGTGCTTGGGCAGTGGAGGAGCATGGCTGTTAGCTGCTCTCTGCCTCAGTTTCCCATCTCTGAAATGGGGATAACAGTATTTCTTCATCTGCTTTGTTGTGAAGACAAAGTTATCGAGGATTCTGAGGCACTCAGATTCTATAGAAATGGGGCCGTAACAGCCCCTTAGATGTCGAGAATGAAGCATGGGTCATAGTACTGTCAACGGCTGGCACAAGGTCAGAGCATCAGCCCCGCACCAGCAGCTTCGCATCACTTGGGAAGCTCATAGCAGCTCTAAAGCCAGCATAATGGCCCCTTGAGAATTCCGCCCGTGGCGGGGCCTCCTCGTGGTGCCGCAAAATAACCATGGGGGAGGGTCTTAGAAAGAGATCAGGTGCTTTGAGGGCTCGGTAATGGTCTCCAAAACCTTCAGCCCATCAGTCACGAGTGCGAACGAACTTAGGTTGGGGGGGACCAAAAGTTGTTACTGCTCAGTATGAAATGAGCCTGTGGAACAAATTCAGGCCCGCACTAAGTCGCCATCAGTAGGGGTTACCAATGTTGCTCCGTTGCGGGCTGTCAGCTGAGGGGATTGAAGCTGGGACTTCTGGATCTAAATGCACGAGGAGCTACAGCCTCCGGGGGAAGAACCAGCCGCGTTAGCTCAGGCTGGAGCAGGCTCGACCTCTCTTTGTGGCCTGGCCATCGCTAAGGGGGAGCAGCGCTCCTCCCTCACAGCGGGGGGGTGGGTTACACCAGGGCTGAACGGGTATCTCCATTCTAGGGCCCACATCTATGCCTGGCACTAATTTATACCTGTAGTCTCAGCACAGACTGACCAGCCCTGGTGCCGATGGAGGCCAGGCAGTAAGGTGCGGGTTGCTAATGTCTGTGCCATGGACAGACGGAGAACGGCACCCTCCATAGCTGTCAGCATGACACCTTTCTCCCAGGCTTGGGCTTCGATTTTTTCAGAGGGATTTTGGTGCCCAGCTTCCATTGACGTTCAATGAGATTTGGCTTCGTGGCAAACCCAGCCTAAATTCACCAGCAGCTTTGGAAACTGGAAAGCCTCATCCATTTTGTGTCTGTAGAATTAGAATGAAAGGAAAAGTCCAAGGAGGGCAACAGGATATAAAAAAAAAATGCTAAGAAAAGGGACACAAAGAGCAAAGGAAAGAGACGCATGGAGGCAAAGGAATGTAGTACATTCTCCAAGGGATCCTGAGCCGTCGGTTAACGGGGGCTGCTGCTGAAAGCGATTTGCTTCAGTGCCAATCAGTTTCCATTTCCATGCATGCTTTAAAGAAGCTCCACTTGCAGCCTTTTCTTTTGGCGAGTGCAAATTGCAACTGCGCATGGATGTCCTGTGTGTATGTGTGTGTGTGTGTGCGTCTGCGCACCATGCAGCACTTAACCCCAGTGTCAGCCATGCAAGCACATATCATGCTGTGTTTCTAGGGTTCACACCCAGACAGAGGTCAGAGGCATTGGACTGTCCGTATGCACTTTGGTCTAAATCGTCTCCCCGTTGCCCGACTCATTTGACTGCGCGCTTGCGGAATGCAGGAGGGGAAGGAGGGTGGAATCTTTCCTTCTAGGAAGCCAAGCCACACTAAGCCACTGGTGCGAGTGCGAGAGATCCCCTCTGTACCTGCCCTGCAGGGGATGTGAGTCTAGCTGGGGAGCCTTGGCTCTTAAGCTCTAGTAGTCAAGCTTGTAGCCATGGAGGTGCCTGATGCACACCTAGTGTGTGGGTCAAGATGGCAGCCTTCATGCCACACTGCAGCAAATTTTTCCACCTAAGAACAGGAATAGTTGCTGCAGTCCCTGTAGCGGGGGGAAGGAAGGGAGGATTCACATAATAGCATATTCTCCACTCCTGCCCCCAAAGAACCACTGTGCATAGCCACCCCCAGAGTCCCCATGGAGCTGGGCCCCATGACATGCCTGCCTACAATGTAGCCCAGAGGTCTTTAAACTGTGGGGCACAACCCCTACGAGATCGCAGAGGATCATTCGAGAGGGGCATGGCGGGAATGGAGTGGCACCCAGCCCCACTCTTTCCCGAGCTCTGCTCCAGGCCCAGCTGTGGGCTCCGGGCCCAGCTCCTAGCTTGGCCTCAACACCGAGCCCCTGGCTCAGCCTCGGCCCCCGGTTGTAATGCTTGGCCACAGGCCCCCAACTGTGGCCCCACTCCCAGCCCCAGGGTAAACATTTTGGGGGCCACTGATTTAGCCACTCCCGGGCACACACAGATGTGGAAGCTCTGTCGGGTGTGTGCCGTGCTCCTCCTCTGCCGCTGCAGAAAGGAGCAGGATTTGGTTGGGGGCTGTTGCGGTTAAGCTTCCTCGGTGAGTGAGTGTGACTCTTTACAGCCGTGGGGCCAGCTGGCTGAGGGAGGCGGGGCGCAGCCCCCTTCCCTCATGAAAGACAGGCTGTCTCCAAACTCCAAAGAGCTGGCTGCAGAGCAGTCACGCTCCGGACAACCTGAGGTGGGTGGGGCGAGTTCCCTTTTAGCCATTTATTTTTCTTAGCTTATTTAGTGCCGTCCGTGTCCATCAGCCTGCAGATGTTTCTCTTGCCACCCACGTGGTAAGGGTTATAATAACACTGGCTGCAACCCTCAGGATCAGCAACCGTGGCCTGCAGAACGCCGCCTAAGAGAAAAGGGTCCTCTTATACAGCCAGCAAAGCCAGGCCAAACTTTACGGCTTCATTTGACAGGCAAAAACAATGACTGGACTGCTTGCCATGTGGCCTGCGGTTTCTCCCTAGAGGCGAGGTGTGCGCCGTTGCCAGGACCCAGCAGAAAGTACCTCTCCAAAGCCTTGCTGACAACCACTGGCCATCAGCATGCTGGAGGAAGCCAATCACTTGTACCGCATGGAGACAGATATGTGCATATGTTGTTATAAGCCTGGAGTACTGCCCAGGGGGACATAGAAAACAGATGTTGCTAGAATTGCGATCTTGTGGATAAGCACTAACCCTTCGCTTCCAGCCCCCTGACATCAGTTTCCTTCTTACACTTGAGGGCCGAAGCAGTCTGGCCCTCGGCCTGTTACAGAGGCCACAAGGCCGTAGCTAGTAAACGATGCAAAAAGTGACTCGCAGCTGAGGCACATTGAGCACAGCTCCTGCTGGCTCAGCTAAAGTTATTGCCTCATCGAGCAGAACTGCCGGGTTCTCTGCCGCATACAGAGTCAGGCACACTCAAGGAACTGGTTAATGGTCCCTGATTCTCTGCCCCAGCCCTGGCGCAGGCTAGAGTAGCCTGGAGGCTGCTCTGTTATACCAGCCGGAGTGCAGTATGCTCTTCTGATCACCTCCCATACGTTCCACCCCGACACGCCACCTGCATTAGGAGCTGAAATCATAGAATATTAGGGTTGGAAGGGACCTCAGGAGGGATCTAGTCCAACCCCCTGCTCAAAGAAGGACTAACCTCAGCTAAATCATCCCAGCCAGGGCTTTGTCAAGCCGCAGCTTAAAAACCTCTAAAGACGGAGGTTCTACCACCTCCCTAGGTAACCCATTCCAGTGCCTCACCACCCTCCTAGTAAAAAACATTTTCCTAATATCCAACCTAGACCTCCCCCACTGCAACTTGAGACCGTTGTTCCTTGTTCTGTCATCTACTACCATTGAGAACAGCCTAGCTCCATCCTCCCTGGAACCCCCTTTCAGGTAGTTAAAGGCTATCAGATGCCCCCTCATTCTTCTCTTCTGCAGACTAAACAAGCCTAGTTCCCTCAGCCTCTCCTCATACATCTTGTGCTCCAGCCTCTAATCATTTTTGTTGCCCTTTGCTGGACTCTTTCCAACTTGTCCACATCCTTTTTGTAGTGGGGGGTCCAAAACTGGACACAATACTCCAAATGCAGCCTCACCAATGCCAAATAGAGGGGAATAATCACTTCCTGTGATCTGCTGGCAATGCTCCTACTAATGCATGCTCAGTTCCTGTACTCGCTTCCCCAGCTGTTCCAGTGGAGTCTGAGGTGCATGAGTGTGAACCAGCTGGGGGTAGACTGTAGTACACACTGATTGTCTGTGTGAACCCTGTTGGTGTGCATTAAAAGTTCCCTCGCTCATGCTGACATAGTCCCATTTCCCTGTACTACATCCACGCGCACTAGGAAACATATAGTGTGCCAGCAGGGTCCGCACGGACAGTTAGATCATGACACACCAGTGTGCATTAGAACTTATGCCCCAGCTGGCGTACTCTAACGTGTGGGGTAGCCAAGCCCAGAGTTTGTTGGCCTATCTAATCAGACCTTTTCAAAAGATGTGGTGTCTAGGAAAGATGACCGTTTGGAAGCAGATTGTTGATTCCTTTAGCTGGGCTGCCATTTTGTCTTGTATTAATTAATGCTGTCTTTGGTATATCAGCCTACAGCTAGTTGGGACTTGTATTTTACCCCACACCTCCAAAGAATTTGGAACAAAATTAAACCCTTTAGTTTTCATCTACATTTTTCCATCTACATTTTTGGAATTTTATTTGAAAAACTGAAGTGTTTCTAGTGTTCTGGCAACTGACATTTTTTTATGTGTGGGTGTTGGAAAGAAATCCCCCACATTTTAGATCTCTTTTCATCAAAACTGTTGTGTAAATTTCCATTTTGTTAGAAATTTGTCCAACAAAATGTCCGTTTGTCCACTTTCCGTCAAAAAAACCCAGTTTCAACAAACAATTTCCAACAGTCTTACTACATCATATCTACAATAGCACAGAGATATATCAAGTGGTGTTCATCCATTGTGAGTTCAGTAGCATCTCTTCTGCTCTTTGAACTCACATTTTTTTCCCAGCAAATGATGCAAATGCCAGAGAATGACAATGCTTGGATAATGGTCACTCACATGATCACGGCTAGCTTCTGGAGACTCTATCTTCAATGGATGGAATATATTAATTCAATTAGAGACGACTGACCTTTTTTCTTGGGACTCTAATACTTGCCAACATACAGCGTGCTTGTTAAGTGTCTGAAGCACCCGCTATGCAAAAATGCAAAGTGCTGGAAACTCCTGCTGGAATCGATATTTCATCAAGTTTTCCCGTTGGGTTTGGGTCAAGATTTCTCAGGGCTGGATCAAATGGGCAAAGTTTCTACATGATTGTATGTGTTACCCCTAATAATCTCAGTAAGGCTGTTATTAAACAGACAGTAACAGTGTGTGAAGCGTGCTGCACTGTATATCACCACTATTCTTTACTAAATGCTGTGTAGACCACATTGTTACCTTTGTCTTCTTCATGGAATCCAGGAGTCAGGGACTGGGGCCATTTTTTTTAAAGGTATTTAGGCATCCAGTGGGATATTTAAAAAGCCCCAAGGCACCTAATCCTCATCATTGGGAGTTATGTGCCTAGTTGGATTTTCAAAAATTCTGGGTGCCTATCTGCATCTATAAGCCCCCAAATATCTTAAAAATCTTGGTTGCTACCCCAACCCCCATATCTCCTGCTGCATGCTGACATTGCCTGCACTCTCATTTTTCAATTTTTGTTTTATGCATTGAGGCTATGTCTGTATTCACGATCTTGTGCAGAATACAGGCATGATATGTGTAGCTACATGGTGCAGTGAAAGGCTCTGGCAGCGGGGAAAGGCTCTGGCAACAGGGAGGAAGCAGGAAACTACACTGCTAAAAATAGCCACGTAGATGTGGGAGACCCTGCTTGGGTGTGGAGACAATCATGTAGGGTACATACCCTAGGTTCAGGCAAGTAGGGCACTCTACTGTACTCTCATAAGCCATGCCTCACCGTCTGCACTGCTGTTTATACCAGTTCTAGATGGGGGTGTTGTGTCTGAACTCTACATGCTGCTGTAAGTCTAGATGTGCCCTAAGTGTGTTCTGGAAAGTGACATATTGATGAACTTGGAGACAGAATTTCTCTGTCAACAGGATAAGTGAAGCTTTGAGGCAACAGCAGTGTGAGGTTCTCCACAAGCTACTGCCCTTCTGACCTGGAGAAAGAAGATCCAGGAGCAAAGTTTAGTCTTCCGGACTGTCAGTCTTTGGTCTCACCGCTGAGACTACATAGATGGGAGAGTGGGTCTGGCAAGGTGGACATCCATCTGTTGGAAAATGGACCAGGACCTTGTATTCATTATTCCACGTAGGCCATCAAACCGACAGTAGCAAACGGAGCTGGCTGAAAAAATGTCTTTTATTTCCCAGCAAAACATTTTGAATGAAAAAGTTTTATTTGAGATTCTACAGGGGATCTTTTGACACTAAACAAAACCAAAAAAAGTTGTTTAGTTTTGCTTCACAAAGCATTTTTGTTCCTTCTTGTTTTTCGAGAATCAAGCTGAAATGAAAAATGCAGTTAGAAACCAAACAAAAGATTTTTGTTTAGAAATTTCCTGTAGAAAAAATTAGTTGAAAATGACCCTTTATTGCCAATATGTATATATACATATAAACAGAATTGCATTTTTTGGTAGGAAAATTTATGAGGGTCAAAACATTTGATCAGATCTTGTAGGAACTTTTAATCATGACTGGACGAGATTCAAGCAAAGGCTTTGTGGCCCATTAGCAGACCCTGCATTGCACCCTTACAAAGCTTTTCATTGGGCAGTGCTGCATGTTTTCTGAATGAAGAGTCAGAGAGGAAAGAATTGGTAGATTGGAGAGTTGCCTCGCAAATGGTGAGAGTCGTGTATCCGTAGCGAGGTGAGCTTGAGCATTTCAGCTTCATCAGGCCATACGCGTCTTCCTTTGCAGCACATCTTCAGAAAGCTGTCGAGTAGCCTTTTGGAGAGCAGGGAAACACAAAACCAGGGGTGGGACAGGCCAATTTCAGAAAAATGCTGTGCGTGGTGGCGGAGGGGAGTTGTTTCAGTATACACAGCATCGTATGTTATTACATTATGTGCTGCAAAGTCAGGCGGTGGCAGTGAAAGACATAATGGAGCACATATTGTATGTATTGGAGTTGTGCAAAAAGATTTGTAACAAAACTGGGCCAGGAACCTGGAGCAGGTTCACTGATGAGTTTCACAGACCTTTTGGTGATGCTGGCCTGAAGTCTGCGTTAACTTTAGGCTTATTTTAGCACATGTGGTCCTGCCTGGAAACCGTTTACATTTACTGGTTTGCAAAGAGATATGGACTCGGCAGCTGCTGGTTGTATGTGAGTTAGGTTTAGTCGGGTGTCTGGATTTAAGTTTGCTGCTGCTGAAACCTTAGGAGCTAGTTTTATGAGGTTTTGGCCCCCAGGAGCAGAAATTTCGACAGATCAGCTGGTCTCACACAATCTCTTGGGCGAAAATCATCAGAACCATTATTTCCGGTACTTGGGGGCACCTCTAAACTGGAATCAGAAAACAAGGGACTCTCGGTTTTTTTAATTGACCCGTTTCATCTGAGTTTCTTTTCCACGCTTGAAACCAGACCAAAACTGGTGCCCTTAGGCTGAGCTTTTCAATTCATTTCAACCCCAGGCTCAAAGGCAAACACAAATGGGCCAGATCCTCAGCTGCAGTCAATCGAGCAGTGCTGCTTTACACCAGCTAAGGGCCTAGAGGGGCTGACTCCCCCCTCCATGGAACTCCGTTGACACCAATGGCTTGTAGCAGTGTAAGAGAGAGAAGAATCTGGCCCAGAGGGTGCAAAGAACAAACACGTGGAAGCGGGCAATCATAGATACATACACATTATTTATTGTCTCGTTGTCCTGCCTTTACTCAGGCTGAGTAGAATCTTACTACACGAGTAGCCCTGTTGGACTGTGTGCACCAAGGTACTTGTCAGTGTGAGTGAAGATGGTACAACCGGGCCCTAATTATGGGCCATACAAGAGGTGTAATAGATGCAGTGCTCCATAAGATACAGTGTAGTTCCTGCCCCTGTTTGTTTTATCTTAACAAAGCCTTCTTGGTCGAACGTCACATTACGTGTGCATTGAAATGTGCAAGACAATGGTCCCTTGCTTTTGCTCAGGGTGGCGCCCTGACAGTTCATGGGCTGTTTTTCACCAGCTCATGCAAATACGAAGAAGAGCTGCTCGGAGTCACAGAACTCTGTAAAATGGGAGCTACTACACATACTAGCTAGTGACCTACCAGTTAAAACAGACCGAGGCTTAGGGCCAGGATGGACTGCAGTCAGTGGGCAGAGGGACACAGAGACAATGAGTATAGCTGTGGAGTTATCTTTTCCCCCACAAAAATGGAAAGGAAGGTAGGTTCTCCTGGAGCAGAGCGGGACCCCGTTCCCTTCACACTGGCTCCGGCACCATTGCATTACCGTGCGAAGCCCTCTCAGCAAAAGTTGCTGAGCTCAGGGTAATGCGGGCTCTGCATTCCTGGATGATGAGTGAGGGGTTCCAGTTTTACTTTGAACACTGTGCCCTGTGTCTGAATCCACTGGCTGTTAAATTCTTCCAGATTTCTGGCTCTGTGCTGCAACTCAGATGTGGCCAGGAAACCGTTCTGCTGCAGAATAGGGAGGTCTCTGTGTGAGCTAGTCAGCCTACTGCACCCTGATGTTTCTTTGAGTGGAACACAATGGAGAAGGGATTCCTTTAATTTTGTTATGATCATAGGCTCCATTTACCGCTACGTTTATGAGGGGTGTTGGAAGTGCATAGCTGAAAACAGGATGGAATTATTCCTGTAGAGAAAGCACTGTCGCAGACTTCATTGATGGAGAAAGCTCAAAGGTGCCCACCTCACAGTGAATTTTCTTATGTAGCAAAAGTCGGTATTTTGGGCAGTGGTTTCTGATGTACATTAAGAGCCAGACGGTTCTAAGCTGATATCACTTCAGCCACATCTGTGTTTTCCAGAAGAGAGGAAAATACACTGGAACCAAATCCTCAATCTGGCCCCTAGACTTTTGGGTGTCTGAAATCCAGATGCAAATATTGCGACTTGAGTCCATCTCTCATATGTTTGGGTCCTTGCAAGAGAAGCAACAAAGACTCTGGCCAAGATTTCCAAGATTTTGGAAGCCCAACTTTGGACACCTTAAAGGGACCTGATTTTCAGAAAGCAGTGAGCCCTCTCTGAAAAACAGGTATCACAAGCTGAGCCACTCAGAATCACTCATCACTGTTGGAAATGTCAGCCAGTATTTTCATTTGTCAGCAACTCTTTTCTAAACACCCTTTTGTGCTGTGTATAAGAATGCTGTTGTAAAATGTATTATATTGCGCTGTACGTATTTTAATTCCAAACACCCTATTGCCTAGCAACAGGGGAAAAAGTGTAGGCTAGTGGTTAAAGCAAGGGCATTGCAGAATAAAACTTCTGCATTCTGACTCTGTCTCTGTCTCTGACTTGCCGTGTGACTTTGGGCAAATCATATAACATCCTGGGCCTCAGTTTCTCCATTTGCAAAATGGGAATAGTTATAGTAGTGCTTCTGTACCAAGTGAAGGATGATGTGAGGGTGAATTAAATGTTTGTAAAACTCTCTGAAAAATCTCTAAGGAAAGGCCCTGGGAAGTGCAATGTGGTGCTTCGTTGCCTGAAGCTAGGAAACCAGTGAATTCTGCAAGAAAAATTTCAGCAGTTCAAATTTCTAAACAAATTCACCTCACCTCTCTCTGCCTCTTTTGTGTTCATTCCCCACAAATGTTCTGGCAAATAAGTTTCCCAGCAGAAATGTTTGTTGGATCCAGCAAAGTTTTAAGTGAATATCTTAGAATATTTGCAGAAAGCTAATTTAGCATTTGTAATTGCGAGTGTTCCCTCTGGAATCCTCCATCTGAGCATCATGCTTATTTAGACGAGCAACAGAAACATACCAAGTGACCTATGTGTTCACTCAAAACTGCTGGAATATGACTTGTGTGTCCAACCAGAATGACTCACAATATTGAATGCTCACAACACATTGCTACAGAACAATCTACGCACCTTGAATCTTCTGAGAAATGAGTATATATCCACAGGGCAAATGCACCTGAGCCCATCATTGATCTGATTGCAGATGGTTTGTAAGAGGCAACATTGGTCTGATCAATTATTAGGAATTGTCGCTGAACTCTAGCTACCGCCCTTCCAGGTCTCTGTGTGTGTGCATGCACATGTGTGCTTTGCTTCTTGCCATGCACTCCTTTCTCCACTGGGATCTTCCTCTTTGACACCTATTACTTTTTATGCCTTGGGTCCTTCTTCAGTGGATTACCTGGTATAAGCAAATCTTTTGTTCTTCAATCCACACGTTCAAAAAGTTTCAGAGTTGCTGCCATCTATAGGCTAGAAAAAATATGGTAACAGAAGCATGCAGGCAGCTTCCTAGTACTTAGACGAGTGTTTCCCAACCAGTGTGCCACGGCACACTGGTGTGCCGTCAGGCCTGAGCAGGTGTGCCACAGAATTTCTTGAAAAACTACTTGATGAGAACTCATGAATATCCATGAGTTCATTTGGAGACTATATGGTGGTGTGCCTCAAAATAATTAAAAGGTATCAAGGTGTGCCATGGCAGAGAAAAGTTTGGGAACCACTGACTTAGACAATAAGGGCTGCTGAATGTTGGGTAAAACTGGGCTTTTCCTGGAGCATTATGAAAGGTGGGCAGTGGGCAGCAGACAGCATGATGGGTACAGATGTGACTCTCGATATCTTCTCTGGGAAGCTGGGTTCTTTCATCTGTCTTCCCTTCCCAGTAAAATGCATTTCTCATAAGCGTGCTGCAAGGTAGAGATTCGCAAAGAGCCAAAGAAGCTTTGTCCTTCTGGAGGTTGCTGGTTTCTTTCCTTCAGTGAAAAAGTCCCTCCTGACCCCCAGTTAGGACGTTTGGCTACTCCCAAGAGCAAAGCTAATTAACTCCCCTTTTGTTTGTTAAATTCCACATAGACATGCAGATTAGAGGACAAAAGGATAGCCTGAATCGGGGTATTTTGGGCCCTGATTCAGCAAAGCATTCAAGCCCATGCTTAAAGTTAAACATGTGCTTCAGTGATCTCCTGGGCATGTGCGTAAATTCCGTTTATGCTTAATTGCTGTGCAGAATAACGCTAGGATTATCCTCAGGCTTACAGCCTTGATCCTGGTCCTTTGAATTTCATGGCAGTTTCACCACGGTCAAGTCCTAAGGTGCTCTGCTGAATTTGTCTGCCATGATCAAAGCTTTGAAATAGCGATTGGCTTGATGCACAAAGCTGGGTCCTGTATTCAAATTTACCCAAAGTTTTGGGCTGTTGGTTCTACCCAGTCTCTAGGTAGGAAGAAAGAACTTCAGAGGTTGTGGCATCTAAGGAAATATTGGATCCATTTCACAATATGCAGATTCTGTATTCATTTATGGTGAATCGAACAATG
The DNA here is from genome assembly GCA_007922155.1 of Mesoclemmys tuberculata. Taxonomy (NCBI): domain Eukaryota; kingdom Metazoa; phylum Chordata; order Testudines; family Chelidae; genus Mesoclemmys; species Mesoclemmys tuberculata. Next base: position 4,657,842 of record ML675637.1, read on the forward strand.
TTCTGTGGCTTTTGGTGCTCAGTTAGTCAACTGAGGTCAAGAAAAGCACTGGGTATATGAGAAGATGTCATCTCCTGGAGTAATAAAAAAAATCTTCCTTAGCCCTGTCTTCACATGGACAGGCACATTGGTCCTTTGATAGGGGCAGGCCCAGAGCTGGGGAGAATGACCTACTTTGGGGCCAAATTATTGTCAGACCAAGCATCATCTTGAACAGTAATTATTAAGGGGACCAACCAGTAGTTAGTTTTCATGGTCTGACACTTCCCGCATGAGCACGAGCTGTTCATACCCAAACACATCAAAACCCAACTCCTAAGTCTGGGATACAAAGGAAGGATTTAGCTATGGACCAGCTGTTAAAACATACTTGCGGAGAGTCCTTTCTTGATGCACTCCTCTCCTGTTATTGGTGCCTGTGCTTTCTGCATACCACTTCAAAATGTGCTGCTTCCATGTGCTCTCTTTAGGCCAGGGAGCCTCCAAAGACAGAAAAATAAGGTCATCAAGCCTTAACTAGCCACCTCCGTACTGGGCTCGTGAAAAAAAATGACATCAGCCTAACTCAACAACCACAGCTATTGTGGAGCTTTTTTTATCTTAGGCGTATAAAAAACATGGATCCTCTGGCTTTTAACTGGAGTGATGGCACAGCATGGAGATGCATGGCGAGGGAAGGGAGAAGGCTGGAGAGGCATAGATTTGAAAATGGAAATAAACACAAGAATTCCTTGCAGCTAAAACCACTTAAAGTAAATAAATGTGACAATTTGTCTGGATAAAATGAATGGAATCTTACAGCCTAAGGGAGATGTCTCAGCGCTGAAATGCATGAAACACAGACAGCACAGATCCCTTCCCGAGCTATATTTGGGGTCGTGCGCATGTACAGTTTCCCTTTGTGCCCTTCCCGTCATTTTCTATTCTTGTTTGTCGATTAAGAACGACATACCTGAGAGAGTTCCTTGTCAGGCTGTACTAGGCTTCCCAAGGGTGGGACCAGGGGAATGTTCTTTTCCCCTTGGGAAGATTAATTGTACGAATTCAACATTTCTATTCTCGAGGCTAATTCATCTGGATACTGAACATTCCTGCTTTGCATGTTTAGCATGGCAACCCTGTGTCATGGCCTTCCAGTATCTTCATACTAAAAACAGACACAAACTCAACCCTACGGCTCATATTGCATATGACAGTCCAGATCTATTGTCTTATGCCGGACCGCGTGCCTAGATTTTAAAAAGTGCACCTTAAGGGAGCAGGAGGAATGTCTCAGAGATATCTGGTGGACTTTCCCAAGGTGTATATTAAAGGTGATCAGAAGGGGGACTAAGGAATGGTGTAACCACTAACCAATGGGTCATTTCAGTGGGGTGGCAGAAAACGCCATTGCTAACTATGGGACAGCTTCCAATATCCTTATGCATATGGGATGAAATCCTGGATCCAGTGAAGTCAATGGCAAAACTCCAATTAACATCAGCGGTGCCAGAATTTCACTACTGAACAGCCGCTTAGTCTGTAGAAAATCCCATTGATTTCAGGAAGAGTTCTCAGAGAGTTAGGGGCCATCTGAAATTACTTTGACAGCCACCAGGCAGGGTGGAGGCTAGAATAATCCATGCTTTTTTGGAAATTAGATGATGATAGCAGAGCTAAGGGTGAAAACTAGAATAGTCATTTCCATAAGCAAGGTGCCTCCTAGGGCTTGTCTATACTGGAACATCCTGGAAAATTAATCTGAATTAACTAGAGGTGTGAATTTGAAGTGGCTTAGTTAAACTTCATGAAATTCCTGAGTAGACGATATTATTTAGAATTAAAGTGATTTTAATTTGATTTTATTTGAAATAATTTTGGAAGAGAATCAAGCTCTATTAAATGAAGGTCACTAATTCCAAATGAGGGTGTTCACACAGGGCTTTAAGAAAGTCGGCGAAGCTGCCTCACTGAGACAGAAATCGACATGTTCGATACTACGCACCTGGCTCCTGACAGTCTGGGTGCCTCGCTCGAATATCTCACCAGAAGGACATCGTCACAGCTTTTCCTCCATTGCCGCACTGCCACGTCAGAACACGGGAAACCCCTTTCAAGGCCCAGTGCTGAATGAGTGGGTGGCTGTGATACCCACACAGCTGTGTGCAGTGCTTTGGCCCCTTCTAGTGGGACGTGGGGACACCTGTAGCGCTTGCGGCTGTTACAGCCTGGGCTGATAGACGTGAGGCATTTAGCTCGTGCAGTAGCGCCTCAGCTCCAGAGATGTGGGGTTTGGTCGCTACCTCTGATGATCCACCCAAGATGTAACAGGTGGGATATTGCTCGCAGTCTCCCTGGCACAGCTGTATATTGAAAAGCAGCTCGGTTCTAGCAGGCAATGAAAGCAGGCAAAACAGTGCACTGGCAAGAGGGAGTTATTGTATTCGTTGTGACCTAATCAGGAAAAAAACACATGGTGCAAATTTCACTTCCTGTGCAAAACTATTTCTGGCGCTCAAATGTCAGTAGTAAGTGTACATCTGCCTCGCCCAGGGGCCTGCGTGAGCCGCTGTGACATTCCTTCGCACCGGGAAAGCAGAATCAGAATACAAATGGCCGCTGCCTCTCCGAGGAGAATGGGAGAATCACAGAACTGGGGGGCTGCAGGGAACCTCAGGCGGTCGTCTTGTCCACCCCTCTGTGCTGTGGCAGGATTACGTCTTTTCGGAATGCCTTCCCGGGCTGGCTGGTGATGGGGGAGGGCACAAACTGCCACCCCCTTGTGAGGGGTGCAGCACCCTCCCCACTGCTTCACTAGGCAGCTCTGCCTATTCTCCATCCCTTGTGCTGCAGGGATAACCTGAGTGCTGTACCTGTTGTACCTTGAGTGCAGGGGCTGCACCTCGGCCTGGCCCTTGGGCTCTCCCTCCCTTGCCCCCATAGCACACCAGAGTAAGGACTTGTCAGAATCTAGCCCTAAGCAAAGTGCCAGAGCAGAACATGGCACGTACTGCGCAGGGCCCTGGGAACAGCTGCACGTCTTGCCCCAGCGCTCCACATTGCTGTCTTGGCTCTCTCTCATTCAGTGCCGTCTTCTCGTTGGCCAGCAACAATTCCAACACAGCCCCACCCACCAGCTACTGATCGCTGACCCCAGTGTGGCAGGGTGGGGTTTGTTTAAAGGACATACAACCTGACATTGCGACATTAGCTCCCAGTCAAGAAATCCCCTCTCTCTCTACACTGGCTGCTGTGTGTTGGACTATCAGTGAGTGGAGGACAAAGCAGGAGAGAAGGTTTTCCTCCCACTGGGTGGCAGACTGCCAGGGACTCTCAAAATCAAGATTCCCAGCTAGAATAAGAGGCTTGGCAACTCGATTCCCTTTAGGTGGAGGACTGAGGCCAAGTTAAGGACAATCACCCACACTGTTGTGGTCCGCACTGCTAGTCTAACCAGACAAAGCCACTAATTAGCCCTGCAATCACATCCATGCTTCACTTTCTCTCCCTTCCTCTCCCCTCCTCCTACCCCAGTATTAAAGAAGGAGGCTGTCTAATCAATCTATAAACACCCAGGGTGTGCATGGCGTGGCATGCCGTCAAGCTCAACTCAGACCAAACTTGTAAGGGAGAAGATGGGCATGTGACGTATACGCTCCTGCCCCAATCTTAGCAGCTTTGCACGCGAAACTAGAAAACGTGAAAGGGCAGAAAAGGGGAATGTCAGACACAATGAAGGTTGGAAAGGCTTTCTCCAGCTGCTAACCAGGAGACAGCAATGTCTGAATTATCACTCAACTCATTCAGCGTGTCTAGATTTGAGCCCCTCTAATCAAGTTCTATTTGAATGAATTCAGCCAGAACAGGAAGTTTAGATAGTGTTATCAAGCTGAGTTTGGGCCCATGCCACTGCATATTTATGAATGCTGGGAATTCTACATCATCCTGTCTGAAACTCATTCCCTGATGGCTACTAACTCCCATACTGTCTTTTTATTTTTTTTGCTAGTGCATGGGTGGGGCAGATTATAGTTTACCCTCATCTGAAAAAGAATTTGCCATTTCCTTAAATAACCCGCTTACTTGGGTGGGTGATTTGCCGTGATTATTGGCTTTCAGATCCATCAAACCAGAAAGAGAGAGAGAGAGTGAGACTCCAGTCCAAAACATCCTCTTAGTTCTTGTGGGTAGCCTAGGCAGGAAGGAAAAGCAGTCGTGTTTGTTTATCTGGTTTTCTCCATGATGGATAACACATTTACACAAAACCTCAGCATATCAGAAATACTGCCAATACTAAAAACAGGATTATTGTTCCATTATAGAATGAAAATAAATACAATGTCAAAGACATCAGAGTTGTTTTGTAAGCAGCAGTTTTGCTTCTGAAGCAAACATGATTTAAACATTTATCAGCACCTAGTAAAATTATTTCACAAAGGCAATCTAATTATTTGATTCACCCTAGGTCACCCAAAATGACCTTCCGTAGGTGTGTCCTTCTGTAGGCTTATTCATCAACTCATATTCCTCATTAGAGTGGCTGGAAAACAGAATTTTCATTCATAAGAAATTCTGACATTTTGGGGGGGAAAGTGAGTTCTAAATTAGAACAGAAAGCCAAAATTTTAACGTTTCCCATGAAATGAAAATTCCCCAAAACTTTGACTCACGACCACTGAAATGTTTCATTGTGATAACAATGAATCATTTAATTTCCATAAGATAAAAATATTTCACTTCAGTAATGTCTAAACATTATAATATTATATGAAATATTGAATATAATATATAGAATATTAAATACATTAACTAATGTATTATATGATATAAAAGTCTAAAAAAACGAAGTTAAATGAAAAAGTCTAAACAAAACATTTCACTTTATCAAAATGAAATATTCTGACATTATTGAAACAATAGGAGAGAGTCGAAATGATTTGTTTAGACCTTTTCCCATTGAAAGTGTTGCTGAAATTGACACATTCCTGCGAAACATTTCAATTTTGATGAAACTGCATTTTTCAATAGAAAATGGTTCCACTGAAAATTTTTCATCCAGCTCTACTCTTCAGAGGATTGTCTGTCAGTTTTCTCCTAATGGGGGCATAAGCGGTACATTTTAGTGGAGAATGAACTAGACTGTCTCAAAGTGGCCTTACCTATATGGGCATGTCAAGAATTTAGGACTATGGGTTGAGGTTTTCAAAGCAGTCTGGGACATTTAGACACATCTCCTAGTTAATATTAATGGGAGCATTGTGTCCAAATCTCCATGACTGCTTTGTAAATCTCAGCCGTAGAATCTAGTTCTGTCCCTTACACCAGATTTACACTGCAATTGGTGGCTATTCAAGATTTACACAATGATTCCTGATTTATTATGGTGTAACTGGGAGGAGAATCACCCCCTTTATCTTTTCTGCACTACCTGGGACCCAAGACCATTATTCTTTCTTAGGGTTCAACCATTCCTTCTATCGCCTGAAAGACAAGGAAACCCCAGGAATTCCAACCTGTGAGGTCGCAAGGGTGCCATTTCAGTGGGGAGGGGGAACTTTCAGCAGGGGTCTAGGAGACACTTGGATTATTTTGAAGGATAAAATGTAAAAATCAATCTATTTCAGGAGCATTTATTTTTATTATTTCCTATATTTTTAATAACATGTCATATGGGTTTACTACAACAAAATTACCAACCCAGGACAAACACAGGCAACTTTCAAAGCTAATAAGTCTTTGCTGGTGGAGTGCAGATCCAGTACCAAATAAAATCTAATTTTCAATCTTATAAAACAACAAATGTCTGAACTTCCAGGACACAAATACAGTACAATATTACAGCTCCCACACCTTGATGTATCAGTCTTTTAGATTTTGCACAGACAGCACTGCAGACATACAGTGTGATACATCGCTGCTATTTTTAATAGAGAAAAATCAAATTGTTTACTTTGACAGAATAAAATCTATTTACTCCTGTATGTGTAATTGCCTGAACGGCATTTATTGCAGTCTGTGTTGTGGGCCCTGGCTGTTTAATTTCAGCTGGTTTCATACCTTTCCTCATTCTAATTTAAAACATTAACTATGTACAAGACAGTATCAACTTGTCTTCTGACATTATCCACACATCATCTTAGTGAGGACAATAGGAGGAAAGGGGCTGCAGGGCTCTGAACCCTAGGGAAAAGGCCTTAAAAATAGTGAGAAAATGGGGTGCTCCCTGGGACCCTTCTGCCCATGCATGGGAGGCAAAGAGAGGGTTACTCCCCATATCTCCCTTTCCCCACACAATAGTCTGTCCCCCTTCAGAATCATTGATTTCACTGAGAGTTTTGCCCTAGTTTCAACTAGATCAGAACTGAGTAAAGATTGCATAACTTGGCTCTAAAATAATAGCAGGGCCAAAACAGTGTGCAAGTGACAAAGGTGTAACTGAGAGCAGAATTTAGTCCTCTGACATGATTGGAACTTGAGCACCAGGAACAATCAAACAATGAACACAGTTGGAAAACCACAGGGCCGGATCCTCAGCTGGTGTCAATTGGCTTCACGTTGATTTACACAGTTGTGGATCTGGCCCTGAATAGTTTAACCATGTCGAATTTTTTACAAATTGCAGGTGTTTTACATTCAAGCTTTTGCTTTGGTCAGTGAGGTGCACACAGATTTCTCCTCTTTGGTTAAATATTTGACACAATCAAAAATCAAACGGGACCCAGTCCCGTTCCCCCACCATCCATTGTTTGAAATAACTCAAGAAAGCACTCTTCTGGCAGGGACTGCCGATTTCACAAACATCACACCCATGAACCTTTTCAGAGGAAAGACGCCGTTCATTTAATTGGACAGACAGGAACAAATTCTACATCTGGATTTACGTTAGTGTGACTGGGAACAGAATCTTGCCTATCATGCCTAGTTCCTTGCCGGTGCCCAGTAAGTAGAAGAAATATGGATCCAACCATTTTACTTTTGATATTAGATTTGATCAAACTTTGTTTTTAGCAATCCTTAATCAGCCTGGAATTTGGAGCAGTTCTCTGGCTTGTGTTATGCAAAAGGTCAGACGAGCTGATCACAACGGTCCCTTCTGGCCTTGGAATCTATTAATCTGACGGCGATTATTGGCATGTATAAAGCGTGAACCAGATCCTCAGCTAGTGCTCCATTAGAGTGACTCCAGTTAATAGCAGCTGAGGGCCTGGATCATATTTCCAGGTCACATGTTATGGAAATCAGACCGTTCAAGGATCCACTAAAGATGCTGGCAGATGGAAACCAAATAGTAAACATGTCTAGGGGAGGCCTGTCGCAGGGGTATGTGGTTCTCTTTTCCTCTTTGTGGGGAGCAGGGAAATGTGTTTTCTATTTATCCTGGTGCCTACCACAGAAATGGTACTTGTATTGTGTGTATATCCCAGACAGGCCTGAGCCGTTGTGTTCAGATCTACATCTGGATCTAGACTTTCTCTGCGTTTCAGCAAGTCCCACCAGGGGACTTAGAGCTGGGCCCTTCTCCGTGTTGGAGTTGGGAGAGAGCATGTCAGACCAATACGTTTCTAACATGCAGAAGTGGGCCGGCATCGAGATCATGGCAAGGTAGGGAGATTCCTATGGCAGGTGCTCTGTGGCTTTTGACATACAGCCTGCAGCCGGAGATGACGGTTGTCCCTTGCCATAGTTGCTATTCCCCGGGGAGGAAGAATTCCAGCAAAGGTTAGGAAAGTGCCTTCAGGAGAGCTGGGGGATGCACACCTCTCCTGGTTGCTGTTACCCCCAGCCTGGCTCCCTCCCACCCCAGTGGCTCTCAGTATCCTCATTCAGATGCAGTATTCCTGATTTGTGGAGCCATCACATCATCCTGGGGGCTCAGGCTGGCGCAGGCTTTTTGCTGCCCATGCCCATGGTCCACCTCTGGCCAATTCCAGCTCATGGGGTCGGCGTGATGGTGGCTGCGTGCCCCACTCCTGCTGTTCTGTGTGTGCTGCGGAGTGAGAGATGCCGCGACTCGTTGGCAAACTCACTCCGCAGCCCACGTAGCGCAGGAACAAGGCACATGGCTGCTGCCCCACTGACCACCTGGTAGGAGGAGGTGATCAGAGATGACTTGACCTGAGCCCGATGTTTGTAGTTGGGTCCCACTGGGTATGGGCCAGGTGGCAAGGCTCTATTTCAGGTAACTGCATTTATTACTGTGCATCTTCCCCCGGCCTTTGTAGCTACATTTTCAGGGGAATCTTATAAAGCCTGCAAGAGTCTTTTTGGAGCAGGTTCTCTGGGTGCTCCCTTTAATAGGAGTGAGGTCTTTGGGGGATTTTCCGCGGCCCTCCGCCCCAGCATCAGTCTTGTCCTCAGGCTCCAGAATGCAGAAGCCTTCGAACCTGGGATGTTTGGCTTTCCCAAGTCCATTGGGATGGACTCTGAGTCATTTACACGGGTGTCAATCTGGAGCATCTTAACTTATTATAAGAATCTGACCCTGTGTGTATATGGCTGGAAATACAAAAGGGCCAAAAAAGGCCTGGTAAAGTGCTTCGGTTATAGCAATTGACTGAGATCCCAGCACCAAAAGGTAAAGGAGAGGAGTTAACCAACCCACAGTCTGAGGTCCATGTTCTATTCAAGGGATGAGCCAAGATTTGCTTTGTTCTAACTTGGTCTAATCAGGCTTTAAATCTCTCGAGTTCTGGGGCTTCCACCACCTGTAAGAATGACGCTGACCAGCCAGGAGCAGATTGTGATGGAGAAACCCGCGCTGAGAATTTCCTTCCCCTTTCGCGCTTCTCAACCTGAGCTCGGCATTTACGAAGCATTTGGGCTGTGGGAATGGAGTGAACTTTTGACTCTCTCTGACTAACACTTAAGCCATTATCCCTCCCAGCCTGCCCTGCCAGCTCGGTTTCGTCTTTTCCTTCACTTTCATGATCTCATCTGATGATAAGTATGATCCTCAGCAAGAGCGAGACCCTGGCATGATGATTGTAGCGCGTTCTAACCACCAGCCGTCTGGCCAGTGCCTCGCTGGTTACACAATCGTTAGCAGCTGCCTAGAGCAGTGTCAGGGCTTCCATAGAAACACACGGGCCCACTCCCTCACCTCAGCAGAAACTCGCTGCTTCCAGGGGCTCCACGAAGGCATAGGGCCAGCTGGATGTGCTTCTGCACTTGTTCCTCCTGTTTTCCTCACCCCTCCGGTCCAGCTTCCTGGCAGTATGGCTCCTGGAAAGACACTCCCAGTGACCTCTGCTCCTGATCCCTTTATATTGGGGATGGCGCTGCACCACTGAGGAGGGAAAGCTGGTGAGGTAAGCTGGTGAGGGTCTCTGGTGACTATGGGGACGGGACAATGCTGCAGATTTTTAGCCCCATGGGGCAGGGACCGTCTTTTTGTTCTGTGGTTGTACAGCCCCAAGTGCAGTCGGGTCCTGGTTCATAACAGGGCTCCTAGGTAGAGCAGCTTGGGAAGTGGTTCTCCCATCTTAGGATAATTTTTTAGATGTTTGAAGGTTTTCCCTGTCTTGCAACAGGGCAAAATGTCAAAAGCAAATTTTCACAAACCGATCATCCGAAAAAGAATTTGGATTGAGTCAACCAAAACATTTCATTTCATCTGCAACTTAAAAAAAAAAAGTTTTGGGTTTTTTTTGGTGTTAGCATAAATTAACTAAAATTTAAAAAAGAAAAATTATTTAAGTGGAAAAATGAAATTTTTCATCTTGAAAATATGGGGGTGGGATTTTGTGAGAATTTAAAACCCTTTTTTCATTTTTTCCCTCGAATTGGGAAGTTTTTCAAAACTGAGCCTTTCCTCGGAACAGTTTCACTTTTAAAGAATTGACGTTTTCCAGCGAAAAAAAAAAATACTTTGTTGGAAAAGTCCCAACCAGCTCTACTCCTAGATGCTATTGCACTATAAACAATAAATAATAACAAAAAGAACCCTGGGCACCCACGCAGCTCACAGCTCTGTATCCTCCAGCCTGAAATAAAGAGAAGTTCCCATGCATATGTTTTCCTGAACTCATGGAAAGGAGAACCAAAGCTGCACTTGTCTCCCTTGTGGAGAAGGGGTGGATGACATAGCCTGTAGACATCAGAATGAAAAATTCTTAGGTAATTATCCAGCCTTGTTAAAAGACCTTAGCAAAGAGATTTCCCCCAGAGAGTGTTCCACAACCTTTCATCTCATTCATGTTCTTCATGATATTCAGCCCAAAGTTTCTTGGCCTCATTGCTTCCAAAGTTTCACAAGATTGTTGATTATTCCTGAAACATTTCTGCTCCTTCCTTGGGATTTACCCTCATTCCTAGTACCGGACATTACAGTAGGATCATTTCCATACAGAATATGCCTAAGCACCAATCTTCGTGTTGTGGTAGGTGGGGCCTCAGTGGTTGGACTTTATGTTCACATTCTGCTGTGACCGAGCACTAGGGAACTGCTGACACCAGTGGAACTGAAACAAATGTATGGTGCTACAACTGGAGGAAACCCACACTGCTAAACTGATGGTTTAGATATTCCAGTGCTTAAATCTCTGGACTAACACTGGGGAAAGCTAGGTTCAAATTGCTGCTTCTGCTACAGGCTTCAGATGTGACCTTAGGTCCTGTCTGTGCTTTAGTTACTGGTCTGTACAATGGACGCCATCATGCTTCCAGTCTGACTTGTCCGTGAGAACGTGAGCTCGTTGGAAGCAAGGAACGTCTCTCGCTATGTGCACAATTAGGCTTGCCTTTGATCTTGCTTGTGTTACGGCTGCAGCCTCGTAGAATTGCACAGCCATCTGTCGGAGGTTTTCCAGTAGCATTCATCCCCAAGTAAGAGCAGTTGCTTCAGTGAAGATAAAACACATCCCTTTAATTAACCAGGAAAGACTCAGTTTTCAGCCTGGCCTTAGTGAGCCCGATTCTCCTTGCACTTACTTTGGAAGGGGTGGAAACCTGTATTAAAAATGAGAAAATTTTCAATGAAAAATGGACCTAACTTCAAGGACAAATGGGCTGTCTTCTGAGCAAAATTACATTCACAACAAAAAGGAACAGGGATTATTTTATTTTTCTTTGTGTTCATGGTTTGGTTGCGGTAGCACCTAAGGCCCAGTCAAAGATCTGTGCCCGACTGTGCCAGGTGCTGTACAAACATGTCATAAAAAGATGATGATCCCTGACCCAAAGGGCTTACAATGATTTGGTGATTTCTAACAGCCACAACTGCCATTTTCCTCACAAGGCAACATTTGAGGGTGGGGACTGGGGAAATGAAATTTTGTGGAAAATGTTGAGCGAGCTCTTGTGAACATGGTTGTGCAGCTTTTTGAGGAGCCCCTGGCATTTAGGAGGTGGTGGATAAAAGGGCATGAGAAGTCATTGTTGTGGCTGTGCTCATGAGTGGCTTTTTGTACTCCATAGATACTTGGCTGCCAAGTTTACCGATTCTTGATAATGGCAGTGCCACCATAGCTGGTACAGAAGCCACAAATCTACACGTCAAGGCACTGGCCTGCTGTGGCATTCCTGTGGTATTTCGTCTGAAACATCATAAGAAAGCACAATCCCTAAGGGGTCCTGGAGGCACCAAAGAACGATGCTTACAGTAGGGTTTCCATCAAGCCTACCGCAAGAACGCGCCTTCTCTGAGTGTCACAGTACGTTGTCAGGAAGAAGACAGGCTGGTTGCAGAGGCATTGCTGCTCCCAATCTTGCAAAGACTTAACCATGTACGTCTTTTTGCCTGTGACTTCAGCGAGAATACTCATGTACATTAAGTAATGTCTACTTAAGGTTTTGCATAATTGGGGCTTAAACCAAGACTTACCCATAAGATGTGGGAGATTTGCAAGAAGTACCTGAAATGCCAGGCCACAGCGAATCGGGCCCATGGTCTCACAAGTTTGCCATTAACCACCACCATGGATCTATGAAAAGATATGAGAGACACTGGCTGTCCATTTCGGAACGAACAGGGTTAACCACAGTCTGAATCGGAGGAATATTACAGAGGCTTGAAAATCTGGGATGCATTAAAGATAATCAAACTGGGAATTTAGAGAAGAACCACGTCCAGCCAGTGTGAGAGTTTTCTCAGAGCTTTAGAGCCCAACTTCTTCAAATTAAGCTCCGATCTGAAGTGGCAATGCCAGAATTTCTAGCCGGGGCCTCAGGGAAATGAAAGATGAACCGGCTCAGTTTTTTGACCCGTCGTGCTCGCCTAGCATGTAATTTTTAATGCCTTGTTGTGTTTTCCCTGCTTGTTCCCCAGCCTCACAAAGCACCCATTGTTCCGACTGAAGCAGCACTTCCTCTTTCAGATTGACTGGAAATTGTGCAGGCGCTTATTTTTCATGGTCTCATTGCCTGATGGATGGGGAGGCTAGTAGCTCTGTAACGCAGCAGAACACCTTTAGGCATATAAACTGCAATAAAGGGAGAACAGTCAAAAACCTGGGCTCCGGGGCGTCTTGATCTGAGGAAAGGAGAAGGAGGTTTCCCCTCTCCGGTGATCGTTTCCCTCCATTGTGCTGCTTGGACTGTCCTCTTCCGACACACTCTGCTATTAGCTTTTCACGGTTCTTATTTGGGGTACACCCCTCAAGTACCCAAGAGGCAGCGTGGCCTGGTGGTCAGAATTTAGGATTAGACTAGGTATCTTGGGTCTAAGTTTTCTTGGGCCTGCCTCAACGCAGGGGAATGGACTAGATGGCCCCTCGGGGTCATTTCCAGCCCTTCATTTCTATGAGTCTATGAAAGCTCAGTTCCCCTCCCAGCTCTGACAGTGACTCCTTGTTTGACCTTGGGCTAGTCACTTTACCCTCCTGTGACTCACTTTGCCCATCCGTAAAATGGGGATTAGAAAATCCATATGTGTCTGTGACTGGCTTAATTAACATCAAATTGCTTCAAGGCCCTTGGATGGAAGGTGCTGTGGAAGTGCTAGATATTGTCGTGTGTTTCAAAGAGATGCAGCCTCACAGCTAGTCTGGAAAGTATTAGTCCGCTAATTCCTTCCGTCTTCTACCAGGCTTAACCTAGAAAGTGAAATGTCAGGTCCTCGTGTTGCCACTTGCCAATCACTCCAGCATTATGTGATTCACCCAGCCACAAATACACTGCATTTCATTGTCCTTGGCATCTGTAATCCCCATTTGTAGCGTGCTAAAACAGGATGACAACATCTCACTGGCTCTAGGACCCTTGCTGTAAGAATGGTGTCTTTATCGTCAGTGTGTCTCCAGCCTATTGTACAAACACTGTCCTGGATGGATCTTGTTGCTCATGGCTTTCCTTGCTATAAGTGCCCAGCATGGGAACAACAGAAGAGTCTAGATGGCCTTTTAAGGTCTCTTTCTACTGCCCCTGCAAAGCGGGTGGTTAGGGGACGCCTATTGCTTTGCAGTCCTCCTTGAACCCCAACCTGGACTGTTGTGGCTGGGGATGCTTTTGTCTACATTCTTGCAGCGGTAGCAACTGCAATGAGGCTGCGAATGCTGCCCCATACACCTCGGCTCTGGGCTGAGCAGCGGCCCTGCTTGCACTAAAGCAACGACCACTGTGGACAGCAGCCGACACCAGTGTGGCCCCCCGATTCTTCCCCAGTGGGACTGACAGTGGTTTGGCCGCCGGTATAGACAGAGCCAAACTGCTCTCCTCACCCCTTTCGGCAAGTGCGCTGGATCTCTGCGTTGGGGTCTGAAGGGTCCGTTAGGCCCAGTAACCTGTAGGCTGCACCTGGAGGAAAGCTGGGGCGGGCTGAATCCTAGCTGGCTGATGACGTCCAGCTGGGGGAGGAGCTGGGCAGGGTTTGTGAAGCCAGGAAGCCAACAGGGAGGGAAGCAGTGTGTAGTCACCCCCTGTGAGGAGGGAGGTATGTTTGAGGTGACAGAGTTCAGTGGCTATAGTTGCTCCTTGGGAGGAAGGAATTTGAGCTGGTAGATCCAGGGAGAACCTGAAGAGAGTCCCAGGAAGGACAAAAGGGTCTGAGGGAAACCAGACCAGGCAGAGGGTTCTTGGACTGTAGCCGAGAGCCCTGGGCACGGCTGGGCATCCCCGACTCTCCACTGGGAAAGTGGCACCATCAGGGCAGTGCCGGAGAAGCCTGCCCGAGGCTGTTTGTGCGGCAGGGCTTTGGGACCCCTGGAAGGGGAGCCATCGCAGTGACCTGGCCAGAGGGCCGACGCGTGCTGTGGTCCCTGGAACAAGAGAGGGCCGTGGCGAGAGGGTGAGACGGAGTGACAGGCGGGCCGACGGCCTGGCAGAGCTAACCCCCGGAACGGCCCGGAGCTGCTCTGCCCAGTGGTCAGGAGAGGCTTTAGGATGAGTGGTGTGGTGGCCCCCCTGCTATGTTACAGCCCTTGGGGGGCAGGAACTAAGCCAGGAACCGTTGCAGTCCACAGATCTCCCCACGCCCTTATCAGCGGGGGCATAACCCCAGGGTTGGTGCAAAGGGCCATTAATGGGGGCGCAGCATAAATCCAAGATGCCGGCAGGGACCCTCCATCTGCCACAAACAGCTTTGACGGCCTCTCCAGCCTCAGCCCTTCAGTCCTGGATTCGGGGACCTTCGAGCAGGGGCTGGTTCCAGGGTGCAGCGCAGGCTTTTAGGGGTCCACACTCAGGGTGCCCCCTGGGTCTGTCCCTCAGCTCCGTCTTCTGCAGCCTGGATAGCCCCTTGCACGGCGTCCCCCTATTCCAGCGGGAGAAAAGCTGGCAGCAGGAAGGGGGCAGGATTTCCTGCTAGCAACCTTTCCACACAAGGCTGGTGGGAGGGCAGAAGGCGAGGAAGCCAGCTTTTCCTGTCTGCCTACCCCAGCCACTCTGTCTTCAGGGACCGGGCCGCCATGTACAGCTCTACAGCTGATCTGTGGGGTGGGGGCCGACTCCCGGGTGACTTCTAGCCACTCACCCTTTCTGAAACTTCTCCTGGGTGCCACTTCCTTGCTTGGCACATTTGTCCTCTCTGCTTCAGACATGAGCTGGCCTGAGGCCAATGGATGGTTGTACATTTACTATCAGAGATGAAAAACGTGTGTTATTTATACCTCCGTTTTAAGTGCCCTAATGGGATGCACTTGGGCTAGGGTTGCAAATACGTTCGTGCAGTGGCTCTCAACCTTTCCAGACTACTGTGCCCTTTTCAGTACTCTGATACCCCCCCGTTTCATTCACTTAAAAACCACTTGCTTACAAAATCAGACATAAAAATACACGTGTCACAGCATTCTATTAATGAAAATGGCTGCCTTTCTCATTTTTACCATGTCATTTTAAAATAAATCAATTGGAATACAGATATTATACTGACATTTCAGTGCGTAGTATGTAAAGCGGTATAAACAAGTCATTGTGTGCATGAAATTTTAGTTTGTACTGACTTCACTAACTTTGTACGTAGCCTGTTGTAAAACTAGGGAAATATCTAGAGTTGATTGTACCCCCTGGAAGATCTCTGCGTACCCCTAGGGGCATGTGTACCCCTGGTTGAGAACCACTGCTCTAGTGCATAGTTTCTAAACCTGTGGTGCGTGTACCCCTGGGGGTACTCGAGAGACAGGCAGGGGGTACCTGGGGAAAAACAGAGTGAAGGGGAAGCGGCCAGCAGCTGGGGAAGCTGGGAAGCAGCAGCCCGTTTCCCACCCGGTCCCAGCTCCCAAGTGGGAGCCCAGTGGCAGCGCCCTACGTCCTCGAGCTGGGCTCGCAGCTGGGTGACAGCCACCCACGCCCCGGCTCTAAGCTGAGGGATAGCCTCCAGTGCCCCAGCTTGAATACGGGAAGCAGCCGCCTGCCCACATCCTTGGGTCCCAGCCAGTGCGGACGCCTCCTCTGCCCCAGCTTGGATCGGGTGGCAGTCGCCCATGTCCTGAGCTGGCAGCCAGGTGGCAGCCGCCTGCAACTTGCCCAGGTGGCAGCTCCCCTCCCTGGCTCAAAGCCGGGTGCCCAGAAAACGTGTCAATTTCAGTGCTCTAGCTGAACAGTGAAACTGAGAACTATGGCAACCCCAGATTTTACCAGTTACCCTCTTTTCCTGTCTCTCTCTCACCCCTTCCTCCTCTCAAATCTATGGCAAAAAATTCGGTGCGGTGCTTTATATTCCCTAACATCGGCATGCCGCTCACAGCCTCCTAGCTTTGGCCAACATCACCTCTAGCCCAGGTACATACTTGAGCTATGCACCCCTGGTGTAAAGATGGTAACCCTACCCACACTAGATCTGACATCTGTCATATCACGGCCTCATACACTCAGCCCTTCTTCCAACATATGGCTCACATTCATCTCTAAATATAAAATCCCATGGAAAATTGAGTGTTGGGGTACTTGTTAAAATTTTCAGAAGTTAGGGGGTACTTGCTGCTTAAAAGATTGAGAAACACTGCTCGTGTGTACTGTTTTGCACTTCCAGAAGAGCAACTGAACAAAAGGAAGAACAGATAGATTGTTTAGATGCACTCTAAAGAGGTGTTCAATATGTAATAGAATAGAATGGATAAAGAACGCATAGATCAACATGCAACAGGAATGAGAAAAAAACCAACCCTTTTTATAAAGAAGTAATGTGAGGCAGAGAGTGTCTGGGACTGGGCAAAGGTCAGCAAATGAATTCAGGAGGTGCTGAGAAAGCAGGAAGGCCTGGCTTCCAGTCCAATTCTCAAACCACTAGACCACGTCAGATGCAACATGACAAAACATTGAAAGGTAAGATTTCAAAAGAGCCTTAGTGACTGAACAGCTTACGTCCCCTCCCAGTGCCTTTCAGTGAGACTTGGGTTCCTAAACATCCAGTTCCATTTTCAAAATGGGACTTAAGTTCCTAAATCACTAGGTTACTCTGGAAAATGTTACCAGCCAGCTTCCACGTTCTAGGGCATGGCTTACATTAGATGGTACATTAGAACAGATGGTGGCTGGGACAACTGGAGAGTCCATAAACCACTGGGTCCTTTGTCCACCCTGCTCCAACCCTGTGCACTGCCATGCAAGGGATCCTGGAGAACGGGGCTCTGCACACGTACATCTTCCAGGGTCAGGAGGATGACTGGCTCCTAAATAACTATCTCCAGTGCATTCATTCTCTTCCCTGCTGAGGGTCTACATTAGCCGTGGGGTTAGTGCTCAGCGCCCACGCTCCACTGCATGAAACGAGTCTAGATTCCCCAGTCTGCTGGTGGCTGACCTTGCCAGAGTTCCAGAAGGAGATCAGGGCTTTGGAGCAAGAACGGCTTTGCCAGGGTGGAGAGGTTGGTGGGGGTGGCAAAGAGGGAAGGGAAGGCAGCTAAAATAGGCAGATGCAGGGTGACATGTGAACATCTTGGCCTTTGCGTCCTACTTTGTCTGTCGCTTTGGAGCACAGGCCATTGTGTCTCTCAGAGTGAAAAAATCTACAGAAATTCCACAGACCCTTCGCTGCCTCGCTGGCCATCAATATGGTTTCTGTTTCTGCCTGTTATTTTGCATCTCTTTTACAGTGTGAGAAAAAAGATCCCTTTGTGTGAGAACTGAAAGAAATAATCCAATCCCACAGCCTGCCTGAAATCTTAATGTCAACTATTTGTCTCCTTGTGTTTTCAGATAAACAAGCTCTTTCCCCTGTATTTCTGACCACTCCCAGCCACTCCCCAGTGTTTTTCTCTTTGCTCAATCCTAGAGGGCACTCCACTGGCTCATCAACAGTGGGATGGGAAAGCTGTTGCTGGAAGAGCCCGAGCCGTAGCATGGGCTGGTCAGGAGAAGTCTGGGATACGTGTTAATTGTCTCCACTGAAGCCCACTCAATCAGTGGAAAGGCTCCTGTTGACCCCAGTGGGTTTTGGAGCAATCCCTTTGGGGTTATTTCATTCTGTTTTTCATTGGGGTGAAATTATGGCTCTGTGGGAATCACTGACTTCGGCAGGGCTGGGATTTTGCTCTGCTTTTCAGATGGAAAGATATGGGTCCAGCCAGAGAACAAGAAAGGCTTAGTAGCAAAGTGAGAAGAGTGAGGATAAAGCTCGCTTTGGAAGGACGTGAACTGCTGTCACGACCTGTTTCTTGATTCGAGGGACTGACGCTCATTTTATATGCAGCTGGTTAGAACAGCACAATTACAGTGAAGTCAAGGGAGTGTCTCTAAATGATGCCAGCTGATGATGATGTCAAGTATCTCTTTGCGCCATTCATTGGGCATGTGATGGCAACTTTACTGAGGGTGGGTGCTAAACAAAGCTGGGTGGGTCAGATCTTCCTCTGGTTTCGGTCAGTATAGGAAGTCAATGGAGCTCCTCTGATTTGCACCAGTTGCCAGTCTCCACTTCAATTGTAGCTCCTGTTTATACCCGCTCACAACTTTCTGAAATATACCTGTAGGCTGAATGAAGGTTTCCATGCTGGATCTCGGCCCCCATTTCTCGTCTCTCTTTTTTCTTTTAAAGCAAAGAAATTAACGTCCCACCCCCCCAACTTAATGCAGTGGCATGGCTGCAAAGCAAAAATAACGCATGTCATGAAATGCAAAATCAAGGTTCCGTGGCAGCTGTTCATCGAGGTGCATTGTGCACACCTGCGTTTTTCATGTTCCTTGTACTCTTCAAATGTGCATCTTCATAGATTAATGGGTATATTGTAAAATCTGTCCCATCAAACACAGGGGATGCAATGCAATCAGAAGCTTAACTTTCACGTGTCTTGATGTTTTCCAATGTTAATTCTGCAGACCTAATCGTGTTTTGATGTGGGATATTTTGCTTTGATAGTAGATAATTTCATAGCAGTTAAGGCCAGAAACCACCATCAGATTATCTAGTAGGTCTTGCTCACTAGAGCTGCTAGAACTAAAGAGAGTTGTGGTAGGACTTCTGTTCTATTCAGACTCATTTGCCAGCCTGTTTTCTTCCTATATTGTTTCTCACCGTGAACTCAGATCCCAGGTTCATCTTGGCCAGTCAGCATTTTCTTCCTCGCTGGGATCCCAGGGCATAGCTTCTCTGATTCTAGCTCATCTCACATCTACCCCCCTACAGGATTTTGTGATGATCACTTTCGTCTCTTGCAACACTACTTCTCAATTCACACTCATGGGCA
Source organism: Mesoclemmys tuberculata (assembly GCA_007922155.1). NCBI lineage: Eukaryota > Metazoa > Chordata > Testudines > Chelidae > Mesoclemmys > Mesoclemmys tuberculata. The sequence goes on from ML675637.1 coordinate 4,676,876, forward strand.
GGAGCTTGATTGTGAATCAGTTTATGGAGCATTTCAAGCAGTAAAATTATATGAATGAATAAAAGGGTATTTGTTTCTCTTATCCCTTCATCAGCTTTATTCAGTTTCCAGCAATTCTTTTAACAGTTGCTGCTATATCTGGTTGGCACTGAGGGTCAAAGCCGTATCCCATTGAAGTCAATAGCAAACCAGCACTGACTTTAATAGGAGCAGGATCCAATGCACAGGACATTGCTTGTTAAGATTTTAAGTTGGCTTCATCTCCTACAAAATATTACTGATGTCCCTTTGTACACTGCTAGTTAGAGGCAGACAACGCATTACCTTGTTCTCAGAGTTTCATAGATTTTGTTGGGGAATCCGGAAAGAATGAATATAATCTCATATATAGATGGAAGAAATGGGTCCATTGTATCCTCAGTAAAATCTCATCTATCCATCCTGTGTTCATCACCAAGGTAGCTGCACTTCTCCTACAGAGAGGGGGTAGGATGGATGTTTTCTTCATGACTGAAAGCACTGACATTTAAGGTTTTCCCCCTTCCCCCACCAAATCACAGGTTTTCTTCCCTCTTTTGTCAATTCTGCTGCACAGCCTTCATCCAATTTCTCACTCCTAAGGTGCACTGAAGAAAATAAGGGATGCTTCTAGGATCCCTGAAGAGGGCAATGTGGTTGGAAGAAGGAGAGATGAAGTGAAAGAAGGGGAATAAAACCACATATGTCACAAAGTTTGATCTCATTTGTGACGTGACTGATATTTGCCCGGAGTCACCAGTGATTTCTCCTTCCCTACAATAGTTGATATCACAACACTTTTTTCCTAGGAGCTGATTCAAAGAAACTGATGAAGTTGATGGGAGTCTTTCCCTTGGTTTCATTGGGGTTTGGATCAGGCCCTTGAACCAGCTCAGGCGGGGGTTGGCTGCTTATCTGAGCTGTTTGGACCTGGCAGGGAAATCAGACTTTCTTGTGAGTGTTCCAGCACTGGAAAGATTGCAAGAGGAGCCTTCCTACGAGGTGTCAGTATTTGTGAGCCCTGTATCTGGATTAATTCACAAAATTACAGATTTCAACTGGATTTAAAATGCAATGTCAGTGAAAGACATTCTGGCCCAAATCCAAAGCCCACTGAAGTCAATGAGATTCTTTCCACTGCCTTTAGATCAGGCCTTGTATCTGTGCACTTTTTTAATGTGTGTGTGTGTATCTAGTGCAGTCCGTTAAAGCCACTCAAAAAGCAAATGTTTTGCTTTATGCTGATTCTTGATTCCAAAGCAAAACTGAAGCATTTCTGCCTCCTCTGCCCCAGTCTCTGAAGATATGAGCTCCCTTCGATTCGCAGACCCAAACCAAACGAATATGGAAACCATATGGTAATAAGTAAAATAAATAAGAGATCAGCTTTGGGAGCCAGCAATCCCTCAGATGGGAGCAGTGAGAGAAACTCTGAAACAAAGAGAGTGTTAATTATTCCAAGATTTTTTTTTTAAACAAAAGCTTATTAGTTTGCAAAGTTTTCCTTTGCAACATGTAATTTCATTCCCCTCCCCGCCATTTGCTTTTACTACGTGTTCTGGGCACTGTCAGAACAGCCTGATTTATAACTGACAGCTTTGGCTATTTTTCCTACAAGTTCTCTCTAAATATAAGAGTGTGAAAATTGTCCCATTGCCAGGAACTCCTCGTAGAATTATAACTTGCAGCATGCAGGAAAGTGTCAGGTAGCTTTATGATTTGAACGCCTTTCTTTCATAAAAAGCAAAAGCTTCTTTCTTTTGGGAAATTGATTCTTATCATTTTGATTGCATTGACTATCTCAACATGTCCTGGGCAGTGGGTGGGGGGATCAGTGGGTGTTACTGTACTGGTTCCTGCTTTTTTTTTTTTTTAAGCTGGGAAATGTTTATTGATCAGGATTCTTTTATCTGCAGAGTTTTGTTTCTGGGGCTTTATTCCTGTCCAACGGTCTCCTGAAGCAGCTTGTAAAATAAATCGGCAGCACTGACATGATACATAACAGGGTGTTTCTGGCTGCAGGGACCCAAACATGAAAAGCAACTTATGAACAGGCAGCCACGCGCTGTAATTTTCAGCATCATGATGCAGAAGGTCAGAAAATCATGGTGGATTGAATTCAGTGAAATTTCAGCTTCAGACAAAAATTTGCTTTTTTTTTTTTTGTCTGGTCTGGGATGGAAACCACACCATTTTAGGAGTGAAAAGCTGTATCCACTGAGAGACGTTTCTCCACCTGTGATGCTGGCAGATTTCTACAGCTATCCATGGAAAGAGTCTCCCTGCTTGCCTGAAAAAGTTGCTGCTTTTATAGGGCTCTTCCATTGTTTTTCTTTTTGTGTCAAAATCAGAGTGAGGTCTGAATCTCATGCCTTGAACTGGAGCACCCCTGAATTCTGGAGGTGCTTGATCTGGACTTGAAATCCACCCCTCAGTCTGCCGTCCCCATTCCAAGGTGTGGGAATATCTCTTCTCTCTTGTATTGTCTTTGATTTTAACCTTCCGAAAGAGCCTGTCTTCTTGCTGACTCATATGGAGCTGTGGTTCAATGGGGATCTTTGTGGAGACTAGCAATGTTCCAGATTCACTGGAACATGCTGGTTGCTTGGGTGACACAAAACCACTATAAAACTGGTTTGGTAGCGGATGAGACTGGACGCTTGTTTTGCATCACCAAAGCAGTGCAAACAATTGCAACTCACTAGTGAAACTGGCCTAATAATTGCAAACCTAGTAACACTTTATCCAAAAATCCAATCTGGCATGTGCCAGCGACTTCCTAGGAGCAGACGAGTGACAGGTGGACCTCAAAAGGTTCCGAATTTGAATCTGCATTGGATAAGACTGCAGAAGTGTGGATGCTTCTGACAAGCTTCTCTATGTCTGTGTGCATGTTGCACACTCCGGGTCAAACTTGTGTGGGTGTGTGAATCCCTGCACTCCACTGAGCTCAGAGGCTGCTCTCTGATATCACCCTCCATGACACAAGCCATCCCACAGCGGTGTGGAAGAGCCTGAGCCGTGCGCCCCTCTGTCTTGGCCAGCAATGCTCAGTGCAGTGGAGGGGAGCACAGGTCCTGCCTTTCCAGTGGCGCTGTCCCCTTGGGCCGTGGAGCACCAGGAGGAGTTTTCCTTATTGGCACACTTGAACCCAGTGCGTGTTTCTTTTTGTTGGAACAAAAGAGAGCGTTCCAAATTAAAAACCCGGATCCAAGTGCCCGTGAGCACTGGGGAAGTCGAGGCAGATCCCCCGACGTGCATTCAAACTCTGGCTCATCTCTAGAATAAAGATCAGAAGATGGGGATTTGAGTGCCTGTGTGAAATGGACTCAGCGGGTGGGGGGGAGAGGAACCCCTTCAAGCAAATTGTTTTCTAACCAGAGAAAGGATCTTGAGTGCCCTTAAAACGATGTGTTTCCAGGAAGACCAGCTATGCGTGTAAAAGCTGAGTCTTTGCTAAAGGCACACACACGCTTCTTGCGCCCTCTGAGGTCAGGGACAAAGCGTCCATTGCCTCCGATGGGACCAGGATCTGACGAAAGGGTGGGAAGATTCTGGTTGCTCAGCGGCTGAATTTTTCTTGCAAGCGCAGACCTCACCCTCCCAGTTAAGAAGTTGAGCAGTTTCTACCTGCCCTGAAAGTCAATGGTCCTCAGGCCCCATTACTGACAGGAGCGGTTCTGTGCAACGTACAACTGCAGGCAAGATGCAAACCTTCCCTGCCACATTCTTCTTGGACGGGTTAGTCCTGCACATCCTCCATCTGCCAGACCAGCTGGGTGCGGCGCAGAGGTGCCTTTCGCTGACCCCTGGCTCTTAGAGTTTAGGTCATTTTCCTAAATTATTCAATTTAAATACAGCGTAAGGGGAGTGGGGGAGCTTCCCAGGGTCATCATAAAAATCCGGGATCATCCCTCTGTTATGGGTAGGATGTCGAAGAGCATTTCGCCTAACTCTGCTTCCACTGAAGTCAGTGGCAATTTTACCTCCTGCAAGTTTGACTGCAGTAGGTATGGAGTTAGGCCGGCAGGAAGTGCCTCTGAAATCCCATCCTGTCTGAATATTGGGGGCCGATATTCTCCCAAGCCTTCCCTGGAAACTTCCCACATCTCATTGCTAGGGCTTGCATTTTCAAAAGGGTAACATTTTCCAAAACGCCTAAGGCTCAGAAACAACCAAAGGATTTAGAGATCTGACTCCCCTTTATTTCAGTGGGAGTTAGACACCCCGAGACCTTTGAGTGACTTAGGAGCCAAACTCCTACTGAGTGCTAACAGGCCTTGTGGCCTGTGCTAATATTCATTTCATGGTCTCAGCGGGTTCAGCCAGGTTCTGCTGCTGTCTATAAAGCTGGGGCTCTCCCGGGGTCATGTAGGAAATGGGTTCAGGGATGTCTGTTTACCTGTGAGATTTGATGGAAGGAATTGACCAGACACCTGCAGATAGACTCACAGAGCCACAGCTTGCCTTCCCACGCTGCACATATCTCCCAAGAGAGGGAACTGGGACCTATCGAGCAGAGGGTTTAGGATACCTGAGCAGATCTTCGTGGTATAAGCAAGGGCAGGCGGGTGGCAAGATCTGTTGGTGAAGAAAGATGGAGCTGGATGGAGAGGAAGAAAGATGGGGTGGGAGGAGGGAAAGCGAAGGGTGGGAAAATGGAGAAAGGGGACTGGGAAGATGATGGAGACATAAGCAGGGTGGGAGCAGCCAAAGTCAGTATCTGTGGCTTATCCCAATAGCCAGGCTTTTCAGAGGTTTGGTTCTCGCCGATTGCCAGGCAGCTGCATGACATGCTTGTGAGGGCAGGACCAGAAACTGGGCCTTCTTTCAGCTGTGTGGTGCGGTGGATCGCAGGCCAAAGCCAGCCTTTGGGCAGCACGCCCCAGCTGCGTGGGCAGACAGGCTCAGTGAGGATGCTGGGGTGACCCAAATGAACGTCCTGGCAGCAGCCACTGGGATTCCCCTGGCACAGCACCAGCCTGGGCAGGGCCTGGTGTGTCGCTGGAAACCACTGGGAGGAGGGACCGTGAAATTCCCATCAGGCTGTACCTGGAGGGCTCCTCCTCCTCCCCTGCTCCCCCCCAGTGCAAAGCCAGCACTAGCATCAGACGGGGAGGCGGCCCAGCCCCTTGGGGGAGTTTGTGAGCTAAGGTTTCATAGAATCATAGAATATCAGAGTGGGAAGGGACCGCAGGAGGTGTCTAGTCCAACCCCCTGCTCAAAGCAGGACTATCTTCAGCTAAATAGCAGGACTAGCCTCATCTCGGGCAGCTACAGGTAAATCCCTGGCTGGGTTTATTAAGCCCCTTCCAATGTCAGTGGCAGATGGGGACTGCTGTCGGTGCCATGGAAAAAAACCCTCTTCTCCTACATGAGCAGCGGGACGGAGCAGCAGATGCGCCCCCAAGGCAGCCCACGGTCACAGTCGCTCTCCCAGTAGGAGCACCAGCAGGCTCCGAGGCTCTGCAGTGGATCACCGAGCCTCTTCTCTGCAGGGAGTGGGTTCAAATCCAGCCAGGCTGGTCACCCAGTCCAAGATGTTACTACCTGATGACTCTTCAGAACCCCCTTCACTTTTCCCTTTAGGTACAATCACCTCCAGCCCTGCCCTTGGCATAAACCCTCTTACTCCGCCCTCAGCCCTTCTGTGCCCAGGTCTCTCCCAACCGTGCCCCACTCCCACGTCTCCCTTCGCTAGCACCTGGGTTCATATATAAGGTGTCCCCAGTGGAAATACATGGGGGGGGGCGCAGGGGCAATTGCCAGGAAAAGTCAGGGAAGCCTGGAGGAGTCAGCCTGGGAATGTGTGTGAGTTCTAAGACGTGAGTGGTTTTCTCCATGCCATCCAGGCCTGCAATGTTGCTTGTGAGTCATTTTGGTGGGTGCCAGGGCTGTGAGGACTGGAGGCGAAGGTCAGAGGAGAAACACCTGAGATCACCAATGCTATAACCCTGATTCATAACCCAACTAGAGTGCTGGACAGAGAGGCTGGTTTGGAAAGCCGATAATGAGGCCACATCTCAGGTTCGTTTCACCTTAGCATGCAGTACAGCCGCACACAAAGAAATGGAAATGTTCTCGCTGACCAACAGGGATCCCAGTTTTCCGTGATGATATAACCAAAATTCTCGGATTTAAAAAAAAAACACCGAAAGCCTCCCAGGTGGCGGGGCTGACAGGCTGAGCCCTGTCGCCCGGGACTGAAGCTCTTTGCCCGTTCTCCAGATTATCTGAATTCTTGCTTCTTCTGGCCCCCATCCCAATTCGATCCGAGAAATGGGGTTCCACTATAGTTCATATGTTTTCATTTTTCACAACAAACGGGTTTCCAGGATCCCTGCTGACCAATACCAAATAACCTTAACTTTGCTTGGTAACAAAACATTCCCAATGCCTAAAAAAAATCTAAACCAATGCTAACCATCCATCGCATAGCGTTCTTTCATATCTGTGCACGAAACTCTTAATGCCTTGCTCTTTCTTCACTCAGAGTGTAGTCTATGCACCTATCCATATGCATATGCAATTCCCAAAAAGGTATTTTAGCCATTCAAGACTATAGGCTCTTTTAAAAACATCAGCCAACATAAATATCATACAAACAGCAGTGTTTTTCCTGTGATCAAAATAATTCCATGAGACTCAAATGCTAGTATATGCACACATCCTCCTATTCCTAACTCTTGCACTTGACCATAAGGTTATCCATGCCCTTTATATCAAAAGAGAATTTGGCTGGATACAGTTTTTGGTTTAGTGCAGCTCAGATTTTTAACTCCTTTTAAAAACAATATAAATATAATTAAGAAGTGCATATGCCAAAACCATTTTCCGGGGGGGGGGTCTACGTACAAACTAAAAATAATCTGCTCTCCTTACTTCACCTTCACACAGAGATCTTTGAAAGAAGGGCCTGTCAGCTGTCTCTTTACAACAGCTACAGTGTTACGTTTTCATTTGCTTTGGCGCGCCGTAGCGTTGACCATTTGTGGAGCTCTCCCCAAGATGCTCTGGAATGCAGCTCACAGCTGTTTCCTAGCAGAGCTGGTTGGGGCTGTGGTCTGGGAACAGACTGTAAGTTTTGGATGTGCCTGTGAGATGCACGGAGTTCTTTTCCATGACCTTTGTTATTACTGTATTTAATTTACAGCTCGGTGTTGCTGGGTGGCTGGGTGCCTAGCTTTCACTTAATGTTATTTCTTTTTCATGACCTGATCCCTAGCTCAGTAAAGTCGGTGGAAGGACTCCAAAGCTTTTTGGATCAGGCCTTTGTTCTTGAGCCTTCAAACCCTGAATCCTCGTTGTTGCCTTTGGTGCCAATCCTGATGTTAGACAGTGGATCTCAGTCTGCAGGGCTGCCAGTGCAACACTATGTTTGCACGCACACAGTTTAAACACATTTTCTGGAGTGCAAATGTATCCCATGCAGCCACTGATTAGCAGCCTGGTTCCTGGCTAGCAGATCCCTTTTGGCTTGCAAAACGAAGGCTGAACAGAGCCGCATAGGGTTGTTTTTCTGGCTGTGTGCCAAGCCAAAACTCTCATCACTGGAGCTGTTTAGGGGGAAAAATGGAATTGTCTTTTCATGGGAAATTTCAACATTTCAAAAAGAAAAGGAACAAAAAGTCGAAATATCAAACGTTTTTCCTAAAATGAAAAAATTCTGAAAAGTTTCAAATTGCAAATATCAGAATTGAAAATTTAGATATTTTTTCATAACAATAAAACAATTTGACAAGTGCCTTACACAAAGGGACTCTAAGAAATGTTACATGAATTTCCAATGGTCACTCAGCAAGTTATTGGCAGAAACAGAACCCAGGAGTCCTGATTCCCACTCATCTGTTCTAACCACTAAGCAACATTGCTATACCTAATTATTTAATGGAATCAATGCTCTGCTCAAGCTTATCTTTTTCCCACTTTGCTGGTAGAATAGCACTGTGCCAGAGGGGGGAAAAATCAGTTTGTTTTTGGTGCTCTGCACCTACCCACGTTCTGTGCATTCCAAGCTCCAAGAATGTCAGAGAATCCAGCAGCAGTTGTACTGTATAATTATTCCTGCAACCTCTGGACTGCTTGGCTCTGTCGCTCCGCAGCTCCCAATGACATACTGTCTCCTGCTGGGTGCACGCAGTCTGGAATTTGCTCTTCTGTCTCTTGTACTCAAATAACAAAAACTGTTATTTGAAATCTACTTCCTGCTGCTCCCTTCCCTTCCTTCAGTTCTCTCCACCCTTGTCAGCAATCCCATTCCAACCGGGATAATCCCAACACTGATTTCAGTCGTCTGATTAGAATAAGAAAACTCTTTCATTACATCCCACGGGCACATGTAGGTTTTCTTCACGGCCCTGCATTACTAAGCTGTCCATGGTCTAGCGTAGGCCTCTGCTTTAGTGCGCCTGAGTGGAATCCCCATATAGTTACAGCACAGGCTGAATATACCTGTGACGTTCAGATGTAACTCAGTAGCATTAGTTGGACTAATGTGAGTAGATCAACCAGAGCTGGGCCAAAAAAAATTGGCAAATAGTGTATTAGGAGACAAATACTTTTTTTTTTTCCTGGGCACAGAAACGATCCACAAATTCAGATTGAATTTGGCAAAGTTTTGGCTGAAAAAAGATGAATTTTTTTTTTCAGAAAAGGCTAAACATTTTGTTTTGACCATTTTGAAATGAAATGTTTGGATTTTTCAAAAACAGCATTTTGTTTCAAAATTTAGCCAATTTAAAATGGAGGTGAGGTAATAGCTGAAAATGACCCAAAATTAAATGACACCCCACCAAAAGAAATTCATTTGTGGGGGCAGGGATGGGGGGTCAAACAACCTCTTTGTTCATCCTGTAACAAAGGGTTTTTTCAATTTTTTTTGGTTGTTTTTTTGTTTGTTTTTGTTTTGGTGAAAAAAAAATCAGTTTTGGTTTGAAGTGAATCACTTTTTCTTTCCAGTTTGGCCCTGAATCAAAAAATCAATTATTTGCTCAGCTCTAGAACCCAGTAATCTAGATACCTTACTCAACAGAAAGACTTGCAGAATAAATGTTGAGACTGCTTTTGGCCCCCCCATTGCACTCTTATTGGTGCTCGGACACCACAGTGATGGGCTACTAGATAGACAGATGGTGGACAGACAGGCAGCTATAAGAAGTGAGCAGAATTTTTCTCACAAAAAAAATTCCTGTCAGAAAATGGGGTTTTGTTGAAATCAAAATTTTCCACAGCACAATGTCAATTTTGATGAAGACTTTCATTTTTCTGATCCGGTGAATCAAAACAAAAGCTCTTATTTGAAATCAACTTTTTGAAACAAAGTGACGGTTTGTTATTCTGAAATCTTTAAACTGTACAAATGTGTTGTGTACAAATACATAATAGGAGCTTGACCCCAAAGAACTCTATACAGCTAAAGAGTGGGAGAAAGGAAGTAGTATTTCCCATTTAACAGATGGGAAACCAAGGCCTAGAGAGATGGGGTCGGATTTAGGAACACACCTAAGTGATTTAGGAGCACAAGTCCCATTGGCTTGCACTCTAAATTACTAGGCACTAGAGATGAACAGCCTTGGAGAAAGGAGGTCTCTGATATGGCCACAGAACAGGTACACCAGGGATTCTCAAGCTCTTTCGTAGTGTGGATCCCGTCTTAGTAGAAACGTGTTGTGGACACCTCCCCTTGCATTCATGACTGGCCCCTGGGGAATCTGATAAAAGCTTGGTGGACATGAAAAATACCTGGGATTAAGTGAATAGCGAGATGGTCGCAACCCTGATGGCATCAAACCATATCATCATATTCCGTAGTGTGATTCTCCTGCAGTGTCTCATCTGGGCGGAAGGGAGCCGGAAGGCACCGGTGGCCACTCGTGGGGTGGGGGCACCTCACAACGGGCTTTGGGTTTGCGGAGTGGGTCATTGTGTTTATCATAGCAGGGGGAGGCTGCTCATTCTGGTTCCCGATTTCCTGAGAGTTCAGAGGGGCTGTTTGTGGGGATGGCGAGCGCCCCACTAGAAAGCTCTTTCTTCTCCAGGGCTTAGCAATCCTCGCCCCTTTTCTTGCGTCCCTTTTAGAAGATGGTCAAAGTCAAATGAGGACTGGGCAGCTGGGCGTGCCCGGCACTGAAAATAACCCTACCCCAAAATATAGCTGAATAGCTCTCTGCTCATGTTAATGTTTTCAAGCTTTTTAAAAATATGTCCTATATGGCACCAAAATCCCACGAGCGCTGATCTCCTTTGGGGCATTCCCCCCATAGGGGTTAGAAGACTCGACATTGCATTATTTCAAATCACAAATGTCTGCCCGTGTCGTTCAAAAAGCCCACGAAAAAACAAACACAAGTTCTAGACTGTGCAACACACCTGTCAATGGAAGACAACCGGAGTCTCCCCATTGGCTTTCTTTTGGGACCAGATTCAGCTCCCCCTAGTATCATGCAGCCATGAAGCAATGGGGAGAGGATCTATTATTCTGGGTCACTTCGTCCCTCTCCCTGCTTGCTGCAGTCTTCTTGCTGACAGTCTGTTCTCCAATACTCAGGCTAAATCGAGTGTTAAATATCTCTAGCGTGGAAGCATCCACCACGTCATCACGGTGGTTATATTCTGGGCGGGCCTGGTCCATGGGACCTTTTTCCAGCTCTCCGTCCTTCATAACCTGCTTTGTTCAGCAAGAGAATATTTTACTCCTGTAAATATTTAATCACTAATTACATAATGGTTGTGATTTACTAGGCAGTGTTGGTAAAGATAAAAGCAATTACATGCACACAGGAAATTCTGTAGCTGCTCGTGGGCTGTGTAATTCTTAAATGAATAATTGCTGCCAGGCAAGAATGAGCTGGTTTTATGACAAGCTCTAAATGCAACACTCTCAAGGAAACGACAAGTCTGATTTCTCCAGGCATGTTTGATGAAGCCTTCAGTTCTTTCCAGTGAGTTTCTTTCTTCTTTGGATTCTCTCTGCTCTGGGGAGCTGCACTGCAAGTGGAGATTCTAGACACGTCTCCTCTGCATGCTGAGGTGTGACTGCGGCATGGGTAGGTGTACCTGTCCTGGCTTTACCCATGCTAGCAGGGCTAAAAATAGCAGAGTAGATGAAGCACTGTGGGCTTCAGCAGCACAAGCAGGTACCAAGGGTCCCTGAGATGCTGGTATAGCCCATGATGAGGCCCGTGCCACTGCATTTACACTGCTATCTTTAGCCGTGCTAGTGTAGGTCAAGATAGCACAGGTATGTCTATCTCAGCTGAAGCCTAGATATACCCTCTGATTCTCTGTCTTCAGATCTACCAGCTTTTATAGATTTTTTGTTTTGTTTTTTGAGATACTGGAGAAGAAACTGTATCTGGTGGTTAGGGCAGAAAATGGAGTCGGGAGATTTTAATTCTGGGCTGGGCCCTGCTACTGATTCTCTGTTTGACCTTGGGCACTGGACAGCTCTGTAGCTCTTCCATTCTGCCCTCCAGATAACGCTCTTTGCAATAGTGAGCACAGCACATGCCTTAAGTGAACAATAATTCCAAGCTCTTTTCATCAGTAGATCTCAAAGCACCACCCAATGGAAGTCAGTGTTGTTATCCCCATTTTACACATGGGGAAACTGAGGCACGCAGCAGGGCAGTGACTTGTACAAGGTTGCTCACAAGGCCAGTGGCCAAGCCACCTGTAGAACCCAAGTCTTCTGAGTCCTAGTCCAGTGCGCTATCCACTCGGTCACACAGCTTAGATGGCAGAGAGATAAGTAGCTTCTTTTTAACATAATTGAGCAAAGGGGGAGGTTCGGCCCCAGGCGCAAAATTGCTTCCCAGTCCCTGTGCTCTCCTGCATGTTGGCACTGCTCTCTGATACTGCCTGGTGGGTTGCTGGACAAACCAAAGATAGTGGAGAAGAGGTAGGGCCTTGGCAGAGCTAACTGGCCATGAAGGGGAACTTGCGCCACCCCTTCCCGAAGGGCGCTGTAAGCGGAGTGCTCTCCCTTCACGTTGGGCATCTCTGGCAGATCTTGTGCCTTCCGCTGCTCTCACTGGGACTGCCTAGGACACTAAACTGCCTCAGTAAAGGTGCAAAGGACAAACCTTCCATGCCCTACGTGGGCGCCGTTAGCTGGCCAGGGTCAACCTGGCTGTGACGCAGCACCAGCAGTGGGAATCTTGCAGTAGGGTAGTGTTGGGCATTGCACCGTTTGCCCGTCCCGCTCCGCCTGCTAGGATCGGTTTCGTTGGAGCGATGGCCTGTTAGCTCTTGTAGTGTGGGCATTGCAGATGAGCACTGAGTTCTTTCCATATTGGAAACCCAGCCTTTCCTACTCGTCCCTCCCTGAGTGCTGCGGCGAATTCAGGCCTTTCCTTGCAGTCAAAGGCAACAAGAACGTAATGGGCTGTGCTTGCTGCATTCTAAACTTGTCTTTATCTCTTGGCTTGCAGAACAGAGTTTGTTCTCAGCAAATATTGGTCTCCCCAGCCATTTGATCCACCGCCGCCGCCCATGGCCAGCCTACACCATCCTCACGTCTCCAACGGTCAAGATGCTCGTTGAGCAAGATGCGCTGAGGAAAGCTGAGCCCCAAGGAACATCTCGGGAATGCAGACAAGGAATGGGCAGCAGCGAGAGCAGTGGGGGCCGCACGCCAGGACGAAAGGCAAGCGATGAGTCTCATGATGTAGTTTTTACTGCGGCAGCCCAGGAGTCGTCAAGGTCAAATGAAGATAGCAGCCTCCTTAGGACTGCAAGGGGCTCTCCAGCAAACGCTGAAGGCTTGTTTTTTCAGAGTAGTTCATCATCAGGGGGCCCCCCACTTAAAGGCAATAGGGTTATTTTCTCTAGGAAACCCCCCTTCCGTGTGTTACCATGTGGATCCCCCACATCTCCCAGCAAGCAGAAATCAACGGCCTGCAGTTAGAAAACTAGATCTCAAGTGTTCTGCTTCACCGCTCCGGAGTGCATTAAAGTTCCTCTGCATCTAACTCTTCAGGTTTTGGTTTTGGTTTTTTAATCATATTAAAAGCCCCACTTGAGCTCATTTGGCTGTTTGCATGACGGGTAGAGTGATGCTCACCCGGCGTGCTGAATGCCACTCTCTTTGTTCATGAGTCTCTTAGGAAATGCCCTGCAAACATCCAAATGTATACATATGTGCATGCATGCAGACACACACCCATACACATTCGGGACCTGATTCTCCACTCCCTTGCACAGTGTGTCGTCATTTACATCGCCGCAAAGCGAGCACAAGATGCTACCATTCTAATCAAGTAACGTTTGACACCCACTGCACTGGGATCAATGACTTTTCACTGGTATAAATGACTATGCAGGTAACTGTGAATTAGACCCTAACAATAAGAATCTTTAATAATTAATAGTGTAATAAAGTGGCTCTTAGAGTATTGACTTCAGGAGAATACGCTAACCCTACATTAAAGCAAATCAAAATGGTAAGACATGGAGTCCAGCAGCTCATTTATATATTGATGTGAATACCATCATACAAAGAGTCAGGGATTCTCTGTTGCCATGTGGCTTGTGTGGTCATTTATACCAGAGCAAAGTGAGTATAAGAAGCTGCTAAGTCAGAACAGGCTGTAAAGGGGCCTGGAGGTGTCACTTATACTTACACTTGATTACACCACCCAAATGGTGTTGAGTGGCCTTAGTGCAAATGAGAATCAAACCCAGCCCCTTTGCATTGGTAGAAATCACCACACCGGTGTAGTGCAATGACCAGTTAGGCCCGAAGTGTTTATTCCGTGTCACTACAACAGATGCTCCTCTCTGAAATGCTCCAGGAGTCCAGTAGTTTTTTTTACACTGAATCCTATTTGGGGGGGTGGGAAGGGAAATGAAATGAATAAAAGCTCCCCCTCCCTGTTCTTCCTGCAGCCTGTGGCTCATCATAACTACTGTCTTAAACCACTTTCTCCATCACCCTTCTTCCCTGGAGGAATGGGCTGCTAATTCTGCAAGTGCAGGAAACCAGAGCTATTTATAATAGCTCAGCGTGGGGGAAAAATATAGCAAGAAGTTGAAATCATCCCTAAATAGCCAGAAATAGTGGCTGAGGTGACTGAAAAACACTTTTGTTTTCCTTTGGCATGAGTGTTGGTTTGCGCCTGTGCATGCACATGTGTGTCTGTGTTTGTGTGAATTTAATGCTGCTGACAGAACATAGCAAGGCATCCACAACAACTGGAGAGGAAGCGTGGTCTAATGGTTACAGTACAGGCTTGCTGGATGGTCTGGGACATATTCTTTGCTCTGCTGTTGATTCTCATGTATATTTGTAGGGCACTTAAATTATTCGTGCCTCAGTTTTCCCGTCTATAAAATGGGGATCACAATATTTAACTGCCTCACCGGAGTGTTTAATATGTTAGTGGAACTGGTGGAAAACTTCCTGAGAGAAGTTTTCCAACTGGAAAATGCTGAGGTATGTAAGTCAAGCTGTTTCACGGCAATGTATTGGCTTTGTTGACATTTTCGACAAAAAATTATTGAAACTTTTGTTTCCATAAAGTTGAAGCATTTCATTTTTATAATTATAATTAATTAGGGATTCTGCTTTTCAGGTTTGTTAATTTAATGAGGGGGGGCTATTTTTAGCAATTTTTTAGTTTTATGTAGATGTTCAAAAATCAGTATGTGTTGGGGCTTTCTGTAATGTTTGCACATACGTTGTGTAATGAATAATCTCTGGGTAATGCTCCTCGTGCAGTTTAAATAGCACTGTTTCACTCAGCACTACATTAAAACACAGTAGGAACCTTCAGTGTGTACCAGGAGAGTCTACACAGACCAATTCACATGCAGCACTTTAGTGCACTTTAGAAATCACACCCCTATAGTTTGCATTACTGCTCCATGTAGACAAGATACAAGTAACCATTCCTGGTGTTTATTGGATCAACACTTCTTTCATATATATATATATATATATATATATTTGGGGGGGGGGGGTGTCGGGTGATGTATCTGTGTTTATTGGCTAAAACCTAAAATCACAAGCCATACATAAATAAACATAAATATAATTAATATAAAAGTCCAAACGATAAATATGAAACAAAGCGCTTGGCTATTTCCTAAACAAATTTTTCAGAAATTTCATTTCACGGGAACTTTGGAAACTTGGCCTTTTCATTCCGATTCGGGATGAAGGGAAATTTGGAAACGTTGGGATGACCCACAGAACGAAATTTCTGATTTCAACCAGCTCTGTCCATCAGTGTTGCTAAAATACTTCGAGGGCTGGATCCGAAGCCCTTTGGTGTCAATGGAAGGAGTCCCATTGGCTGCAATAGATTTTATGTTGACGTTTTTAATGAAACATGTCACTGGAAGGCAAAGCATTCTTACTTTTTATCCACAGTAACCAGATAGCAAGTGTGAAAAATCAGGATGGGAATGGAGAGTAATGAGCACCTATATAAGAAAAAGACCCAAATATCAAGACTGTCCCTGTAAAATTGGGACATCTGTCGCTGTTTGATTGGAGCCAGTTATCATGGTAGCCAGTGGGGGATGGATACCAGTTCTCCAGGAATGGACAGAAAACTACTGAACAAACAACTTAGGCCAGGATTTTCACAGGTATCCACATCCTGCTGGAGTTGGGCAACCCAATGCCTTACGCTCCTTTGAGCAGCTCAGTCTTATTTCACAAAGACCACAGAACAGCTGTCAGCTAACAACTTCCAGTTGCTACCAGCCTGAGCTGGATTTGGATTAATGATGTAGAGGTGAAAAGTCTCATGTTCCTGTTACCATTCCCCTGTTCCAGCCAGGCCTCTGTGTTAGTTCACACAGTCTATAATTCACTCACTTTATGTGCCTGTGTGTATGCAATAAAGTGTTGCCCACCAGTCAGCACCAGTTAGCAATCAAGACTCCGAGGTTTTATTCCTGGCTTTTCCACAGCCTCTCTGGTTGAAACTAGGCAAACTATTTTGCATCTCTGTGCCTCAGTTTCCCCATCTTTGAAAGAGCGCTAACAATCATTAATAATTAACTTACATCTCAAGTAGGCGGTGAGGTTTAAGGCCCCACTTCAGCTAAACACATCAACACCTGCTTCATTTCAATCAGATGCTTAAGTCCTATTAAAATCAATGGGATTTTGGCAAGTGCTGAGCACACACTGAATCAGGGCCTAATTCATTAGTGTGTGCAAAGTACTTGGATATCCCCAGGTAAAGATGAAATAGAAGTGGAAACCTGGGGCATAACATAAAAAGTAGCACCAAGGAAAATCTGGACTGAGACAAGAGGAAGAGGACACATACCAATTTACTGGCTTTTCCATCTGTGCTGGGTGCGGAGTGGACAGAATATGCCATTTAAAAGAAAAGTTACTCTTTAATGAGGAAAAATCAAAAGTCTTTGAAGCTGTCAACAGATGTGGCAGCACCAGTCAGTTATTGTAATATAAAATCAGGGGCCCCCAAGATAATTGCTGCTCTCCGTGACCTTCATTATGTTGTGGCTGCTCAAGCCCTGTTATATTGGAAGCAGATGCTCATCTCATTAACCAGATAGAAGCCAGGTGCTGCCTGCCTTGTTTTAGTGAAATATTGGCTGATTTCATATAAAGGTGAGTGTGGTCAGATTTACACTGGTACGCATATGGAGGCAAACAGCGGGGATTTAGAATGATGGACGCTGGCTTTTATTTAGGGCCCAATTTAGGTTTTTAACGTTACTTTGTGAGCTGATTAGTGCTGAGGACAGGACACAGATGAAAGCAATTTATGGCTTTCTGGTGCTGGGCTGAGGTAGGATGTTTGCTGTGCTCTCTGCTCAGTTATTACACTAGGATACTGGGGACTTTCTGTGACCCAGAAATAAGCTGTTGTGAAAACAACTGATCCATTTGTGTGTATGCACCCTCTCTTCTGTGTTGCCCACAAAGGGGATTGCAGAGCCATGGTCGGTGTCTAATGAAGGTAACAAAACATTAGAGGTGTGTGATTTTGGTTCTCATGGAAGGTGGGGCTGTATTGGGTCCATGTGGTGTTTGTAGGCCTGAGTTTCACTTGCTTTTTATTCCAGCCCCATTCAAAATTTCAACCTCAATTCAGTCAAAAAAAAGCCCCATTTTTGACTAGCTTGGCATACAAGTCAGGTGGCATCTCTGAATTTGACCTGGCTTCCAGCTCCACCTAGAAAGCAGCTTGCAAAGCAGTCTATGCTATAGTCCAGAGCACAGTTAAGGAAACCCATGAGGTCAAAAACCCTCTAAGCGAACGCTGGTTCAGTGGGTGTTAGCAATGGGGGAAGCCCTGGTCTAGCTGGGCCACTGGGAGAGTCAAACAGTGCATCTGCTGCCGGTCAGGAAAGGTATCTTATTTTTTGCAGAGTAATTTGAAAACATTTTTTGTTTTAATTGATGTTTGGGCTGATGGGGCTTCACTGGAAACCCAAAAGTGAATGGCAACAGATCTTTCATTTTTAGTTTGCTTGGCAAAAGCCACTTCTTGGACAAATGCCCTTTTTGTGCAAAAGTCATTGGGGGAGGAGGGTAGTTGGCATCTAATGTGCAGAGAATGATTTAACTGATACAATGTTTAAAACCAGGGTGACAGCCCACTTCTCCTAGGCCTTCCAGCATTGCTCACACCAGCAGAGTGTCAGCTCTTTGGGGCAGGGACCCATTTTTCATTTGCTGTTTGTACAACCTTGAGCCCAGTTGGCTCTGGGGCCATCACTGGGATTCCTACGTGCTACCATAATGCAAATAATAATAAAACTGAATGAGTGTCACCAATGAAGGACACTTTTCCCAAACGTCCCTAGGCTGGACAAGATCAGAGAGGGCCTCAGTCTGTCTGTCTGGCCGGCCATTAGTCTCAGTGAAGACTCCCAACTGGTATTCATTACAAGTGAGTCTTGTCTCTTCTCTGCCAGGAGAGAGATTTACCCTCAGCCCAGGTTTACCTGAAACGTGACTCAAGGTTGCTGAAAGTTTTCTGAACAGACCTTAGGAAAAAGACCTGAGAAAATATCTCACTTGCAAAGAGAAATCTCTAGAGGGAAATTTAACCCTTTAAGATGCTGAAAGTTCACCATAGTTTTTTCATGCAATGGGGTGTAGCCCCTCATGTTTTCAGCTTTTAAAACAGAGGTGATCCGGACCCAGAGAAAATGCCGGAGAACCTCTCAGGTAGGAGATAGAGGGAGCTTTGGAGTTGTGTAGGCAGTGCTTTTCTGCTAGATTTTGATAGACTTAGGAGGTGTCTCCACCTCGAGCTGGGGGTTTGATTCCCAGCTTACAGAGCTGTACCTGCGTTAGCTCTGTTCTAGTTTGTGCACTTAAATATAGAGAGTAGCTGCTGCGGCAGGGGCTAGTTGCCTCAAGTCTATACCCATCTGAGACCACAGACATGTACTTGGGGCAGCTGGCCTCTTCCACTGCTCATGCTGGCGATGCTGGTTTTAGAGTGTTAGCCCAGTCAGCATTCGCTTGAGTAGGTCTCCTCAAGCTGAAGATCACAGCCCAGCTCACAGTGTAGACATACCCTTAGAGTGGGTAGGGAAGTGTCACCTCTTAAATTAGGTTGGAAAGACGGGGGAGGAGGGGGGCTTTGCTATCTTGCCATGTGTGGGTGCTATCTTGTGTTTCTCTGAAGCATAGCCATTCCCAGATGAATCTCAGTTTAGCTGCATAAGTGTAAAATTTCCAGCTGGGAAAGTGACTCCCCCGTTGGCCATGTTCTTTGGCATCTTATGAGCATTCTTTTGTCCCATCTGATAAACGATGTACAGTGCAATGTTTCCTATACCAGATTGGAGAAATTCTCGGTGAGACTTGAAGCATGAAACCCACAGAAGGAAATGTCTCTTGAGTAAATAAACGCAACCACACAGACAAAAGGAGATCTTTGAAGGTCTAAGTTTTCAGCTACAGTGTGAAGAAGGAGGAATAGATTCACCATTATCAAGTTAGTTAAATCAGGTGCAATTTATGCTAACTACAAGTGATGGGAACCTGGGTTTTGGTATGGAGCAGGGTTCATTGGAGAAGGCAGAGTGAGTGCTTTCTTATCATCGAGCTGAAATCAGAGCTATTCATGTAGCAAACCTGTATCTGGTGTGCCTGCCTGCATGAATATATACACCATGAATTCCAGGTCACCAGAGATACTAGTTCAGCATGCTCTGGTTTAGAGACTCACTCGGCAGTGACAGGGAGGAAAGAGGGGAATTTCTCTGATGGTGATGGGCTCTCAGTGCACCAAAAATAACTAATTCCACTAGCCAACGCTGCCATGAGATTTTCAGTAATCTATTGTGGCTAGTCCAAGATTTTATCTTTCAGGGCAAGGGTATAGTTGGTCCTGCATGGGTAATAAATGGAGGGGAAGGCTTTAAAGAGTTGTCTGCCCTTTATTGCCAGCCCCCCTTCTTGTTTGACAGCAGAGGGATGCCCAGCTCTCTAATGGGGAAGCTTGACCCTAGTGTTGTATGGAAACCTTCCAGTGCGGGCTGAGTGAGTGAAAAGCCACGCTTTGTGAGAGGCATGGGGGAGAGGTGAACAGCTGCAACACGCTTGTGCCTCAGTTTCTCCTGGCATTGTTCACAGGAGCAAAAGGCAGGTGCTGAAACCATTTTTCACACACGAGTTCTTCCCGCCCAAAAGTTCTTCCCTTCTCCGGCGAGGTAGCTGTCTTTTCCCCCTTCCCCAGAGACTGTGCCAGAGTGTTGCTGTGCCCGTCTGCATCTCGGGACCGACTCTTCCCCAGTAGGAGCTTGGTATGATGTCAATGTTTCGAGTGGGTGAAGCAGAGGAGGCAAAAATAGATGTTTAGACATTTTTCCAGCTTTGCCTGTATGTAAGGGAATATTTATAGCTCTGTGCGTAAACAAAAGCTCCCTTTGTGTGACCATTACCAGTGGCATTGTGCATGTGTTCCCAGAACAGCACGCCGACGGGACATTATCCCATCACATGCTTGTCCTCTAATCTCAGGCCTACTCCGAGCCAATTTCATCTCATTGGGAGTAGGCATCTTTTCAGGTTTCTTGTCCCAAAGCAGGCCGGGCAGCATTGTTTTCCAAAGGGTGCATCTTCCCTCTGGATTTCTGAGCACTCCTAAAATGTCCTTTTAAAAAGAAATCCCATCAGTTGCTTCATTCTGGGCCTGACCTTGCGAGGTACCCAAAATGACGAGGCACTTTTGTGACTCTTGTCCGTTTTGACTACCTGGGAGAGCACGTGGAACTGAACAAGAAGATGCAGCCCCTGTGATGCCAATCTAATCAGGAAGAACAACCCGAAGAGAAGGCCACATACTTGGGGGTGGGGGTTGGTTGTTTGGATTTTTTTTAATTGCAACCACAAGATGTGACTTGTGGCTTAGTCACTAAACGGAATAACCTTATGGAATCTGTCATGCCTCATTTCAGTGCTGCGGTGGCTACGCAGGGACAATGAATCTTCATGTGGATTCAGTGCTGGTGAAAGAAGGTAGACAGATGTTTCTGCAGAATGAAATTTTCTCTGCATCCACAAGACCAGGGCAGCCCAGACACCAGTGGTGAAACTTCCTTCTCACTTCAGTGTATTTCAAATCCTTCAGTGTTATATGTGTGGGACCAGAGCCTCAGCTGAATTGGAATATGGCCAGTCGTGTGTTTTATATTAAACTGTAAACTAAGAACCGTGATCTACCCACTACATAATTAAAGTGTCTGAGCACCTGCCCTGTAAAATCGATAAAGTCCCTGGTGGATTTCATGGAGTCTTTGGCACATCTCGCTGTGGGTCAGAATTCTGCTTGGGACTGGGGGTGGTTGGTTTGGTTTTTTAGGAGGGATTGGAAATAAAAGGGGTGTTTGAATTATGAGCATCCCCTATGCGGAAAGGTTTTCTCAAAGAGGAACACTTTACAACATTTCATGACGCCTGCCCAACTCTGCATTGGCCTGATCTTCTCTGGGAGCTCATCCCAGAGCCAGCTGCTCTCGACCTACAAGGCTTTGTCCCCAGCTCTCCCGTACTTGGTCCTGAACTCTGATCTGCATTGTCCCAGAGGAGCCAGCTGTCAAGAGTGTTCGTAGATCAAAATCCGTCTTTGATGTTGCTGTGGGGCTGGGTCCATTAGCTGCTTTGAAAATTAAAAGCAAGGTCTTGAACTGTCATTTGAAGCTGCCTGGGAACCAGTGGAGAGATCTGAGCCCAGGCTGATGTGCTCCCGGTGGCATGAGCCATGGAGAAGGTGGCACGTTGCATTCTTCACCAGCCGAAGCCTGTGCATTGTCCTCACATTCAGATTCAGCTGTAACAAGTCCTAGCAACCAAGCCTGAAGGTGAGACTGCATGCATCTCTGGGGCTGGGTCCTCATCTGGGAGGAAGGGATGAAGTTTCTTAGCAAGTTAGAACTGAAAGCAGGCATTTTTAGAAACTGGCCGCCCTAGCTTTGTGAGGCGTCACACAGGAACCCAAGGCTTTGCCCCACTCTGATGAATGGGGAACTTGGACCTTCTGGTGGCAGGTTCAGAGAATGTCTTGGCCATCCTTTTTAAGTGTTTCCACTTTCTGACCAGCATCACTTTGGTCTTGCCTAAATTCAGCTTAAGCCAGCTGCTCTTCATCCAAGAGCTGATCCCTTGTAAGCTGCCTCAGCTGAGAATGAGGTATATAGTTTAGTCTCCTTGGCCTGCTGTTGGCAGCTAAGCCCAGGGTGTCTTGCTGTGTCTCCAAGTGGTCGCATGTAGATACTGAAGAGGAGCGGGGATTGCATGGATCCCTGCAGGACCTCCCAGATGAAGAGCTTTGGAGAAGAGGAGCCGTTCCTCTTCCCCAGAGCTCATTGAGTGGTGATGAGGGACAACTGGAGCCATTGTAGAGCACTGCCATCTACTCCTCCTGTGTCTGGCAGGTGGGTTAGTAATACCTTGTGCTCCACTGTGTCTAAGGCAGCAGAGAGGTCCAGCGGTGTGAGCCTGGAGATCTTCCCTGTGGCCATGGCCATGAGAAGGTCTTTTAGTGCCACTAGAGCTGTGTCTGTGCTGCATCCGGGTCAGAATCCTGACTGTGAGGCATCCAGGATGTTGGCTGATGTCATGTGTCAGAGCATGGGGGTTGCTGCTTTCTCAATAGCTTTGTCCAGGGATGGATGGCTGGAGACAGGATGAGAGTTGGAGAGAGCATCAGAGCTCAGTGTTGCCTGCTTAAGGAGTGTGTGAATTACTTCTCTGGAGTCACTGATTATTTCCATTAGTATTGCTCCTCATGCTTCTGGGTCTGAAAGTAGGAGGAATATTGCCTTAAAGGGCTTGGCCCTGCGAAGTGCTAGTGAACAACCCGTCAGTTTATCGTGTGTGTATTTAGGGCCATACTCTGATTAGTGCTTTGCTCTGGGTAGGTTCCCAATGACTTCAGCAGGGTTACACCTGGCATAAGACACCAACCAGCATAAGTCAAAGTCTTTATAATGTGAAGAGTGTGGTTGAGAGGTAGGTAGATCAATAATGCAGAGTGAGATCAAATCCCAGTGAAATCAATGGAGGTTGAGAGTGCTCAGCACCTTACAGGATCAGGGCCTTTATACCAAGTGCACTCCAACTCTTGGACCCCACCGCCCCTGTCCTGGAGCAGAAAAACAAGCCTGATGATCAACCATACAGAGAGCTAGAAAAGCGGGGTGAACAGTAGAGTGGCAAAGTTTGCAGAGAATACAAAATTAATCAAGTTAGTGAAGTCCAAAGCTGACCGTGAATAATTACAAGTGGATCTCATAAAACTGGGTAAAAAAATGGCAGATGAACTTCAACACTGGTCAGTGTAAAGTAATGCACATTGGAAACAATAATCCCAACTACACATCTATAGTGATGGGCTCTAAATTAGCTGTTACTACTCAAGAAAGAGATCTTGGGTCATTGTGGTAATTATTTGAAAACTTCAGCTCCATGCACATCAGCGTTCAAAAAGGCTAACAATGTTATGAAGTATTAGGAAAGGGATAGAAAATAAGATATATAGTGCCACTGTATAAATCCATGATGTGCTGTACCTAGTTCTGGTCATCCCATCTCAAAATGGATATAAGGGAACTGGAAACAGTTCAGAGAAGGGCCACAAGGATGATCAAGAGATGGAATCGCTTCCATACAAGGAGAGACTAAAAAGATTAGGCTGTTAATCTTAGAAACTGATAGTTAAGGGCGGGGAGGAGGGTATGACAGAGGCCTATAAAATCACGAATGGTGTGGAAAAAGTGTATAGAGAACTTATTTACCCTTTCCCCCAATAAAAACCAATGGTCACCCAACGAAATTAACAGGCTTAATACAAACAAGAGGAAATACTCTTTCACATAATAAATTTGTGGAACTTGTTGCCAGGAGATGATGTGAAGGCCAGAAACATAACTAAGTTCAAAAAAGAATTAGATAAATTCCTGGAGCATAAGTCCATCAATGCCTATTAGCCACGATGGTCAGAAATGTAACTCCATGCTGTGGGTGTCCCTAAATTGTCAGAAGCTGGGACAGGATGACAGGATGGATCACTTGATAATTACCCTGTTCTATTTATTCCCTCTGAAGCATCTGGCAATGACCACTGTCAGAAGACAGCATATTGGACTATATGGACCATTGGTCTGACCTAGTATGGTTGGTCTTATGTTTAACTGAAAGCATATTTTTGTGTTTTGATTTTATTTTTTTTCAGCCAAGAATTTTGGGCACATTGATGAAAAGTCAAACATTTCCAAAGGGGGGCGGGGAACCCAAAACAATAACAGCAAAACCACGCCCAGCCTTTTCCTAGGAGTTCTTGTAAAGATGTGGGACTCCGTCTCTAGTACTAAGATATGAGCATTCTCTATTCAGGAAGATAAGCATCAGAAATACAATACCACCCATCCTCAAAAGTCCATCTCCTGAGCTGCTGTAAATCAGCGTAGCTCCTTTGATTTCAATGGAGCTATCCCGATTTACTCGAGCTGAGAATCTGGCCCAAAGAACCAAATTCTTTAGTCTTCACTGAATCGAAACTCCTATTGACTTCTCTATAAGGCCGACATGCCTGATGCGAAGAAGAACCGCTGACAATAATACGCACCAGGTCCATTTTATCTTGCAGTCTTTAGTGGGAAAAGAATGTGTTCTTACTTAGCTGGTTATTGCATAAGCATGAGATAATGTTATTAAAGCTAAACAAAATCCTTACTGGAGACAATCCATTTCAGCTTTCATCAAAGAATGTTTCCTTCAGGAATTCTTTTCCACATCCCACTGTCTGCTCTCTGCAGTGAAGCGTGTGCTGACTATCTGTGTGTAGAAGGGGGAGAAAGATCCAGGGGTGTAGAGACGGGTATAATTTATGAGCACTGTAGACAGTTTACGTGTAAGCAGATGTCTTCAGTGCCAACAATTATCGCTCTGGGCATAGGAAGCAGCAGGGATTCCTTTGAACAAAGCCTTGTTTAAGTTTAAATGGTGGCTGTGAAGCTAGTTTGTGTAATTTGTACAAAAAAAATCTGAGACCCCTGGCCGAGACAGTCCAGCTCAGGATGCGAGGCAAGGCTTTCCTTGTTTGGAGGGGTGTGTGTAGTGCTACTTTCCAAGGCAGAACTAAAAAGGGCTTGCCTATCTCATGCATCCTTTCTGTTTACGATGGTTGTAACATTGGATCCGCTAGAGTCGGGAAGGAAGGTAGTGGCCAAGCAAGGGCCGCTGAGACTCCTCTGACACAAGGATTTGTTTCGGTAGGGTGTAGCTACAAGGTCAAAGCGCTGCCACCCGCAGCACTGTACGGCCAAATAAAGCAACCAGAGGCAGTCCTGGCATTCCTCGGGGAAGCAGATTCCAGCCCTAATGTCACGGTTTTGTTTGCAGTGGGCACGGTGGCATGCAGGAGAACAGGCTGTCAGAGGCTGGCCGTTCTTTGGCCTCCTGAATGGAGGAAGGTGTAGGAGATGCACGGGCTATGCTGTCCTTTAGCCATGCCCTGTTCCTTGCCCAAGCCCATCTGCTGGAATCTGGGGAAGGCTGCCTGTCCCTGAACAAAGGGGCAGAGAGAAATTACACGGGGCTAGATCTCCGCCTGTGTCCAGATCTGGCCCTGCACGTAGGAATACCTGTGCTCCAGGATCAGAAACAGGGAGGCGGTGTTGTGAGCGCTAAGTGCCAGTAAGATGTGGAGTTTCAAACAGCAGGTGAGAGAGGGGGACATGCCCGCAAACCTCTCACTCATTACCACCAGAGACAGTCAGCCTGTTCCTTATTGATCATAATAGAGGTATAATGCATGTCCTCCCTTCTCCCCACCACAATCTTGGCTTTCTCCCTCCTGTCTCTGGCCAGTCCCTCCCTAGCTGCAGGTCCCCTGTATGTGTTCTGGGCTTGGAAGGGCAGTTGCCATGGAAGATATTAACCCCCTGCAAGAAAGGAAAAGAATCCATGCAGCGGCTCTTCTGTCTAGATAACTTGATCATCTGACCCAATGGCCCTTTCTGATGCGTAAGGGTTACTCCATAAGGAAGTGGCTGCAGAAACAAATTTCTGGGTACCAATAAACTACCCCCAGACGCCAGCAGTTGTCCATGGTGAGTGACCTGTGATGGCTCTGAACAGAGCTACAGGGCAGAATCGCCTTTTGTATTGCAATCATGGCTGTCCACACAATCCACTTCCAGGGGGGGTTTCGTCACCCAGTCCGACCAGCGGCACATACCGGCCCTTTGGCGAAGTGAATGGAATGACACATTGCTGCAGCTTCCGCTGCTATCCAAAGAATTCCACCCTCTGTATTGGCACCCTGGGCAGTGTTTTAGCAACCTCAGGAGATAGATGGCATTCCAGCCACCCACAGAAATGATCCGTCAGCTGAAACCAGCCAGAGGACTGGGGAGTGTGTCAATAAGCTGTGTGTCTGGCTGCTGCGTCCTACGCTTTCTGTCGCACAGCAGAAAAGGGAGCGTACTATGTTACATTTGTACAAGATGCTCTGTTTCTGCCCCATCCAGTAGGCTGGTAACTGAGGCAGTTCTTTCTTTCTTTTGTTTCATGCGCTTTTGGCTACACCCTAACTCCAAAATGGATAAAGATTTTAAAAGAATAAATAGATTACGGGGGAGGGAGTCTATGCGGAGAGGTGCTGGCCCCCCTCTGCTCTCACGGAAGACAAGGGGGGGAGAGGTGCTCACACACTCGTTTTTACTGTTGCATGTTTCATATCAGCCGATTAATGAGGGTTATTTATCTGGGGGGTCAGCTGGAGAATTCAGCCATGCGGGTTGCCACTGTATGGATTGGGTTGCAGGTACGTTGCCTATTGCAAAGCCAGGCTCCACAGGGAAATCTGGGCATCGCCATGTAGCAGGGCGGGGGACCGGGTCAGTGGCAAACCAAGTTAGACACGGGGCTGCTCTCGGGTACTCGGGGCAGTGTCTCAGGCTCTAGTTTTGGGGACTGGGGGAGTGCTTGATCTCAGTCAATGTAGATGTGGGTCTGGGCTAAAAGCCATGCTCGGAAGACCTGGACTTTTGGGGGTGCTGGCGGCTTAGAACCTGAGCTGGAATCAGAATTTTCCCCCTCAAACCTCCACTCCAAACACCCTGAGTTTGAAGCTGTTTGCGATGGGTGTGAATTGTGCAGCCCTGGGCCGTCTTCGATGCTCACCTCACTGGGCCCTTCTTTTCTCCCTCGCTTTTAACCTTTAAAGCAGGGGTTCTCAAATGGGGGGTCGGGACCCCTCAAGGGGTCATGAGGTTATTACAGGGAGTTGCAAGCTGTCAGCCTCCACACATGCCAGGGACGTCAGCCCCGTGCATGGCTGATAGCCGAGCCCTTCAGAGCAGCGGCTGCTGGCCAGGTTCTCTGAAGGCCGAGCTGTCCCCAGCAGCAGTGCAGAAGTAAGGGTGGTGTGACATGACATGGGGTCATCACTTTGGGGAGAGGGAGGGGTGTGTCAGCCTGAAATATTTTCAAAGGGGGTCGCAAGGGAAAAAAGTTTGAGAGCCGCTGCATTAAAGGATTCTGCCAGCTCTGTTCCTGGAAAAGACTCTAGCTGTCTTGTTGCATCAAATTGCCATTGATCTCTTACATATGGAAATGGCCTCTTCCTCTTAGCTGATGCTCTTCTCAGGGCCACTGGGAGCATATAGTGGCTGAGCTAAAATACCCCCCTTCTCCCCCCCCAGAACGTAAAGTCTGTCTGTGGCCGCAAGAGCTACCCTGGGCTGCCAGCCAACCTCCTTAGGATGGATTAATGGCAAAGCACAATGAGCGTAATGAGAGCTATCACTTCTAATGGAGACCTAATCCATGGCCAGCAGAGCTACAGATTGCTGATTCATACCCTAATGGAAAAATAGGAGTGCTCTCCATGCCCAAACCTCTAGACGGAGCAGGGTGTGCGTGGAAAGGGGTTGCTGTGAAAGGCCGGGTGGCTTGCTCTGTGTAGGTTTGACAGTGTTTCTACTAGAAAGCCCCCTGGCTCAGAGAGTTTATAATATAATGAGGCAGAAATTACTGGCCATGGGTGGGGTGAGTCAGGAAGTTAGCTTGATGATCAAAGCGGTCCCTTCTGGCCTTAACAATCTGTGACTAATAATAATTCTAACGCTCTGTCCTGTGTGTCTGAAGAGCTCAGAATGTTTTCCAAATACAAGTGAGAAAAGCCCCACAGCTTCCCTGGGGACTCGTGATGCCCAACCCTCATGGAAAAGGCCTATAGGATTTAGTACAAGACTCTCACCTTTCTATAGGGTTTTGAATGCTGCTCTGGAACATACCGGAGAGAGAGAGCCCGACTGTGGACTTCTATGGGAGGGTCGCCAAACCCCAGAGAGAGGCTCTCCTGCTCTATTCAGTTCTGTGGCCCTTCAGAGTCATTGCTTTAGAAAGCTGCCGGCACTTCCTCCCGGAATTCGACTGCTCCGTAAAGCTGTTTTGCCGTTTCAGATCAGAGTTTCAAATGGTGCGTACGTTCTGGGGGAAGGCTCATGTTCCTGCTCTTATCTGAGCCCATTTCCTTGCCCCTAAAAGAGGCAGTGTGGTCCTGTGGTTAAAGCATTGGGCGGCCAGGAGTTCAGACACCTAGGTTCTAGTCCTAGCTCTGCCATGGACTCCGTTTCTCCGTTTGCAGCTGGGCCCGTTGTTAATGGACTTACTACTGGCTTCAGTGGGGCCAGGAGTTGATCCCATGTTCCTGGGCAGCGTTAGAGGCAAAGGTTTGGTTCCACCTACTCTTTGATTTATTTTCCTGTAGATCCAAGTCTTCCCTGGGGGTGAAACTCGCCCTCGTGCGCTTGAGCCAGCGATACCTCAATGCCAGTCAAGCCCTCAGCATGGGGTTAAATGTTGCCTAGCTCCCCCCACCACACAGGGGCCATTTTCACCCTGTGTGTGTTTCTATAGCTTAAAAATAAACGAAGTCAGCTTTGAACAGACTCTAGCACAGATCAGCTAAATCCACGCCCTCTCCAGCAGCTGGTTTAATAAGAGAGAAAAGGCCATGAGTCTCTGCTGAGAGAACCTGCCATTGGTTCCACACTCTGACATACCGGAAAAGAGGGGACGATCAGTGGTTTCAGGGAAGCCTCCCTCCCCATACAGACCCCAGCCTTCCTGTGTGCAGTAGTGAGGAAAAGCCTCTTTCCAGGAGAAGGGTTTGATCCTACTGAGGTGCTGATGGTCGCCTGGCAGGTGCTGGAGTGACCTTTACTCCCCTGGATTTCAGCACCGCCCAAGAGGCACTCGGTGGATGAGGCCTTCAGGGAGCGAGAGGGGCCTAAGCCACAAAGTTTGGATCTTGGCCTTGATGTGAACTTTCCCAAAGATTTGTGAGAGTTCAGATGCAGGGCCTGCTTCTGATATATTTCTCATCTCTGATATCATGGTGACAAGCACAGGGGAGAGAGATGACCTGTATATTGAACAGCAATGCTTACGAATACAATAACCCACAGAACCCAGTTCAGCAAAGTAACAGAGCACATCCTTCGCTTTGGCCGTGCATGTAGTTTCTTTGCAGTCTGCAGAACCGTGTGCTTAACGTTAAGCATGTACTTAAGTGCTTTGCTGAATCTGGGCCCTAGAGAATGGGAGCATTACATCCAGTCTATCATCTCAGTCCAACATGAGAGTGAGGGGGGGAAAAAAGGCCAATGAAAACCCTTATCTTCTGCTCACAAATCCATTCCACCAATACCACTCCATACACAGACTGTGATTTCATGCCACTTCTAAAGGAGATGAGATGCACTATGCAACGGGGATGAAAACCAGTGCAATACGTTTCATGCAATAATCGCCGGTGCTTTGCTCTGTGCCATATCGGGCTGTAGAAATTTAGTTTCTTGTCAAGCCTCCAAAAAGGAGTGAACTCCCAAATGGTTTTCAGTACTAATTAATGTACATCCCACAGGCATTTTTAAAAATGGAGTCTTTGTTTTGTTTTGTTTTTTATTGCTCAACGGGAGGACAATTTTGATTTGGTAACCATAACATCTTGCAGGTTTTACATGCATTTCTACCATTTTGGAAAATTCTGAATAAGAATCAAATAAAATTCTGAATAAGAATTTTTACATTTTGCTTTTAAATTTGGAGGAATTTGATTTTTCACATTTTCTTGCTTTGGAGCTTGGGCTTCTGTCCCATGGAAATATTCCTCAGACCAATCTAGTGCTTGCAGTTGCTAGGCCAGTGTAGTTAATCTTCTGCGAAAGAGACATTGATTTTCCATGTGTTTAACTTTACACCCGTGAGCAATTGCATTTAAGTCAATTGGATACTGGGTGAAGTTTAAGCAAGTACATACATGTTTGTAGGATCAGACGTTATCGTGGATTCTTATCTGAATGGAGGCTCTAAACTTCGTCTGACCCAGGGTTGGGTGATCCCTTCAATCTCACACTGCTTTTATCACAGACAAGACTCTGAATCCTTTTCAGATAGTAATGAGCGTATCTTCACAACCTCCTGAGCAGGAGAGAGGAAAAGGGATGTGCAGAGAGGTCCAGTGACTTGACACTGAAGTCACCTCTGGTGGGTCCCAGTCCTTTACCTGAACTGCTAGCCTCCAGTAGTGTCACAGAAGATTTTGTTGCTGTGATAAAGACATGAACCTGGGGTTCCTCCAGCCACTGCTCCACAGGAGAGGTATAAAAATTCACTTATGGCTAGAGCTGGTTAGAAAAAAAAATCAGTTTTGATTGGAAAAAAACCCAAAAACCCCAGATAGGTTTAGTTTTTTTTTTAGTTTTGTGGCGATGGAAAATCTGGGAGCCTTTTGTTCCATTTGATGAAAACCTGAATATTTTCAGACAATGAAATTTCCCCCCATTTTTCAATGAATAAACTTTTCTGTGAAGAAATTTCCACGCCCTCGACTTCCATGTCAAGCTAAGGGAATGTCCACACTCCTAGCTTGGGGTGCGATTTGCCCTGCGTGTGTGCGCAGACATGCCTTCGTTCTCCAGCATAAAGAGCACTGTAGCCAGGGTAGCACAGCAGTGGCAATGGAGGCCTGGTTGAGCCATGCCAAGTAGAGTCCCACCTGAATCCAGCGAATGTGTCCTCAGCGGGGCTCAGCCATTGCCGCCACCCATGCTACGGCAGCTGCCGTGCTATTGACACTCCCCCTAGCTCAGGGAGAGCTGCCGTGAGTACGTGCACATGAGGAGGGGAATCACACCCCAACTCATAGTGTAGATGGAACCTAAGTCAAGTCGCCTCCGAGGCTGATGATCCTGAGCGGTGTAAGAATGCAAGTTTCACAGCCAGAGTCCTTTCCTCAGGCCAGCCACATGGTCTCCCTGCTTCTTATCTGGTTCTCCCTCCCCACTGAAGCTAACGAGACAGTGTTGCCTAGTGGGTGGAGCACTGGACTGGGTGTCAGGTGACCTGGGTTATATTTCTGGTTCTGCTGATGGGTGATTCTCACCGCCCTGTGCCTCAGTTTCCCTACCTGCAAAGCGGGGATAAAGACACTGACTTCGTTTGTAAAGAGCTGTGCAACTGAAGGATGAAATGTGCTGTATAAAAGCTAAGTATTATTACTGGTATCTGCATCTGCCAGTGGTACTGATAACCCAACAATAGGGTGAAATAATATGAAGATGATGGGTTAATCCGTCCAATTCTCCTTGTTTGCAAACACACCCAACCCAGCTGCATGAATTCAGTTTGGCTGAGATGGGCAGCGCGGGCAGACTGCAGCAGATGGTTTGGATAGACCACATGGGTTAGATGGCCTCCGTTGAAGCAGACAGGGTGGCGGGGATTGCTTGTCATGATTTAAACAAGGCAGGAGGGGAATTTTCATTTATAACATTAATGAATGAGCAAACCCAGTTTCTCCGTAGGAGGGTATGGCAGGGGATAAGTGGCTGCCTCATTTAGTTTGGCTTTAAATCCTGCCCACTTTGCTCTGCTCAGCAGCCTGCGAGTTCCCGAGGGCAGAGACATGCTCCGTCAAGGGAAATGTGCTGGAACATTAAGGTCTTGCTCCTGCAGCCTGACACGAGTGGCTGCCTGATGTTCTCCTGAAGTCAGTCCGGCTCTGCAAGGGTGCAGAGATCTGCTCGGTGGTTCGAATTGCAGGAGGGGCGTTTAAGCTTCTTAATTACAATGGTTATTTCTGACCCTGTCACTGGTGGTATCCATTTTACTGCACAGTGACTTTCTTTGGGACCCTGGCAGCAGGCCTGTATTCAAGCCAATGAAAAGGGCTCCATCCTGCTCTGATCTTGTCTTAGTGGCACAGAGACAAGAAAGGAGACGGGAATGTAGGTTGTAGCTGCAGTGGGTGGTGGGGTAAAGTGTTAAGGGACAAGATGAGAGGTGCAGTCCAAATTATTTCTAAGCCCCCCACCCCCTGTAAATTGGATCTGCCGCTTGCTTTCAAGCGGTGAGGGATTTCGCGTTGCTAAAGGAGGAGGAGGGATAATGTGGGGGAAATGCAAAATATAGGATTAAAAATAAATTAGGGGAAAAAATGTGTCTAACAAGCCAAAAGCAACGTTGAGGAGATTAGAGAGCACAGAAAGAGCCAAGGCTCCGCAAGAGAAATCCCATAGCCTGGTCAAAGAGAAGCAGGTCTCCTCCCTGTGGGTTTAAAACAGCAGCCAAGCATGAATCAGATAAGAAAGTGATTTTCCTGTTTTTATAGCACGGGCCCTTTTAAGACCAAAATGTGGAAACATTAAAAGTGGAGGAGGAATTGATCAGGGTGAATTTGGCTGACTAAGAAGCTGGGAATGGAGCCATCCAGCTGTTGGCAGATGAAATCCAACTGTCTTTGTGGGAGTGAACCTCATTTTAGTTCTCTATTAAACCTCGCTCTCTCTCTGGTGTTGCTATCGCTGTAGTACATAAGCAATGAAATGTGTAACTTCAAAGGTGTAATTTGCATGTTAAAGGAGCAGACTCTCCACACTTCCCCCATTACTGTTCTCTCCCTAAGAAACCTCCGTATTTTACTCTGGTTTGAACTGAATGCAAGGACCATTGCAAAGTGGTAGACGTACCCCACAGCAGGCAGAACGGGGTCTTAGAGCAGCCCTGGGCCCTGTCTTCCTGCATGTGCAAGGTACACTAGTCCTACAGGAGGAGCATGAAAAGGGAGAAGCCAGCTCATGAGCAGGGCTAGACCTGGGAGTGGGTCAGAGCTCCCCACACTTGCTCCCAGGAAGGAGCGTTGTAGAGAAGGAGAATGGCAGATGGGTCCTGTGAACCCTGCAAGACAGCCCTGAGGACACGAAGCCAGGCTGTGGCTTGTCAGGGATCCCCGAAGTGTGGGAGGCCAGGCACATGTTTTAGACTATTTCTTTTGTTGTTGTTGTGCCTTTCCTTGGTTACTGGACCTCTGGGGCCTGAAGAAGGTCGAGAGTCAGGCCACAGGGGGAAGAAGCCCAAGGAAGAAGCAGGAGCTCTGAAGTAGCAGACCTCAACTCCTGGTATACAAGTCCTGGGCTGGAGCCCTGGGTAGAAGGAGAGGCTGGGTTCCCCTACAGGCCACCAAAGAGAGGTCTGCTGATGGCCCTGTAAAAGGGTCCTAAGGTCCAGTGGGCCTAAAGTCAGGCTGGATCCCTGGCACAAGGCTGCCAAGCTGTTACTGGACTCGACTCTGAAAGGAGTGAGGCTAAAGAGTGACCTAGCCAGAGGGCTGCGTCGTAGGCCAACGGGGACCATCACCAGGCCTGAGCAGCCAGGCGGTGGGGTACGGAGAGGAAATACTTAGAAGGCAGCACACTGGTTGGTGAGTTGCCTATTCACATTGTGAACATTCTTTGTAACTTTGTACAGCGCTCGATTGCCAATTTGCCATTCTCGGGGTTTTACTATGGGGCCAAATTGTTGATACATTTTCCTTATATTTCTACCAAGTGCATCGGCCACTTGCTGATGTACGCACATAATATTTTGTAGCAACCGCGACACATACGGATCAGCTAACGATTTGGGTTGGCGCTTATTTGGAGGACCATTTGTCCACCAGTGATCCAAGGATCTCATCTTACATCCTTCATAACTTCAGAGGGGGAATACCCATGGGCTGCGTCTGTTACTCTGAGCCATGAGTATCAAGGGCAATTTGGCATCCCAATCTCTTCCTGGAGCGTTGGATTTTTTTAAATTTTTTTTCCCAAAGCCAATTTCAAAGTTCCATTATTGCATTTTACTGCTCCCAAACTTTGAGGATGGCGTGTGTGGTAAAGTCAGGCCAGATGGCTACAAAAGGGTATGCCAGGGCTGATATGTGAGCCCCAGGATGCTAAAAGCCCTTTTCCCTGCAGACGGGGGATAGGTTAGTCCAGGTCAATTGGAGGCACCTGGACCCAATGAAGAGTCTAACCCAGGTGTATTTAAACCCTGCCTTCCCTAAAGACTGGGAGGAGCAGGGGAGAAGGCGAGGAAGGAGCAGTTAGAAGGTTGTGGCAGGCAGAGGAGATCACCCGGGACCAGTAGTGGTGTTTCCCCTACAGCTGGCGAGGCGGAGCAGGAGAGACTCGGACCCCAGCCTGCAGGAAGGACTGGTGGCCCTCCGAGCTTCCAAGGCTCCACCACGTACCCTGCAGCCCCTGGAGGGGCCCACAGAGAGGTACCTCCCTGGGCCTGGGGCCAGATACACGGGCTGGGACTATCTGCTCTCCCCTGTGGGGTTGAAGGGTGGCCCTCAGGCCTGAAGTAAGGCCTGAGCCCCACCGCTCTGCGAGAGAGGTTTCAGGGGTGGAATCACCTCAGACCCCCGGCCAGAAGAGCCTGTGGCCGGCCGGTGAATCCCAGAGGGGACACATGGTATATGCCATCTTTGGTTTATGCCTACGGCGTCACGGGTGTATTTCAAAATCTCACCAGTAAAGTGAGGACCATCAGTCTCCTGTGGGAGGCCCCTCTGGAGAAGACGCCATCCACCAGCGTCTTAGCAGTGGTATGAGCAGTGTCGTTTCGAGTGGGAAAGGCCTCGACCCATTTGGCAAATAGATCAATATTCACTAAACCGTAACGATGGCCTGTTTTACTGGTGGATAACTCCATATAATCCATCTGGAGGCGACTCCAGGATCCTTCAAGCCTCTGGTGGCCTAGTGGGCCTTTCTTTTTAGAAACATCTGGGTTGTTTACTGCACAGGTGAGGCAATTGTTTACCCAGCGTTCCACATCTCGTTTCATCTCAGGTCCCCATCTGACTGTTTTTAAGTGGCTCAGAGTTTTTTTCGATACCAAAATGGCTAGTTTCATGCACTGCTTGTATTAAATCATCTCGTTGTCCTGTTGGAACAATCCGTACTTGTACTCCTTGATCCCCCTGTGTGGCCATAAGGAAACCACTTGAATGTTGTTCAGTTTTCCATCCGTTCACCTCCCCTTGTTGCAGCAGCTGTTGTATGCTAGCATCACTTTTTTGCAAGGCTGCTAAATTTATAATGGGTACAGATTTCTTTTGGATTCCCTGAGCAGCAGCTATTGGGGTGATTGGCGCCTGCCATTCTGAACCTGTTCGTGCCCCTTCCTTGGCTGCTTTGTCTGCCTTATTGTTCCATTCTGCTACTGTTCCCAATTTCATATGAGCGGGTACTTTCAGCAGCCAGATTGGAGCTTGGTGTTGCAGTCCAGCTTCCCATAATGCCTCCATTTTTTCAGCATGACAGATGGTTTACCATCTAAGCTATGCATGTTTCTTTCCTTCCATAGGACTTCCACATTTCTATTAATTAAAGCTGTGGTCCATTTAGCCAATCTAGGGCTGGTTACATGCCCTTCTTTGATTTTCCTGGACACTATGTACTTAAGAGGGGTGTGGGCTGTTTGCAAAATAATCGGGGCAGAACCAGTACGGTATTGCCAGTGCCCCAAGGCCCATACCAATACAAGCATTTCTTTTTCATAAGGGGTAAAGGTGATCTCTGGCCCTTCCAGTACTCAGGAGGAAAATGCTACTGGCTTTTGCCCAGAGGGCCCCTCCTGGTTTAAAATAGCTCCTATTCCCTTTGGGGAATGAACTAACTGCAACACAAATGGTTTAGTGTTATCCAGGTATGCTACTACAGGGACAGAGATCACTGCTTGCTTCAGTTCTAATAGGGCCTGATCCTGTTCTGGGCCCCAATTCCAGCGTGCTCCCTTCCTCAGTAGCTGGTACAGTGGCTGTGCCTTTAAGGCAAAATTCTCCACATGGTTGCAGAGCCATCCTGTGAGACTGCAAATGCAGAGACATCAGTGGGTGTTGGCAGGTTACAAATTAATTCCAATCTTTGCTGAGCTGGGGTGATACCTTCTTGTCCCAACGCTGAACCCCGGGTACTGGACCTCTTGCTGATACAGTTGGGCTTTTTCCAAATTAATTTGGAAGCCTGCTTGCCCGGTCAGGAAGATTACTTCATCAAGCAAAAGCAGCTGGGTTTCTTGGGTTACAATCCAAATGAGAGTGTCATCCCCATAAGAGAGAACATTCATCAGCGCTGTGCACCTATCCCATAATTTAATAACATGGGTGTGGCAGATCGTGGGGGACCAGTGTAGCCCCTGTGGAACATGGGTGAATGTGAGTTGATGGTCCCTGTAGGTAAAAGCAAATTTATACTAGGAGTCAGGGTGCAGAGGAATAACAGACAATGCATTTGATAAATCCAATAATGGAAACCATTTGGCTCCCATACTTATTGCAGCCATTACTTCTGGTAACTTGGCCATCACAGGGGCTGTCTTGGGAGTACATATATTCAATTCCCTGTAATCGCCAGGTTTTCCCATCCGCTTTACAGACTGGCCATACGGGGGGAGTTGTTTATGCTATTAGTTTCCACTAGCAATCCTTTCTGCAAGCAGTAATCATGGGTAACAATCCTTCCTCAGCTTCCTTTGGGCATTTGTACTGCTTCTGGGATGGTGGATCAGGTCCTACAATAAGAACACAGACATCCACCTGGCCACAATCCAATTTATTCTTGGCCTATGCTTGTGTGTGTGCCTGTACTATGTTAGCAACATCCATTGGATACTGCTCTGATGTAACTGAGAGTGGCTCTGATGCTTAAGAGCTGCCACCCTGTGCGCAGCTGCAACAACTCTAGGAATTCCCAATCCAATCCACAACACCCAATTAGCTAAATTAGCAACAGCCTGCATTTTAAGCATACAGTTCCTGCCCCAAATAGCTGCTTCTGCAGCACATGCAAACCAAAAATCCCTGTCCATGTTTTCCTTATATTGGTGTAAGTAAGGAGACAAGAGAGGGGCCTATCTATACGGGAGCCTCCAAACCCCTCAAACCTCTGTCGGTGATTTCCCTTTAACTTGACCATTGCAGGAACTAAACAGTCATCAGTCAATCAAATAGTGGCACCCGTATCTACAAGCATATGCTGTCCGAACGCCCCCTGTTCAAAATGCACCCAGATAGTGGGTCATCTCCATTTATCAGATATTAAAGGTGCCGCCTGTATCAGGGGACTCGGGCCTCCTTATGCCTCTGAGGGCTTCCCCTCAGGGGTGGGTCGGCCATTGACACTCATCAGCACGTTTCTCCGGAGTGTGAGACTCCCTTTCCTTCTGACAGATCTGCTCAGCCTGCTGCTTATTTGACTTGCCATCAATTAGCGCTTTCGGGGTGTATTGGAGAGCTTGATTCTACAGTACCCAGCACAGGGGATGGATCCTCCCATGGCCGTGCCCTCTGTTAACTCTC
Organism: Mesoclemmys tuberculata; assembly: GCA_007922155.1. NCBI lineage: Eukaryota > Metazoa > Chordata > Testudines > Chelidae > Mesoclemmys > Mesoclemmys tuberculata. Next base: position 4,714,045 of record ML675637.1, read on the forward strand.
TCAGGTCAATACCTCCTTCCTTACCAGTTAATGGTAATTGTGAATGTTTGATTGCTGGAGGGTTTCTGAAGCTTGCTATGGTGATGATGAAGTGCCTTTACCATGGCAAACTCCTTCCACTTTGCCCCTCTCCAAACCCTTAACAGTTTATCCTTGAAGGTAAATGGCTGGGATGCCTACATTTCATCCCATCTCCTTGGCTGCCTGAAGTTGTTACCAATTTTGATCATAACATCCACCCTTACCAGTAGTGGCTTCTCTGGGGGAGATTGGTCACTAGGGGAAATATTTGATGAAGGATCACCAGCTATGAGTGCCCCATGCAAGCAGCCTGCTGAAAGTTGAATGTATTTAATTATGGCTAAGATCAAGTGTACCTTTTGGTCTGGATCGGGGCTACTAGGTCTGGGATGGTTGTTTAAAGGCTATGGTCACGGTCGGTAAAAGACTACTACCAGGCGAGAAACATTACCTCAGAGACACACTTTCTGAGATCTGTACCCTTTTGGGTTAGATCAATAAAGCAATGTTCTCCAAAAGTTATTTCTCTTCTGGGAGTCGTGCTTCCTGCATCGTGGGTCTTGTGGCTGAAACGGAGCCAGGAATGGGTGATATGTTAAGGTGCAGAACAGGTCAAGGGGTGTGTGTGTGTGTGTGTGTGTGTGTGTGTGTGTGTGTGTGTGTGTGGGCGTGCACGCACGCACATAGCGGGGGGTTGTTGTTCTTTCTGAGATAATTTCCAACAGCTGTTGGGCCTAATTCACCTTTTCCTTACACTGGTGCAAATCCAGAGTTACTCCACTGGACATGGAGTCAGTGGAGTGACATGGTTGTTAAGGTGGCTTCAGCCACAACAGAATCAAGACCAGTGTCTTTTGCTCAGGGAATGTCTATACCAATGGTGGCAAAGAGGTCGATCTGACAGCAGCGAATCTGGATCAATTAAGCAGTCAACGAAGACCTGCTCAATCGATCCAGAAGTCGACGCTGTTAATCCACCCCCTCAAGTGGTCTAGTGCTGCGTTGGCGAGGGCGCAGTGCAGCAAAGACAGGGCGCAGAAGGGAAGCGCAACAGGAGATACGCAAGCCACTCTGTGTAGCTTGTGTAACTCCCGTTGACTGCCGCTGAATCGCCAGTTAATTGTAGACCAGGCCTCCGCCAACGTAGCCATCGCTGTCATACATCCTGACCTTGCAAGGTGCTGATGCCGTCCATAACTCGCCGCCCAGGAACCATAGCTGGGAATGTCCTTGGTTTGGGCTCTGTGGAACATACAACGTGATGTGTGATGAATAAGCCCCTATTGCAACAACGATGTGCCGGAAAGTAGAATGATGGTGCTGGAACACATTCCAGTCCTTATGGAGGCAAAAAGTCCAGTGAGTAAGGATGCCAGCCGTCCGCTCTATTTTTAATTTTTGTCCGATCGTTCTGGATTTGGTTTTCCAGTGTTGCCCATCAGCACAGTAGCTAAGAAATGTTGGCTCTGAACTTTGTGAATGGAGTTACTGGTTATGAAAGGGAAGGACGGAGAATGCTGACATAAGGCAGACGTAGTACAGGCAGGTGTTGTGCAAGTTTCCTCTCCATTGCTCTGCCGGTTCACTGCAAACCTGACCCGCAGCCTGTCCTGCTATTCCTGGGCAGAGCTGCTTCTCAACGGAGAGTGCCAGCTATGTGGTCGTTTTATGATGTGCACAAATAAAGATCCACCGAGATCATTTTTCACTCAGGCAGGACTGGACCTCCTGTCTCCGGGAGTTCCACTGCAAGCCCTGATGACGCAGAGATGGACCCAAGTTGGGAAGTTTTGTTCTAAACCCAAAGTTATCCAGAATGAAGGAGATCTGAGGTTGGATCCTATATTTGGAACCCCTCTTTATTTTGCTTAATAACTGAACACGCTCTGTTAATGCAGTGCAAAATATGACACAGAACTTTAAAATTCTGTACAGTATTATCGCAGTAATCCCGATGGCTGGTAAATATCCACACAGCATTGCAGTAGCCCAAGGGGACAGCCTGAGTGAGCAGTTGCTCACCAACGGGAGTAAGGTGTGCACAGGCTGCTTTAAATGACGTTGAAATAAAACATGATGTGGGGTGGAGTGTAACCCTCTCCTCTCTCTTCGAGTGAATCAGAGCAGGAGAGCCCAGTGAGGTCCTTGGTGGGGCACCTGGAAGATGGGCCGGGTCTAATTAAAGATGAAGCCCACCGGGGCAGGAGCTATAAAGGCAGGATGACTGGAGCAGAAGGGGGCAGCAGGAAGAGAGGGAAAGCAACACTGCAGTCCCTCTCTGGGTGCAGAGAGGCTGTGGCAGAACAGGCCAGAGCTGAGGAACCCTGCCTCGATATGGCGGCCCCGATGCAAGGAGCAGGAACCTGTTTAACCAGGGAAGGCTGAAGCTAAGAATGGATGGTGATTTGGGAAGGACCTCAGCAGAGGAAGAACTCCTGGGCCGGGGGCCTGGGACGGGGCAGGGAGCCACACGCAGGAGCCCTGAGGGGTGGCTTGTGGTTGGTAGGAGAAAGTCCAGGGAGGCCACAGCAAGGAGTCTGAGGGAGCAGACATTGGCTGCTCATTACAGGGTCCCTGGAATGGAAGCCAGTGCCAAGCGAGGGCCTGGGCTTCCCGAGCAGCTGATGAGAAGGTGGCATGGAGCCCCTGAGAAAGGGAGAAGGACAGATGGAAACCGCTGAGAGGGGGGATATAAGGACGGCAGAGCCCAGAGCTGAAGGCAGAAGGCCAGGCATAAGGATTGGGCCTATTGTGTTGGACTGTTACTCCACAAGGGGTGAAACGAAAACGTGACCGTGCTGGAGGGCCAAGCCACAAGCCGAGGCAGACCGGTGCGACCGTTGGCAGGGGGCAGTACAGAGGAAGCAGCAGCTATGCCATGCGCAGCCATCAGGGGACATGTTCGGTGAGCGCTCTCTTCTACAGCATGACACGCCGTCGGGGCTGCATTGTTACAGCCGGCATCCAGCTGGGTGCATCTTTCTAGCACATCCACAAGTGAATACTTAACCCAGGCACTGTCTGCAGCAGGTTTGCATTCCTAGGATTGACCACACCAAATATATATTTTTTCTGCTGACTGAAGCAGAATTGAACACATCATGCTGTGGTTACATCACCCCAGCATCTTTATGTTTGTATCCACTCTCACTGGAAATTATAAAAAGCCTGACACCAACTAAAACCACAGCTGAGTTCTTGGCGTTCATTAAAAGGGAGTTTCACTCCCTCCACAAATGCAGGGAGGAGAAGCAGGGAGTTGTGTTTATGTACATGTGGGTGGGGGTGACTTACAGGCGGGTGACAAAGTGTGTGTGTCCAAGGAATGACTAGGATAGGATGTGCGTGGAGGTAGGTGTGTGTGTTTCAGAACATGACTGCGTGTGCCATTTGAAAAACTAAAAGCAAAATGTGTTAGTGGGCCTCCACCTTTCGCTGTGGATATTTCCCACGCAGAACCCCCCTGACCGCTCTGCCTTATGCCTGGTCACCTAGTGCACAATTGGTGTGTGCCTGCAGGAGATGTTTTCTCCCACCAGCTTCCAAACAACTTTAAAAGTCTTTCTCTCCTACGGTTGGCTGAGGTTTGCCCACGCGGGGGGCATGTGAAGATGTAAAGGAAGGAATCCGTGAGTGTAACATCAGATTTGCTGGGGGGGGGGAATAGAGGGGAGGAAGAGAGCATGAAGCCCTTCGCATTCCTTAGCCCTGTGAACAAACAGCATTCTGCAATCCCTCGATGGCTTTGGAGTTCATTTGATTAGGGGCAATGATGCACTGCTAATAAGGCAGCTGCGGTGTGGGGGCGGCACGTAAGAAGGAAACATGACCTCTAGAGGGACGGGTCTCTCTGGGTATTACAGTTGCTGATGGAGAATATAGGAACGTGAGATGAGCCATGCTTTATTATCATTTATTATTCTGCGTGTTAGCATTATGGGAACAGCTAGAGGCCAGTCGGGTTCAGGCCCCTATGGGTTGGTCCTGTATCTATGCTTGATAAGAGGGAGCCGCCCTCTCAAACAGCTCATAGTTTAAGTGGGTGAAATGTGGGCGTGGAAAGAGTCACTGTGAGGTGAAAGAAGTTGCGTAAGGTTGCACAGCACATCAGTGGTGCTGACAGGAGTAGAGTCCCCACTCGGTGCTCCATTCACTGCACCGCACTGTCTTTCCAAGAGCATTTCTTTCACACGAGGTGGCAGAAGACACACTTGCAGCCAGTGCCTCTCCTCTTGGCCCGTGCTCTTGCCGGCCTGTTTCCCTGCCCCTCTTCTGGTTATGGGAGCGGTGAGCATCTCTCGTAGCACATGAAAGCAAACCAGGCAGAGGGAAGGCTGGCGCCCCCTCAGGACAGGCTGGCACATCGGTGCAAAGAGCCGGGAACTGCTGACATAAGGGGTCTGGATTCATTTGAGCCACTGTGCTGGAGATGGGAGGGAGTCCCTGAGTCTGAAACTCCCCTGCTGGTCCTGTGGTTAGTGCCCTGCTGCGGGGAGACCTCAGCGTCCTTCCAAGATCCTGTCCCTCACTTCTTCCTGGGCTGGCAGAAGAAGGAAGTGCTGGGGTGTCAGATTTTCTCACTTCCCCATTGCAAGCCCTCTCCGCTGCCCCACTGTGACCTACTGGGGATCCCGATATTACTGCGCTCCCCGGAGCACATCGAACGTTGCTGGCAGCTGTTGCAGCTGCGTCCTGTCAGCCTGGTCACTCGGTCAGAACCTCACCAAACAGCAGCCTGCTGATGGTGCGGTGTGAATGTAACTGTCATCCACTTGTGCCCCTAGAGATGTGACCGTCTGGAGTTGGGTGGGGAGCGCTGCCAAGATCTGGACGCTCGCCACGCAGAGAAAGTAACAAGCGGAGAGCAACCGGGGACACGGGCCTGTTTGCTACACACAGTGGCTACTGTCTTTAACCTCCCTGGCACTTTCAGTGGCTGTTCCTGCCTGTGGCATCTCTGTTTATGTCACTGCACTATGAAATGAAACCACATGACCGGCAGCCTAGGATTTATCTGCCTGTCATGAGTAGAACAAATGACACACTGCATTGTAATCTTTCGTCCCAGCTTGCATCTGGGAAATCCAGCGCTGCGTGTATCTTGAGTATTGCAGTAAAGGCAAGTGACACAAACCAAACACCTCTCCCCCACCAGTTTTTTTTTTTTTTTTTTTTTAGTGGAAAGGGCAATATTACAAAATCCACAGGATATATTTGTTGGCAGTAACTGTGGGTGCCCTTCATGGAAGCAAACCTTAAAATTGATCTAGTTTTTCATCATCTTGTTAATGTGCTTGTGCCTTTCCCATGACGTGTGAATACCTCCTTCGCCTGGGAATTGCTGACCCGGCATCTGTTGCCTTGTGTTTTCCAGCAGAGAGGAATCTACACAGGCTGTGTTTGTAGAGTCCATATATCTGAGAGTGCTCGCGTAACGCAGAGGGTGCCTAGCTATTCAGGCAGTTTAAGCATGTACAATACTTGCAGACAGAATCTTTCAATTCTCAGGACATTCGGGTGGCACCTGGAATTCCCTGGTAACAATAGTAACGTCTAGTGTAACCTAAGAGTAAGGAGAGTTCCTCAAATACCTTGGGAATACATGGACTATCCTGGTAACAACAGTCACATCTGGAATACCAAGTAGCACATGAAACATCTGGTATACAAAAGTAGCACATGGAATGCAAAGAAGTGAGTGGAAGATTCTGCTCTTGTAGCATTTTGCACCCCTTGTGCCCTCACTGGTGTAAATGATGACAAAGGTGCAGGACAGGGGAGAATCAAGACCACCCGTATTGTTTCATTTTTGATAGTTGTCAGTCAATGCATCAGACACGAGGCGTCGCAATACCGAGGCCATGTAAAATGGCACTGACGCTAAAGAAATCCCACCTCGTTTTACACGTCCTGCTGCATACTTGCATGGGCCATCTCCAAAAGAGATGCGGCTAGACGTGCTGTCGGTAGCAATTTTTCTGCAAGTCATTTTTGAACCAATTCCTTCGCGTGGTGCCAGGGGGTGCTGTTCTATTAGAGGGACAATCTTTCAGAGGAGATAAAAGATTCCATGTCCTGCCCACTTGTGGCCATTAATTCCAGCACACTTCTTGCAAGAGTCCAGTTGTTAAGCCCAGCTTTCTGGCCAAATTCCAATGTGGCTAACTCTCCCTTTTGCTACTGGCTAACTTTCTACTGTCCTGTCTTCTGCCTCCAAACTAAGGGTGTTATGTTTGGTTAAACAGCTGCTGTGTTCCACCCCAGAGCGGCCTGCATTTTATTTTTGGGGCATGTGATTGCTGCGTAGCACAGATGTACCTTGTTTCTGGAGCACATTTCTGGGGGAAAGGCACAAATTCTGGAAAACAAACTGCAGGGAAAAATCCTGTATCTGCAGCGAGACAGGCTGAATGATTAACAGGGAGGTTTCTTCCCTAAATTCGATATGTGAGACTCTCTCTCCTGTTCAGGCCCCTTTATGCTGAATCAAGGGGCCAACATGGTGTAAAGGGGCTCTAAAACTGGGCAGGGGAGAATTCGCTCAGCAGGAACCGAGGAAGACATCTGGGGGCAGAGCTGGTTGCGACAGGGGTATGTTTAGGACAGGTCTGCAGACTGTGTCACTGGGGAGAGTCCAGGCACATGTTTGCCCCCAGATAGGTGCAGACTGGCTTCAGTAATGTAGACAGTGCTCCCAAGCAGAGCTGTCCCTAGAGTATGGTGAATCGGGACAACTGCCCTGAGCCTCGCACTTTGGGGGGCCCCGCTCCCAGCTGGGAGGCAAGGTGCAGCCACCTGCCTCCCGTCTGGTCCCGGCGCACAATGGGGAGGTGGGTTGCAGCCACCCATCCAGTCACCTGTATAAATGGAGGCGGGCCCCACACAGTGTGATTTGCCCTGGCCTCTTCAGATGACCTAGGGATGGCCCTGTCCCAAGGCAGACTAAGTGCCACTGGGGCCTTGGCCCCCACTGCGGTCTGGAAGCTGGAGGGTGCAAGGGTAGGTTAGATTGCCTGGACTGAGAGCTCCCCAGCACAGCATGACTCTTGCCCTGTGATTGTAAGATCTGTCCCATTCACTTCAGTGCCATGTGAGGCCTCGTCTACATATGCGCTTATGCCGGCAAAACTTTTGTTGCTCAAGGGTGTGAAAAAAACACCCCACTGAGCAACACAGGTTTTGCCAGCATAAGCGCAAATGTAGCCGAACCCTTACTCACAGCCATGCAGATGGCACCGTGAACGGCTATAGAGAAAGGAGGGCAAGAAGGAAGCAACTTAACACAAGCCGTTTCTGAAACAGCAGGCTTAGGTGTGAAATGCAGGCAGCTCCTCAAGCTATTGAAAAGTAAAATGGCTTTTTATGAGATTTGCTGCTGTAGTGTTCCCTTAGCCCATGGTTCAACTTGGCAGTCCAAATGTCAACAGCCATGGGTATTTCCTTTGTTAAAATGCTTGATCTCCAATTGCAATGTGACACAGTCCCATGCCTACTAAAGTCAATGGAAAGACTCCTGTTAAACTTCAGCGGTGGTTGGATCAGCTCCCTGTTAAGCTACACAAATATGGCATTCCACGGGAGACCTGAAGAGCTCGATGGAAATCTGAAAACTTGTCTCTCTTACCAACAGAAGTTGGACCAATAAACGATATTGGCTCACCCACCTCGTCACTCTAATTCCATGGTGGAGTCCATTGCACAATCAAATGTATTACAGTTGCCCCAGAAAAACTCCTGTGCTCTTGAGGAAACCCAAGGAGACCTCTTTTTGGGAGTGCATGTGTTTTTAACCACACATGTATACCAAGAAAAATGCCCAAAGATGCTTATTTCCCTTTATTCCTTTTACCATATGACTAGAACTTCTTTCTCAAGGCTTCTCGGCTTTGATTGTCTTTCACAAATCACAGGTGTCCTGTGCGGAGCCCCTTTAACTAATATAATAATTTGTTTTGGCAGCCACTTCTGGGTGCAGACTCTTGTTTTATTGTTCAAGCCTTGAACTCCTCAATCCAAAGACGCAACAGTGCCTTGATCCTTAACCTGAACAAAGCAAATAGGTTGTTAGCTTGCTTCAGAACTAAAACAACAAAATGAAACCTCTCTTTGGTGCTTTGCAACCATTCCCAAATGCCCACCCAGGAAAATATTACTTATCGCTGCCTGATGAGAAGCATATCTTGGAGAAAATGAAGCAGGGAGGCTGGTGTAATCGTGTTTTTGGGAGGGGCTGATTCTTAAGGACAAATCAAGACCTTGACTCCTAATCTGGGATTCACTGCAGCACAAATTCAACTCAGCAAGGGCAGGGCATGTATCGACTAAGAGACCACAGGGGCTTTGTTCCTGCTGTCCATTCACTGGGTTGGCATAAGAGCTTTTTGTGTTTCAGGTGAGACCAGATGATCATTAGATTGGGGTGGAAAATTTCAGTGGAAACAAAATTTTAGTGAAAAATGCAAACAGAACTGGTGAAAATATTTCAGCTTTATTTTTTCTGTTCTTTCCCCAAAGGGTTCAAATAATACAGTGCTTTTGCCATTCCTGAGAGCTCAAAATAGCTTACAGAGCTGAACGTCATATCCAGCTTCACAGCATCCCCTGCGAGGTATTGCACATGGAGACACAAGGCTGAGGGCCAAAATCCTGAGGTCTCTACTCAGTTTTTACAGCGAAGTTGTCTCAGATTTTGGCCCAGCATCACTGCCCCAAGCAAGCCTGGATCAGAACTCAGACCTCTTCTAGCACAAGAGCATCCTTTCTCCTCACAGCGGTTACAGGGAGGCTAAAACAAGCAAAGCTCTTTGGGTGGCTTCACATCTCCACATGCAAGGGAGGCTTTAATAGGGGGTTTTCATGGCAGATAAAGAGGAAAACTTCCGGGTTACGCAGCACAGACTTTCTCTCTGTGTGGTCAGGAAGAGAATGTATCAGGGCAGGAGCTATCAGAAATGTTCATAGAGCGAGTCTCATAAACAGCATGGTTGGAAATCTTCACACTGCTAAAATTTTGGCATTATTTAGCAAAAGCCTGAGGAAAAAATGTTTCACTGCTTTTCAATCATCTTTTAGACTAGCCAAAAAAACCCCCAAAGGTTCCCCCCCCCCCCCCCCCCCAAAATAAAACCTGGTAAAAAATTTTAATTCTTTTTTTTTCATGAAAATGTTTCTTCATTTTCTGACCAGCTCTGCTCATGAAACACTTCCCCACCCAATCTCCAGCATGTAGAATATCTCCTCATCTGTGCCTAGCCATGTGGATGACTTCCCGTTCCTTTCAGGACCATACAGATTTATAGCATTTAAGGCCAGAAGGAACCATCATTTATCTAACTTCCTGTATACTAGGCCAGAGAATTTCACGCCGTCGCCACAGTAACTGAGCCCAATAACTTGTGTTGGACACCTCCCCTGCCATTTGTGATTGTACAGACCACCCCCCTCTCGTTCCTGACTGACCCACCTCCATTTCCAGTCATGATCACATGGATGCCTCTGCTCTGGTTTGATTTCCCCTTACCAGTCTATGGCTCCCTTGTCGCTATGTATATTACAAGGGGACACTGCATTATAAGGCCCATTCTATGACAAAGTTTGTCTTGGCTGTGTGGACGGGATCATCAAACCCTTTTCTAACAATTTTACGGATGTTTTAAAGCCCTGGGGCCCTGTGAAGGAACAACTAACTTCCACCAGGTGTGCTCGCAGGTGGCGGATGGGGGAACGTCCTGCAGATACGAGACAGCAGTAAATATCCAATAAACAGTCACAGACCAACTGGTGGCACCTCTCAGCAGGATGGGGTGGGGTAGCTGGTGGCATGGATACCTCTCTAAAATGCTACATAGGCCTTATGATGAGAAAGCTGAGATGAATAAAGACTTCCTTAAAATAAGTCTTGCTGGAACAGGTGGTGTTCAGTAGCTTCGGTAGGCAGCTCATCTAGGCGAAGGGTGTGGACTTGGACAGCTTGTCTCATTGATATGCTCACGTGAACATGTCCAGCGGAGACATGAGAATGATAGTGATAGGATGGCCTTTGCAATGATCGTAGATGGAAGATGACCGAGGAGGACACCAAAGACTCGGTACATGAAGCAGATATTAGTGGACCTTAGAGCGATCAATTTGCATGACAGCCAGCCTGCAATCATGAGTTCTGGAAGAAGGCTTTAAAAGTCACCAACCACGAATAGGGAAGTGACAAGATAGAAGAAGCAGCAGATGTTGTAAAGTCCTAGGGCCAACTTAAAACCTGCTTGGCCTCTTCATGTATTAATTTTATAATTACTATTTTTCATTTGTATTCATCTTCATGATTACTGTTACTGTACAAGTTTTTATAGTGCCCATTAACAAAGTACCATGGAGCATGGATCTGTAACATGGTCCCATCCATGCGGTCGAGAACATATGATGTTATAGTATATACAGCACTGTTGGGTTACGACATGGTGTCCCAATTAGAGCTGATTTTGCAGTTAATTGGAATCTCTGAAAAAGTAACCCCCAAATCATTTTTGTTCCAAAATGGAAAAATTTCAAAATGTTTGGCAAAACAAAAAGTGAGGGCAATAATTAGTTTCGGGTCAAACAAAATGTTTCATTTGACAGAAAATGAAAAACTTCATTTTTGAGCTTTTAAAAATGTTTTTAAAAGTTTATGAATAATATTGAAATAAATTTGGAAGCAGAAACTTTTTTAGAAAAAATCAAAACATTTCAATTAGAGGGGGGATTTTATTTTTAAGGTCCCCTCCCCAGCTGAAATAATTCAGTGAAATTGACGTGAATTTGCTAATACCCAGATTTTGAATATTTTTTTATGAAGAAAGTTTCAGCTGAAAAATTTGCCCAGCTCTAGTTATAACACAACACTCTTGCGTTACAACATGGGTTCCCACTCCCAACACAGTATGAGAGAGAAGAAAGGATCTACAGTGTTCTAGCCAAACAGAGATGAGAAATCTCCACCTCGGAGGTGGCAGTTGTCCAAACAGAGACTAACATCATCACAGGTGAATCTCCACAGCTCATTGGCAGTGCAGCTGCTGAAGTTGGCATGCTTTTGAATGTACAGGAGATCACATCTGAATTTGTTTTAGGAGATTACAACACATTACTAGGACGTCAGCCAAGGTTAAGCACAAAGCCAAAGGAAGAAAGATAATAAAAAAGTCAGAGACAACAAAGACCAAGCCTGAAGTCAAGGAGGAGCGAAAGGGATAAAGTCAAAGAAAAGAAAGATGCTGAAATAAAAACTCAGTAATAAAGAGACTTCAGTGTTTATTACAAAACCACAGCATTAGCAGCATTGAGTGCAGGACAGAAAGAGGTTCAAGGAGATTAATGCAAATCATTTGAAATGATTTAAGTTTTCTTTCGAGCTGTTGTTTATTGGTTTAGGTAGGAAAAGGTTGAAAAATATAAAGAAAGGTAGATGTGGAGTAGGGTTGAACACATAGAATTCTTGATCCTCCACCTACCAGCGTGGACCACAGGATGTTATAGAAGGAACTTAATAAAGTGAGAGATTTCTACTCTCTAGTCATCTTCAAAAGCCCATGGTCTCTGTTTTTTCTCTGCTGTCACCATCGTCTCTCAATATGCAGGGCAGAAAAGGGCCAATTGAATGGGTTTATAACATGGTTCTCAGCAAAAGTCCATCCTACTCTTGCTTTATACTCCTGCGTTTACATGTCATTGCAGATAGCATAGTTCTGCTACTGCGGAGACCAGGTTCCTAGAGCATATGCCATCATAAAAGGGACAGCAGAATCTGATAGAAAGAAACCTTGGCTAGTCTGAAATATGCACTTTCGTGTTCTATAAAAGAAAGCAGTCTCCTGTTACTCTGCATTTGCCACGTCCTTTGGGATCTTGGTCCCTCTATAAGCAATAATAAAATATAGTAAAATAATATCTTACATTAATACAGAATCTTTCATCATGTGGGGACTTAAAGACATGCAGGGCTCACTTTGGTCACCTCTGCACTGCAACCACCTCTAGGGTAAATGCAGCAACCGTTTAGCCAGCCCACTGCATTACTACACTTCAGTTTAGAACATGGAAGTAAAGATGACCATTCTTTTGTTTGAACAAATGAAAGTTTTTGCTTAAAGTGGATTCCTTATAAACTGGTCTGTTGGTGAGAATCTGTCCCAAACCTCTATGACTAAGACTTTTCTTGCCTCACCCATGTCTCAATACAATATTTTAACCACTGCAATTCTCATTTCTGTTTGAATCAGGGATAAATTCAGATGCATTCCTCTCTCCCATTCATCTAGTGGATTAGCTGTCGGCAAAACAATGCCTTATGCAATCAAGCATTTTTCTGGTGAATTGAGGCCTGCAAGTGGAATTCTCATCACTTCAGTGCCTAGAACCACTGCACCTGGGTGGGTCTTCACTTAATGTCACAGGTGATCAACCAACCATTCTCTGGCTTGAGATGCTGAATGATTCCAGTTCAATGTGTGACCTTCCTTTCACAGTCACACCGTGGTTACCAGGTTCCATCTCAGTGTGACACAAACCACAGTCCTTATGCCATTGCCAGCTTCCTTATACAGCATGACGCACATAAGGGGCTGGGATTCGGTCTCGGTTCAGTCCTCGGTTATCCCAGTAAACCAGTGTTCATCCTGACGAGGAGGAGAGATTGTGTAAACATGCTTTCACCCTGGAGGGTTCCATCTTTCATGCTTATTGACCTCGTAAGCAGCCCACGTGCTGGCATAGCACTGTGGTATTTGGGGGATAAATAATTTGATGGTGAGCTTTGTTTTTAACAGGGAAAAAAATACCACTTCTTGTAAAAATGGGAATTTTTTCCCTGAAAATTCCAGCTTTTCATCAAAACTTGATTTTTTTTTGGCTGAAATCGCCAAACTTTTTTTCATCATAAGATAAATTTCATTTGCTGGGTTTTCAGCTTTCTGACTTTCTTTTGAGGAAAGCAGACACTAGCAACAAAAATTTTTCTTTGAGTCAAAAGCCCCATTCTCCACTGGAAAAAAGTTTTGATGGAAAGATTTTCAACCAGCCCTGGAAAAGTATTCACTAAGACATATAACCTGGTTCAGCTGCAGGCCAGATTCACTTCAACTGGTGCAGGGAGCTTATATATTACATCTCCCTGCCCCAACCCCAACCCCCCATGTAAAGGAGAAACTCACTCTACAGGAGTGTAGGCCACGAAAGTAGTGTTAAGATGTTGATGACACTTCATGGAGCCCACCAGCTGCGTGGAGATGATGGGAGGACTCCGCACATCTTGCTGTAGTTATGAGACTAGAGGTTGGGGCTGGTTTCCCCTGTGGCAGCCCTTCCCTTTCCTTGCTGGACTTTCTTCCCTGGAGCTTCTACGTCCAGGTTTATGCTGGCAGAGCTTAGGGTGAATCCAAGCTGAGTCTGGATCTCTGCAGTGACGCCAAGGTCCAATTTGGGCTCCCTGGTCAAACTACATCTCCCATGATTCGCCACAGTCTCCTTGTATGTTGAAGGGAGTTGCATTGTGGGAAGCTCTGTCCAGGGTGCATCATGGGGAATGTATTTCAGTTAGGGGAGCCAAGCTCATAGAGGAGAATGAGGAGACAAAGAAACCAAACTAGGAACTGTGGTGGGATATGCAAATTGAAATATTTTGGTTTTCGGGCATTTGGTTTTCCAATGAAAAATCAAACATTTCCAGGGAAATCAGACATGAAAAATGTTGTTATTCGAAAACCTGATTCAATGGAAAATGAAAAACTGGCCCAACTAAATTATTCATCTTTCTCCCTGTCTATCTATCAAGGTTTTTCTAAGGTGTCCTTCATGGTGGTATGTAAAGACCTGATCATACACCCATTGAAATTAATTGCCAAGCTCCAATTAATTTCAGTAATATAGAATTGTGCCTGCTTGAGCCTAGTGTTACTACAGCCTGGTCCACATGTGTGCCACCCCGTATATGTTCAATGTAGGCCGAAACATGAGGGTGTGGATTGGTGGAGTAGCTCTCGTGGTTGCGTAAGGATGTGGGTTGTGGCTGCAGAGAGCAACGGTCATCCTCCATATTGGAAGGTGGGATTCTGGACTGGACTGCGACCAGTACTGGGGCATTTTAGCTGTTGCTCTGGAAATGGACTGAGAATGTTTTACTGACCTCCATCTCCCTTTAGAACAACGTAATGCTGTCCAGCAAACAGGGGGACCAGACATTTAGATTGCATTTTGGGGACTGACCTGAAATGGAAGGCCATGTGGTCACTTCAGAGGTCTTTGGACCAAGCCCTTAGAGCATTATTTCAACTCCCCTGTTTTTGGTGGGGATGGCAGAATTAGCAAGCAAATCTCAGCCCTTGGATTTTCCAGAGGGCGCCAAACAAAGCAGATTGAAATGAAACCTTCCTTGCCTGCCATCAGCTCAGATGCATGTCAGACACACAGGCTCTCTCTCCTGAATTTGTCTGTGTCCCAGATTGTGTTTCAGTCAGATGCAGCTGGTGAGGGCTTTTGGTTTAGAGCACAAATCTCTGCTAATCAGCTACACAAACCCATCTCCTTTCATTCACAACCAGCCTCGTGTAGCATCAATTCAGACACTAACTGCACTCAGGTTACTGCTTGCCAGGGCGGTACTCGTTGCAGTTGGCTCCTGATGGATTGCAAAGTGAAATGTAAGTGACTTAGGAAATGCAGTTACATAATTAAATAAAAGAGATGGAGCAATTAAATCTGCTTTGCATGGATGCAGTTTTGGATGCAAGCCTACAGCCCCAAGGCTATGCTGATTAGTGGAGTCACATCTTTACAAGTTTGGAATTACCTACCTCACAAACGGCTGAGCAAAAATGAGTATACATGTAAACTGGGGTAGGTCATCAAAAGCTATTGAAAATAGAGAGGGCCTGATCCAACTCCCACTGAAGTCAGTAGAAATGCTGGTCTTGGCCTCTATGGGCATTGAATTGGGAACATACAGTAATACTAACTACTGTTCTCTATATGTCCCACTGTAAAATACATGAGCTGGTCTGTTTTAGAGCTAAGCCAGAAACACAAAGCTTGGACCTGAATTTCTGCCCGGATCAGAGAAGTTTGGATCCAGTGTTTTCTTCTGGGCCTAGCTCTGCCCTTATGGAAAAGTCCTAGCGAATTTAATAGGGATGAAATCAATAGGCACTTCAGATATTTTCTATAATATATATATATTCTCTACAAATTGTTAAATTATTAAAATATATATATTCTATAAAAATTATTCTACAAACCTATTGAATTTCATAGAGAAGAATCCTCTTTTTGTAGACTTTTTTTTAATCATCCTATAGAACCCTATAGCTGGCATATTATTTCTCTATTAATTCAGAAAAGGTATAGAAGGCTGATAATTTTCTATTACATTCTCTAGGGGTAGTTCAATTTTAATCCCCTCTCCTCACCCCATAATTTTAAGTAGGGAATCCAGTTTTCAGATGTCTTCACAGGAGGGTCCAATTCCATATTGGATCCCCAAACTAGCACTTACCCATGTGCTGATTTGACTATCCAAAATCCGGGTGTGGATGTGCTACTGAGCTCCCTCACATTTGAAAATTGCAGGTGGGGTTAACAATTCTTTGCTGCCTTGTAGGGTTGTTCTGGGGCTTCTAATTCACGAACAAGTAATATGCAGAGCGCTAGTTTAAGGGCTATGCACCACTTAAGTCCTATACGTTTAGGTCAGGCCCTATCGCAGACAGTGGGAGTGTTACCCTTGACTTCAACGGGGCCAGAATTTCACCTTATGGATTTAAATGTGCTGATTCTCCTGGTGGGGGCGTATTTCACCCTATTTGTAAATTGCTTTGAGATCCTGTGATGGAAGGCGCTATTGAGGCAGAAGGTGTTTGCATTATTAAATTCAATGAAGGCATTAATTAATTAATTGATGTTAGCAGAGCTGGTTGGAAATTTTCTGACGGGACCTCTGAAACCTGCCTGGTTTCCTGGCAGCTGGCTCCCCTCATTGGCAGGCCTCCTGGTGGGTCACCACAGAACTCCAGGGGCTCATCAACTCCCATGGGCCTCAGCTCCCAGGGCATCCAGGCTCCTCTTCGACATTCCTGTTTGAAATTATCGAAAGGAGAAGTTGTGATTTTTCTAAAGGATTTTTTTCTCTCCAGATTTCTGTTTCCCAGAGAATTTGGGGGAACAAATAGAAAATGTCAAAATATTGAAAGCCTCCACAACGCAGAATGGCCGTTCTCTGCCCAGCTGTAATGATTATCCTGCCATGATACAGCCTAGGGGATCAGTCTGTACGGGACCACACAGAGTCTAAAACGAGGCCGTGGCCTAGAAGGTGTTGAAATAATATGTTTGTGTGATACATGAAATATGGGGCTAATCTGCGATTTCCACACACTCAGGCACCGGTAGTGGATTATTGAAGGGAATGTGTCCATAAAGGTACAACTGATACGTACGGAGACTCACACACGAGTGAATTTATCCTGGCAGCAAAGGATCCATTTGTTTTTCTTGCTTCATGGCAGTCACCAAAATGTGGTGGCCTTGTCTCTGTTTTCTCAGTGGTGACATTCTTACCAGCATAGGGAAACAGCACCTCAAATCCTCCAGGAAAAGCAAGTAGAGATGAGATAAACTGGGTGGTGGCTGCAGCTCATCCCCCAGTGCCCACAAGGGGCAGGAAAGCGGGGAAGGCAGCCCCATCAGAGCACTGCACTGGTGGCCCAAGTGGCAATAAAGGGATGAAGCGGTGTGGCCTAGTGGGGACAGCTCTCGTGCCAGTCTCAGAAGACAGCCACAGATTTTTCATGTGAGCAAATCCCTTAAGCATTGCTTTCACTGCAAGAAGAGCTGTGCCCATCCTTTTTTTTTTACCTTGCATTAGCTATCTTGGTGTTAAATCCTAGTGGAGAGATGGCATAAGAAGTTTTTATCTCAGGGTAGCTGGTTGAGGTCAACCTTATATCCCCTGCCTGGGATTTACCTGGATTAGTTACATCAAAGTTAAAACTACCAGTACCTTGTCTCCACTAGGATTTCACATCAAGATAGCTGTCTCAGGGTTATCTACCTTGAGGTAAAACACACCTTTTTTCGCTGTGAAGACACAACCTCAGATGCTCTGTGCCTCTGTTTCTGCATCTGTACAATGGGGATAACAATACAGACCTCTTTGTAAAGCACTTTGAGCCCAGCGGATGCAAAGTGCTACGTAAGAGCTAGGTGTAATTGTGAATTTGAGTGGAAGCTGAGTTCGGCCAATGCTGGGCGCTTCCGAAAATCTCACCCCTGTAGGATGGGGCAGATGAAGTGTTAGAAAGTGTTTGCAGTTTACTGGGAAAGGAAAACGTTTTCTCCCATATGGTCTAGTTACAATGGAAGCAAAATATGTGTCTTTAACATAGCCTACTCAGTTATATTTACAGTCCCCGTGTTAAAAATGTTTCCACTCCGATGGAACTAATACCGTATAGTTCTGTGACGCTTTCCAGCTAAGACCCCAAATGCTTTGCAAGCATGCATTCTCCCAACCCTCCCCTCATGAAGTAGGCCACTGTTATCTCCATTTCACCCATGAGCTGCCCGTAGAAGACCCTGAGCCATGGAGTTGAAGGAATCTGTGCAGATAGGCTCCAATCCAACAAAGTACTTCAACATGGGCTTAACTTTAAGCAAATGAGTGCTCCTGCTGAAGTCCACGGTCCCCCGCCCATGCTCACAGCTAAGCAGGGGCTTAAGTGCTTTTCTGGATCTGGGCCATGAACAATAAAATCAGCAGCATTTTGCCAGCATCGAAAATATCCAGAACGCCTCATTTTAGCAGCCTGCTTTCTAGACTCTGTCTGTAGAAACTCCCACTAGGTTGGAATTATCTGCGGGAGCTTTTGACAGAGGCCATTACAAAGGAGTCCTCTTGGCTTCTGAGGCTGGCCAGCGGCTCGGATGGAATGCTCTAATTGCTCCTGTAACAAAAGCTACGTATGCTTCTTTCGGGTCACACAGCTCTTCTGATTCCTCACCGTCGCTATATGAAAACTCCCATTGTTTGCCACCACATGCTCTGCACACATTTGTAACGCACTTATGCTGGGAAAGGATTTAGGTTTATCTTTTCTTGCTCTGTTCTCTTTATAAGGTTGTTTATTTGGCATGCAGACACCACCCTTGTATGCAGAGAAGCCTACCTCCTCTTTTTTTCTCCTGTCTTCAAGCATAGATAGCTTTCCAATGGGGATCCTGTGCCTAAGACTATGGAATAGATTGTCAGCTGAAGATCTGCCTTAGGGCTGTATTTGGCAATAGTCTATTAGTAATTGAGTCTGCAAACACCTCTCTATGTGAATTCCCATTTACTCCAAAGAGAGCGCCACGTATCCTGGCATGAAACATGGGGGAAATTCAGGAGGTGGGTTGAAAATAGGATGTATAATGGGAAGCTAGCTACAGTATTAACTGCAGCCATTCTAATATAGAGCTGGTTGGGAATTTGCTGAAAAACATTTTTTATATTGTTGTTGTTTTAGAAACAGAAGGGGAAAGCTTTCTCAGGTCCAGGCTGGAATTTCTGGTCAAAACCAGAGAGAGAAAGAGAGGGCTACTCTAGACTAGCCAGTAGCCTGGTGGTGAGGGCACTCACTTGGGGGACCCACATTTAAGTCTCTAATTTGCCATTCTCCCACATACTAGGTCAATACCTTAGTCACCAACCTGTTGGCTATTCTGGGGAAGATCTCTTTCCTCTTCCTTCCCCTTCCCCCCATGGAAAAACTTCCAAAGATCTTGGTTTCATCCCGATGCAGAAAGGTGCATTTGAACTCTCAAGCAGCTTCGTGGGATGGGAAATCATTTTCCATCACCTCTGCACTAATGTATCTTCTCTATCTATCTGTTGTAACAATCTGATCTAAGCTGGCTATGCGACCTTTTCATATAGCTAAAGAATCTAGCTATCCAGCTAATATATGTCATTATAAGTTTTCCAAACTAACTTGTCCACTTGCTGTTTGGATGTGTCACATGCTATTTACGTTTGGTTATTACTTCTCTTACCTCATCTCGCCACTCTGAAAGTTTAGGCATTTTTTTCCGCTAGCACTCTCTCAGGTATCAAAAGCAATGATAGGGGAAGGATGCTATCGGCTGACCCCTTTCCCCCTTCAATAAGCAGTGGGATTATCAAGAAATCGCCCTGCATATTCTGGTTTCTCTTTACTCATGCATCACTCCCTGAAGACATCAATGAACCCAAAGACGCAGTGCTCTTTGGCATTGGGGGGCTAGCTTCTTTTTGAACAGCCAGTGATGTAACCCTTATTCCAGCTGGATGGTAGGGAACGTTGTACCTTCTGCTTGTGCAAGGTTATGTATGCTGAAGGGCAGATGGGGACAATACAATGGCAGGTCCCATGGAAAAAGAACAGGAAAATCACAACATTTCATATCCTGGCTTGAGAGACCATGGTGGGAGGGGAGAACCTACCCTGGAAATCGTGCTTTTGAGTTTAAATTACAACGGGATGTTGTGTGGAATCTGTGCTCAGGTGGAAATGCAACACACCATGGCCAAAAAAGAAAAAAGCAGGACATTGCTTCCAAAGGAGGTATTTACTTATCCCTCGTCTACACTACAGAGCAAGGCAGCTTAGCTTACATCAACCTAACTCTGCAAGCATCTACACTAAAACGTAGCTGCCACGGATGTAACTCGCTCACTACACTGAGTTATTAAATCCACCTCTGCAAGAGGCCTAGTGCTTAAGTCGATGTAGTTAGGTCGAGCCAGCGTCAGTGTAGACGCTGCATGGTTTATCCCACAACGCCCCACACTGACACCTAAATCAGTGCAAACCCTCCTGGTGAGGATGCACACCGACACAAGAAACATGGTGTGGACATTGAAAAGAAATTCAATTACTGCTGTGGCTTTATGTCAATGTAACTTCGGTTGACTTAATTTTGTAGTATAGACGTGCCCTTAGACTGTAATCTCTTCAGGGCAGGGGCCTTGGTTTTGTTTTGTGTTTGCACTGCCCCTAGCACAATGGGCTCCTGATTGAGGAGCGTGGCTCTGAGGAACTACTACTGCAATACAAATAGTAACTAATAGTTGCCTCTGCCACATGGTGTGCTGCCGATATTTTAAGACAGCGCTCCCGCAAAACTGTCTCCCCTGAGCCTATCTCCCAAGATGTGTATTCTCCGAGAGTGGGGAGGTGAGGAACTGGATGATTTAGTGGAATGTTGCCATGTTTAAACAAAACCATAACTAGCAAAGCGTCAACGCTGCTTGGCAAGCAAAGCGTCTATGAAGTGCGCTGGCTGGAAAAGTTTATACTTTGCTCCTAAAAAGTACACTGAGCATACCCAGTGTCCTAACAGGACAGCAGGAGGTTCATTTTGTGTCTCTTAAATCTCTCTGAAGACTTTATTGACAGGAGTCCAGTAACAGCAACCTCTACTTTTTTCCCACTTTTTTTTTTTTAAATTCCTGACATTTGATTAATTCCAGAGGAAAAAATTAGCCCTTCCAAAGTACTTTCATGAACCCTAGGTAGATGCAATATCTAACGGTGAGATTGCTCATTTTATTATAGGCAGGGTTAGTAGCACCACCTGTTATTCGGGTTCCTTTTATAAGAATCTCTTTTCAGTTGCTTATAACTTGGCCAAACTTGAACCGTTTGGGCTGAAATTTTCCAGGCTGGGTGTCTGTCTCAAGGATTTTTATGTTTTGTTTTTTTTTTTAATTTCAGCCAGAATGATTCAGCTGTTTCCAAAAACAAGGCTAGGGAAAAATAACATTCCTTGCTTTACATTCTGGGGACATTTTCTTTGAAAAGCTCTAGCACGGGGAGCAGGGACTTGAAATTTGGCACACAGCTAGCTGGTCTTTGTGTCGGGGATGTGCCATTAGCTATCCCCATGAAAATCCACCCACTTTGGCTAAATGATAAGCCTTGAAACGCTGCAGTTCACACATGCTCAGAGGAGACTTGCTAGCTTCGATTTTTTGAGGAAAAATTAAGATTCCAAGTAACTGAGCATGCGTCAGCCACTATGTAAGTGCAACTTGGGGCTTCTATGGGCTACCGCAGGGCCAGTTACCAGACCTGAAAGCAGGGAGGGCAAGTCTCCTGGATTTTCAGTGACCCCCCTTCTGGCACCAGCAGCTTGGAGGACGAAGCCGCCTGATTTAAGTGCAGAGGGGAGAAGAGTTAGACCGAGGGGTGGGGGTGTCTATTGGGACAAGGCGCCTGGAGGGGTAGAGACCCATGACTAGGGCTGCAACTTCAGGATGATTTTGTCACCTACACCTGAATCTCAATTTTGTGGCTGTCTAAGATACCATAATGAAGCCTTAGCTTGACACACTCCCAGTCCTTGTGTGTGTGTTTGGTGGAGGGGTCAAGATATAGATCTAGATTTGAGCGTTACAATTAAGTCTGTGCCTGGGGGTGGCGGGGGATGTGCCAGTTTGTGTTAATTAATAATAATTAATAATGGGCCGGATGCCGAAGTCTTTATTCTGTTTTTCCTCAGTCCTCAGTGAGGCACACTGCAGCCGATTTCCTTGGCAGAGTGCTGTTTCGGGTCCTCACTTGTGCTTCATTCTCATTCTCGCCTTCCGACTTTCAGGTGATGGGACTTAGCAAAATGGGCAAGTTTCCCTTTAAGGTTACAAGCTGGCTTGATGTCACAGTGCTTTTGCTGTACTTAAATAAACCCCGACCTATTTAGAGAGTCACTCTCCATTTCCCGTTTCCTTACGATTAGCATAGGAATGTGAATCAACAGCTGGAGTAGCTTGCAGAAAACCAACATCCCTCTTTAGTGCCCACAGAACACAAAGATTTGGCCACTGGCTTAAAATCAAATTTTTCCTTGACATTGAGCTTCCAGAATGAGGAACAAAGACGACTCTCTCCTGGCCACATCAGTATTCCAGGGCTCTTACTGCAACATTGCATGTACTAACCCTGCCTGCTTTTAGGCAACTAATTTTTTTAATTTGGTGCCTAGATATCACAATTATAGAATCACCTTTATAAATAAATGAGGAAGGCAGACAGACAGACCACAGTACCATCCTGAGCTTCAAATTCCTCTTGCCCTCTAAGAAGGGAGTATATTTTTTCCAGGAACTCAGTGTTACTCAATGGAATTCATCCTCCAGAACAGGAAGGATATTTTAGGCTAAGATTTCAAAACCACCTAAAGGTTTTGGATGTCCACCTCCCATTCCCTGGGGGTCATAGATAGGTGACTTTGGAAATTTCCACCTCAATAGTCCAGGGCTGCAGATTTCCTTATCACAGACTCAGGCACCAACTGGTGAGAAGGGAGGAATTTATCTGGATAAAACACAGGTCAGAGCAAATCTGGACCATGTCTGGGACTGCGGAAAAATTCACATCACATGTGTGTCAAATATTTATAGTTGTTGCCAGAAAGAAAGGTACGCTTTTTCTTTGCAAAATGGCCTCTATTCTTTCTAGCCTTATGTCAAGCAGTCAGAAGCCTTAAATGCTCTCACAGTAAAAATAATGCCTAGCCTATAATGCCTATTAGCACTTTTCATCAATAGATCTCAAAGGTCCACATCCTCAGAGGTATTTAGGTTCCTAATTTCCATTGATTTCCAAAAGCTTCACAGAAGTCAGTATCATTTTCCTCATTTTCCAGAGGGTAAACTGAGGCACAGGGAGGCGAGATGATTTATGCAAGGTCACCCAGCAGGGCAGTGGCAGAGCTGGGAACAGATCCCAGATTTTCTGCTCCCTCTAGTAGACATCATCGCCTCCCCTCCAAGTAGACCGCCAGGCCACAAAAATGGGGAGGCTCTTTTGAAAACAAGGCCCAAAGTAGATGCAAATTGTGTTCCCATGGCGCTGTGTGCCTTGGTTCCAGGTGGCACAGAAGCAGACACATCATAACACCCCCTGCGAATCTCTTCGCAATGCACAGATTCCAATGCCAGAAAGGATTCTTATGATCTTCTAGCGCGCCCTCCTGCGTAACAGGCCAGAGAATTTCACCCAGAACTTCCTACGTCACGCCTATTAACTAATGCTTGACCTAGAAGAGGATATCTTTTAAAAATAGGTCCAGTCATATCCCTGACCTAATGCATCCTCTCTCAGATAGGAAGTATGGAAAACTCACAAGCGGCTACGCTACAGTGGCAGAAGCAGCAGCCGAGGTCCGGTTCCGAAGTGGCCCAGACGAGCGTCTGAACGTTAGACACTTTGCAAGTTCGCTCCTCACTGCACGAACAGGTTTTCGAAACACCCTGCAGTCAAGGTAACTGTTCTGCTTCCGTGATTTCCACGAGGCAACTCATAGACAATGGTTGGCTTTTCAAGAGTGCCGGCTTCAGCTCTCTCTTGCCTGATACTGAACGGTGAAACGGGCCTGAGCCAAAACCCCCGATCCAAACAGCCACAACCTGCGGGAAAGTTTGATCTGGCCTGCAAGGCTTGGCCGCCTCTCTGTTAATAATCAAACAAACGATCATCCCAATTCTCTGATAAGCATGCTCACTCCCTGAGTATGTTGTTATTGTCCTATTGTTCTCACTGACTGTGCTTTGTCCCTCTCTTCCCCACCCCGCCAGGGGCGTGAAGTCAATGAGAGTTCATGGGAGAATGGAGCCCTGCTATTATCCTGTGCCATGTTCTTCATTCGGATTATGCTATAAGAAGCTTTGGGGGAGGAGGAGTGAAGCACTGTGGTCCAGTGGATAGGCACTGCACTGAAAGGGCACCAGAACTGAGTTTTAGTCCTGGCTCTGTTATTCATCTGCTGCCTGACTTGGGTCACTCATTTAATAATAACAGCTAGCTCTTACGTAGCACCGTTCGTCAGTAAATCCCCAGCTGCTTTAGGAAGGTCAGTAGCATTATCTTCATTTTACAGATGGGAAAAATTGAGACAGAGAGAGGTGAAGTGACTTGCCCAAGGCCAGCAGCAGAGCTGGGAACAAAACCCAGCTCTCCGGAGTCCCACAGCAGTGCTATAGCCACTAGGTAACACTGCCTCTCCCTGCACCATTTGTCTGTCTTATCTATTTAGACGGTCAGCACTTCTGGGTAGGGATTGTCTCTTCTTATGTCCTCGTGCAGCATCTAGCATGCTGGGGCCTCTAGGCAATAATAATTGTCTTCTTCCCCCCTGCAACGTGCCACAATGAAAATAAAACAGTGCTCGATAACGGCCATGAGCAGGCGTGGCCCTTTGACTGAGTGCCGCCCCCTGATACTTAAAACCAAAATATTATTTATAGATACAGTGGTTTGTTTGTCTCTGGCCAACGTCTTCTTATCTCTGCTGCCTGACTTCCTGTGCACAGGCTCTTCCCAGTAACATCGTTAGGCGCTCCCATTGGCAATGATAAGCTGTGATGCCAGGATGGTAATGAAACCACCACGCGGCTGATTTCATTGCTATGACATGGCCGGTCGGCGCATAACCCTCCCTGTCTTTTCAGTGCCTTATTCAAACCTTCTGAATACAGAACTAGGCTGCAGACCCTACAAGAACCTGCGTTCTCATAAGGTGCTCAATACTTCCTGCCTCTGGCTGGCCTGCAAATAACACAAGAGCCGCGTTTCCTAGCTGAATTTTGGGATGGCCGCTTCTTTCTGGAACCTGCAAATATGGAGGCAGCACAAAAACAAGTAGGGAGGGGAGAATGGTCCAGGGCCTGGGGTGGGCTAACCTGTAACTGGGACCTTAGTTCAAGTCACTGCCTTGCCTCTGTGACCTTGGGTGATTTGTGTTTTAGTTCCCACCTCTAAATGCAGATAATAGCCCTTCCCTACTTTACGGGCTGCTGTGAAGAGAAATGGAGTAAAGACTGTGAGGTGCTTGGCTAACGTGGTGATGGGGCCAAAAAAGCACCTACAATTGATTTTAAAAGGAAGAGAATGAAGTGAATCAGATTTTTTTACGTTCCGTTCTGATTCCTTCTCAGCCTTTATCCAAAACGGTTCACTTGTATGTTGCAAGTAGACGGTTGCTGATTATGGGCCATATCTTCAGCTAGTGTAGATCAGCCCAGCTCCAAGGGCTTTACTCGGGCGAGGCTGATTTACACCAGCTGAGGAATTGGCCTGAGTACCTAGGCTCCGTAAGTCCAGAGTGCAGGTAAAATATCAACCTCGTTACCCAGCGCTGTGAGGACAAGTTGTATTGCGGAGACGCTGTTGTGTGGTTGTAGACAAGTCAGCAAATAACTCCACCACCCATTAACAATGCAACCCAACAGACAGAGCTTAGAGCTGAAGTGAGACATTCGTCAGATGCCCAAATTCCAGTGAATAACTCCCCACTCCAAGGAAGCTACAATTCTAGTGTCAGTGTCTGGTTTTGCCACTGAAAGCTCCGGTGCCATAGTCTAACCATCCCTCTCATCTCTGGACTGTTTCTGGGCAAGAGATGTTAGCAAAGGAGAAACCTTCGAACCTAGAAGTGTTAATCATGAGCTGCCTTAGGAACAAATGAAACGTACACAGCCATTCTGGATTCTTGTAATAAGTCCGTAGTCTAGGCCCAACCATCAGTTCACTGTACACAAGTTCACATACGCAGAATCACCTTTCTGATGCACTCAGTCCAAATCCCTCACTGTCGTCACCTTTTTGTGGTTGGTTTCTTCTTGACTCCAGTAGAGCAGAGGCATGGAAATGACATGGTTCCCCAGGTGTACAGTACTGCATATGCAGCTTATTATTAGAGACCAGCCCATCGTTCCCAGCTCCTACCCAGCAGGGAGCCTTAGAGGAGCCGTTGCAGGTTCGCTGGCATAGGAGAGTCAAGCGGTTGCCCCCCAAACCTGTTGGAAGTTCGCTGTTTGATCTGGTGTAATGTACACGTGACTGGATGATAGTGGTATTCCTTTGCATTCTTGCAGCATCTTTCATGTAAGGTTTCAATGCAGTTTACAAACATGATTTAATGAAGCCTAGCAGACACCCGTGGAGCAACAGAGACATCTTAGTTGGGATGTTTCCAGGTCAATCTCAGCTTGTCCATTCGTGCCTGGATTATGATTACAGTACTGCCACCCCAGCCCTTCTGTGTAATCAATTAAAAATTAACTGTGTGTCGAATGGGAAGCTTGCAGGCCACCTGAAATCTTTGCAATGCGTCTGGCTGGGTTTTGCTGCTGATTTTTAATGAACAGCCTCTTAAATCCTAGAATCCAGGAAGGACCTTTGGTCACAGGCCAAACAGAGACGGTTTGGCAGCTCCAAGCGTGCAAAGGTCCAGATGACAAAGCAGCCATGCCCATGTTTTCACAATAGCCTCCCTTGGCAAGGAGTCAGAATTGATTTGAACACTCAGGGTGTGATCAGCTGGGCTCAGGGTTGAAACTCATTTCTTAACAATTAAACCGTGACTATTAATGGACAGCACTTTGCGGTTTCCTCAAACTCATTTTCCTGATGGCAACATCCTGAGCTGGGACATGAAAGGGCTGAATTTAGCAACGTATATTTAAGTCGGAACGCTGGAATGCTTTCCTCCCCTCAAAGGGCACCAAAGAATGGTGAGAAATCCTCACCTTGGAGGCCCCAGTTTGAAGGGCTTTTATTCTGGCCATTGGATAAACCAAATTAATTTGTTAGCTCAAAGTTTAGTGGATGGCTATGACATGCCTGGCTTATTCTAGGACCCAACAGCAGGAGTCTGACAAGGAAATTAAGCTTAGCTGCTAGGAATTGCTGAAGCTGGATAATATTTATTTAAATTTTTTTTGATTATCTGCCATAGGTTTTATTCATTCCCTCCCATTGGCAGCTTTGAATGGAGCTGGTCAAAAAATTTTCCATCAACCCATTTTTTCGATGGAAAATGGGTTTTCAACTAAATCGATTCTTTCAGAAAAAAAAATCTGTTTTCATCTAAATTTTGGGGAGGAGGTCATTTAAAAACCAAAGCTCCCAAAAAAGACTTTTTTTCAGGGGGAGGGTTGGTTTATTTGATGAACATTTTCATAGAAAAAAATTAGTGCAAAATATTTTTGTTTTAATTTTTGTTTAAAAAATTGTTTCTGGACCTGTTCCAGCACTGAAACTCTTAGAGCCTCTGATGTTTAACTCACAGCATTCCCTACATCACGTTCCCATTCCTGGGTGACCCCCACTGTCCCACTCTCATTAAGGATAATCCAGCCTTTCAAATCTGTGGGTTGAACAGATTATTTCAAACAAGGTCAAGAGGCCACAGCCATCAAAGCTCCCTCAACCCAGCAGGCAATGGACGGGAGCAGCCACCTCTCCTCTTCTCCCTCATTTACAGTATAGCAGTTATAGTACAGCAGTTACAATATAACAGTTAGCATCAGGAGGGGGCCAGCAAACGATGGTCCAGTGGCTAGGGTGTGAATCTGACACTCTGGCCAATCATGGTTCCATTCCTTGCTTTACTGCAAATTTCCTCTGTGCTCTTAATAAAGTTATTTAAGGCTTGACTTCACCTTGCATTTAGCCATGGCCCCCTGACTATCTTTCCCACACCTGAAGCAGAGCCCAGTGTAGCTTGTCAACATGTCTCTACCACCAAGAGAAGTTGGTCCAACAAAAGATATTACCTCATCCAGCTCCTCTCTCTAATGGTTGGTAAGCGACAGTGACCACAGTAGAACCCATGTTTGCTTCCTTCCAGCCCAGTGCCCCAGACACTGGTCCACACTGCTTCTCCACAGAAGAAGTGGAAGTGATGAGCCTTGGGACCGGGTGAGACTCATTCTCTTTGCTCTACAGCAGGGATAAAGGAGAGCTGTATTTCCATGTCCACCGAGGTGTGATGTTGACGTCTCCTATACAAGCGAGTACACTGCCACAATGCATTGCCAGCAAGTGTATATAAACACACGCTTGCCTGGAAGAGATCCCACTCTGGCATGGATCTCCCACAGAAATGTACTTTCCCTGGGATGCCCAAAGTTTGCCTCTTTGTCAACCTGCTACGATCCCTTAAACTGTAATTAAAGAGCCTCATCTGAGCATATTTCAGACGTCCTGCCTTCGTTACAGAAGAGCAGTGCAAAGAGATTACAGTGCCTGGTCACAATTCAGAGCTAGAGGCGTTGCAGCCGTGCTGCCCCCCCCCCAACCTGCATCTCCTTGGGTCACATTTTGGCTACCCCTGCCCTAACAGATGCAGAAGGGCTGGCCCAGGTCAGGAATATAACACCAGGCTTATCTGAAGTTCCCTTTGGACTGCACCCAGAGGAAATGACAATGCTTTCGAGAAGGGCTGCAGTTTCTTGACTCTCAGGGACAACATTGTGCTGTCACATCTTGGAACCATAAATATTTCCCTCAACACGTATGGTTAGTCATCACTTAGTCCTTGTGGTTTATGGCTAGGATACTCCAGCTTCATTACAGTAACCAGGTGGCGTCAGTTGGAGACAAGGAAACCGCTAACCCTGAGTCAGGAAGATAATCAAGAAAGTGCCTAAATGTAAGCCCTAGAGACAAGATGGGTGAGGTAATATCTTTTTTTGGACCAACTTCTGTTGGTTAGAGACAAGTGTGTGAGTTGCTTCATTGACTTTGACTTGTCGTGTGTTTATCATTAAGCATGTTATTAGAGCTGGTTTGAAATTTTTCACTGAAACAGTTTTTTGACAAAAATGCCATTTTCATTGAAATCAGCATGGTTTTCATTTTGGAAAAAAGAAATGGCGTGTTTTGATAATGTCAAAACATTCTGTTCTGAAAGTATTGAAACTGGACATTTCAACATTACTAGAATGGGTTGGGGGTTTTTTTGCTAAACAAAATGTCGTCAGCATTGACACATTATTTTTGGAAAAATTTTGATATTTTTGGAATTGGCCATTTCAATTTCCATTTCAAAACAACTTTTTGAAATGCCATTCATTATTTTATATAGATGAAACATTTTTAAAGGTCTAATTTGGAGCCTACTGTTTTGATTTTAATTAAATGAAATGCTTTCATCAAAGAAATGAATTTTATGTCCAGAATTTTGTTTTGCAGGAAATTTTAGAATTTTTTGTTTTCCTTCAATTTCAGAGTTGGGCAAAAAAGATGAAAAATATGGAATTACCTGTAAGACCAAAATTCTGGTTCCCACCCAGCCTCTTTAATTTTATGCACTCAATTTTGTTCTTTTAGGAAGAGACGCTTGACTCTAAAGTTTGTCCGTTGCAAAAACTGTGAGATATTCTTATCCTTTTCTCTTATTGTATATGAACTGCATTCCTGGAGCACCCCAAATGCCTACTAAAGCCAGTGGGACATGGGAGTGCACAAGGATCGCAGATTCAACTTCTGTGTCCTTGAAAATACAGAGGGCTTTTATGTTTCTCATCCAGAATCATTGAATCATAGACCCATGGGGTGAGAAGGGACCGCAAGGATCTTGTAGTCTAACCCCCAGAACGGGACCAAGAGCACATCTTGTATCAATGCAAAGTATTTCTGCTTCCATGGTAACTTCTGTCAACACAGTCGGGGGTGGGCAGGAGTTGGACACACGTTTTAAATGTTTAATGAGCCCTGCATAAACCTAATCAGGTGCTTGGGTCACAAGATGAAATTCGGTGCTCCCGCAAATCATTTGAGCAAGAAATATTCACTTCTGGGTGAAATCACTCCCCTCCCAGGAGCTGGGGTGGGGGTCACAGCACAAACTCCACGGCTGCAGCCCCTCCTCACTCCTTGCATGGTGTGGGAGGGTCACTGTATCTTCAGAAACAGGGAGCACATGGCCACGTCCCTAATCTTCTCCCATTGCTGCCCGCTGTACTGGCTTGTTAAAGAATCTGGGATCTGAAATTACAATATTGCTAAGCACAAAGGTTCAAAACTCATGAATCAGATCCCGGAATAGACTCATAGACTTTAAGATGTGATCATCTGGTCTGACCTCTTGCACAATGCACCCATCCATGCCTGTAATAGACCCATAGCCTGTGGCTGAGTTACTAAAATCCTCTAATCATGATTTAAAGACTTCTAGTCACAGCGAATCTACCATTTATTCTAGTTTAAACCAGCAAGTGACCTGGGCCCCATGCTACAGAGGAAGGTAAAAAACAAAACGAAACCCCAGGGTCTCTGCCCATCTGACCTTGGAGAAAATTCCTTCCTGACCCCAAATATGGTAATCAGTTAGACCCTGAACACGTGGGCAAGACCCACCAAACTGATACCTGGAAGAGAATTTACTGTAGTAACACAGAGCCCTCCCCATCTAGCATGAATCAGTTTTAAAATAGTTAGATTTTGTTTTTTAAATACTTTCTTGGTCTTGTAATTTGCTTTCTGGTGCAGGAACCTATAGGGGTGACATTTTCCAGGGTTTTTTTGGTAACCATAAGGTCTAGAAACGTACTTTTTAAGGAAAGCTGTGCTTTTCTTGCACCCCCAGGACTCCAGGATCTGGGACTTTCAGAAAAACCTCAAATATTGTGAAACTTGCAATTGAAAAGAGCTGGCGACCGTCCGACAGCGTTGCCAACTTTCGTGAGTGAATCGTGACTGTCACGAGATTTGATGCTTTTTTTAAATCCCCAACTTCTCCATTCATGGAAGTAGACTAGAATCTCAGCATTCATTTGTTAAAAGAGTGCATTTCTAGCCTTCATGGCTGCAGAAATAAGCTTAAAACTATGACTTGAGTGCACCCTAAAGGCTCCGAAGCCAGAAGACAAATAAAATGAGCCCCAAATTTATTATTTTTGAGTCAATCTCGTGGGGTTTTTAGGCCTGACTTGTGATTTTTTGAATACTTGAGGTTGGCAATACTAAGCACTGTTGTTATATACTCAGCAGTCAAGCTGCAAAAATACATTATGAATATTCCTTGAATATTCATTAAAATACTGCATCCTGTTCTGTTGACATTTGGCCCAAGTTCTTCCAAACCCTGCCCAAGTTTGCTGGAATGTCACCTGGTTTCAGCTAGAGAAAATTCCATCTGGCTTTGCCATGCAAGAGCTCGGTGCAACATACCAAGAGTCCAGAGCTACCATTACAGTCAGACATCACAATGCCATCGTTCAAAGAACAGCTTCAATCCAGGCCCCTAATGGATTAACCTATGCTTGGGCAGGGGGTTAATAATGACATAGCGATGGAGCCTTTCATTCATAAGAATGAAATTCTGGTTGCCATTGTTTCATCAGTGTGGTCAGAAAGAAAGAAAGAATAACATGGGACGTCTACACAGGCAAAATAGACCCACGGCAGCAAGTGTCAGAGCCTGGATCAATTGACTTGGGCTCCAACTGCAGGGTGAAAAATAGCTGAAACATCCAGGCTTGAGCTTGAGCTCACATTCTCAAACCTGGCAGGCAGGGCAGGTCTCGGAGCCGGAGCCGGAACATCTACACTGATATTTTTAGCCCCACAGCATGAATCCCATGAGCCAGTCAGTTGAGCTGAATTCTGGGTACTCTTAACCCCTCTCTGGGTACATGGGGGCCCAAGAGTCCCCCTCTTCCTGTTGCTTAGATTCTGCAAAGAGCTGCCATTTACTTGGCAGAATGGAGCTCTCTGCCTGGCTTCAAAAGCAAGTGTTAAATGCTTGTTAGAACAAAGTGAGCAGACTGTCTCCTGCTTTTATAGTACAACATCACAGCTGGGACAATTTATGGGGTAAGGTGTGTTGGAAGGATTTTGACCTCACAGCAGGCAAAACTCATTGTTTTTGGCCAAGGTTCATTTTACATTTTGGAGCTTACTCTAGCAAAACGCGAGGTGGGTGGAGCAAAGCGACACAAACCACAGAGTGAAGAATAGCATGCATTAAACCTTGCAAAACCCCGCTGGAGCTGAAATTCACGCTCTGGAAAGGGGGACTGATAAGGGGGGAAACATTAAGATTGATCAGGTTGAAAATGTCAAACCGCTCCGAGGTTTATTTTAAAAGCTGAGCCAGACCATGAGCTGTTTCTAAGTTTCCCATGCACGGCTGGAGTGGCATGTAAAGTCAGATCTGGCCTGTCATCTGCACTGCTTGTTTGCAGACAAGTGAAAAATAAACAGCTTCCAGTGATAAGAAAGGAAATAACACTCTTCCCTGCCTACAGCTTCAAACATTCATAAAAGAATTAATGACTTGTGGACATCTGCAAATAATGTCCAGCGATGTAGATAAGCACCATGCGTGGCAGCTCTTGCTTTCTTCCATGTAGGAGCATAAAGGGCTAATTTTCAGATATATAAATGATCCTTCCACGGTTGAGCAGAGTGACAATGCCAAGATCAAGCCACACAATGCTCTGGCTGCTAACCAGCAAAGGAAATTCTAAAGCCAGCAAGATCCATAAAATGCTTGCTCCATTATTTTCACAGCCAGCTGCCAAAATGTGCATTGGAAAAGCCGCTCCGTGAAAAGACCCTGTTTTTTCTCTTCTGGAGTAATCCCTAGGAGACAGGGAAATTTCACCTACAGTTGTTTGCATTCGGACCACCCAGAAGGTGTAGTAAAACTCCCAAATGCAGAGTGCACATGCAAAGGAAACAGGAACAGAAATGGTATCGCACAGTAAGGAAGCTGTTGAGGTTGCTGTTACAATGCCAGGTGGTACCTCAGCGTGCCTAACACAATAATCAATAAATCCCTAATTATTTTCTTCTCAGTCTGAATCCAGCTTTTTGGTCATTGAAGCAATGATGCCTGGACCTTATCAGTAATTTACCTGCTCCGATAAGCTCCCAGAACATGTTTTCCCTGGTACAGTACAATATAGTCAGTTGTCTTCCAGATAGATATGTTTCCTGTTATGTTTTCCATACACAAAGAGCAAATGCCCTCTCCAGGGAGCGACTGACTGATTAGTTTGGATTATGAGCATAACAAAACAAGAAAGAACAAAAGTAAAGGTTTCTTGGGACAGGGCATAAAGTGTATCTCTGCTGACAGACTGCACCGAACTGAACACAAAATGGCTGCTTGCTTCTCTCTGCTGACAGCAGAGATGTAAAGAATTGGTGCAAAGAAAGCAGATGGAATAACATGGACGTTGCAGAAAGGTGCCAAAAGGCCCAGCTACAAAGTTCTATCTAGAGCCACATTCCAGCTACATGTAGGGGTGATTGGCTCTGCGGTTCTGGTTCAGGTCTGGGTCTAGATTAGACCAGAGCTATGTTCACTCCCATTAAAGTCAGCAGATGTGTTGTCTGCGTAAGGACTACACAGATTGACTGAGCAGAGCTGTACAAGTGTTATAAACCGCGTTATTTGCTGATTGCCATAGTGCCTCGCACCTTGGCCTCTCCCATTGGCTCTTGAAAAGCAGACGTGAAGAAACCAAGGCCATGGCACTAGGTTTGTCTCAGGCCTGTAGAATTCTGTGATGCGTTTTTATAGACGCTTCGCTTTGATTACACATTTTCTTTGTGCCAGCCTCGTCGCCTCTTTTTAAGGCATTGCTGCCGATTGCTTCAGCCTGCTTTATCCTCCCAGATGTTCCCACTGAAAACACGTACACGAAAAACCTTCTCTGGAGCTCTCCTGACCACGTGCCGCTCTCATCCCTCGGTTCCCTGGGACCTACAGACAACTCGTGACTCCGTCCCAGGCCTCCTCCTTTCAAAGACACTTTCCTTGTGTGTTTGAAATGGATCAACCAAATAACAATGGGGAGGGGAGCTATATCCTCTGTTTCTCTCCTCTCTATGGGTGGAAGACATGAAGAGCTACAGTGCCCTTGTTCGTATGACACAGCTGTATTGCCTTCTAGTGTCACGGCCAGGCACTGCTGTTATACACTACGCTAGCGGTCGGGGCAGCACTGTACACAGTGCAGCGTTCTTTGCACTGGCGAATCATTTGTGTTTGGTTGTGGATTTGACGCAGCATGGTCCCTGTGGCTCACACAAGTGAGTAAGAGTTTGTGGGATGGCCCTTTGCAGCCCTGATCATATAAGCTGGGTGGGCCCCGGTGGAAGGGACGATGACTGTTGGTGGCTGGCCTCCGGAAGGATGCAGAGATCTGACACCAAGCCAGGAAGTTCACAGTGATGCATGGGAGGCCAGGGGCAGCAGCTATAGGGCTGGTCCCCGGCAGGTCCCTAAACTCTCTGGCAGTGCAGTGCCATTGGACCTCTAGGGACTGCAGGGCTACAGAGAGGGATGGACCCTCTCGTGTCTGCTCCGGTCCTGGCTCTCTGCCTCCAGTCCTCTCTGCCTGCACACGTTCCCAGACGTGCAGTAAACCCTCAGGCGGAGGGAAGGGAGGGAGGATGGCTGGCACCACACACTAAGTGGAGACCCCCTTTCGCTTGGTGAAATCTGCGGGCAGAAAATCTCCTCCATGTATGAACCTAGGGGGGACAAGATCTAGGCCATTGTCATTATTTATTATCTCTTAGTGCCCAGGTGTGCTAGGCCTTTCCCAGAAAACTGGACCCTGCCCCAGAGCGCTTACAGCCTTTCCGGAGGCCCAGCTCCACGAGTTGCAAGATAAATCAGGTGCTATACAGGGCAGCATGGTCCAGTGGGTAGGGCACTGCAGACTGGGCTCTATTCTTGGCCATGCCACTGACCTCCTACTTCATCTTCCCCTGGCTCTGCCTCTGGTTCCCCTCCCACACCTTGTCTGTCTACTCTAATCTCTCCAGAGCAGGCACTGACTCTTGCCTTGTCTTTGCCCAGCAACAGGGCCCTCTCATCCTGGCTGGGGACTCTACGTGCTATTGCTATTTAAATAATAGAAATTACCCATCCGTCCAACTGTCTCGGTGTTTGGGTTCTGTCCTGTGCCTGCCAACAAAGGTTCTAACTGTAGTGTGGAGATTTGTGCACAATGCAGCTTTCAGTCACTGCTGAATTCAGATGAGTAGCTTGGAAATTTAAGGTTCCTCTCCCTAGGCTGGTGCTTTGGTGTTTCCAGTTTCTACTCCTCTCCTCTGGAGCTATAGCTATTCGAGATTAAGTACTGATGATCCTGGCTCCTCATGAAATCACATCTCTGGACAAATAATGGGAAAATGCCAATGTTTCCTGGTGTACCTCTCAGCTCTTGTAATTTACTGGGAGACCTGAGATCACTATTTTTACCTTTCATAGGTGGAAATCAAAGGCTCCTGTTATCCCTGCAGAGCCAACGCAGCTAAGGAAGGAGGTGTTGGAGCATATTCGGGCTCAGGCAGCCTCAGCAGAATTGCTAGTTAGATTCCAACCGCACGGCAAAATCCTGCGCCCCGTTATGCCTGCATGTAGGGGTAGCTGACAGCAGAATTTGGCTTGCAGAATCGTTATCCCTGATGATGGTAGGTGAGCCAGAAAGCACAATGATTCTCAGATCTCAGGGTGCGTTTGCAGGGCTGGCAGTGAGAAAACAACAGTTTCTTTACTGCTAAGCTGAGCCAGTTTGCTCTACGATCTCTGCGAGGCGAGAAGCATGACGCTCCACAGTGCCATGTGTGCAATCAGTTTCCAGAGTGGTACTGTGGCGTAGGGCCTGTGGGCTTGTGGTATCAGACATTTGGTGTCACAGGCACCAAACGGTTGCAAAGAAGAACATTAATGCCCGTTAAATAAGGAACCAGTTTCAGTGGCTCGTAGTCCTGTATTTGCCCCTGGCTGCACAGAGCCAGTCCTGCACTGAAGGCACGTACTGCAGAACACAGTTAGTTAACTGCTGATTAGGGAACAAGTCCCAGCTTGTGAATCCTGGGCTCAGTGGCTGCATCGCTGCAGGCCTTCCGTGTAACGCTGTGAACAGGGACAATCAGAGCGCCTTGGCGAACACTGAGCTCGGCAGTTTAGGATACATCAGCAAAACGTCTGCTGGGACATTTCACTGGCAGCTTGTCCACGCTGTTGTCTAGAGCCCACGCACTTTACCTGGGCAGTTTGCCTGAGGAAGCGCAGCTGCTGTGCTGCAGGAGTCTAGGGAGTGTGCAAGTCTCTGATGCTGCACCCACGTACATAGGCTGTGTTCAGGGGAGGGGACCCCATGGGGCTCAAGGAAGGGGAAGGACTTCTCCTTGCAGGCTGCAGAACAGTGGCAGCTCCCCCACGCCTGCCTCGTCTGCTTCCTCCGAGCTGCTCAGGGAGTAAAACTAGCTAGCGCATGGAGAGATGCACTGCTTCCCCCCGTCCTCCAAAGCTGCCCCCCTGTGCTAGCACCCAGGGAGCGCTGTGGCTGTCCTCTATGGTGCGTAGGAGGTGCAGGCTTCTTGCAGGTTCTCCTGGCCCCTAGGCTCTGGAAAGACATAAGCTGATCTGAGAATCAGGCCTTCTACATAACCAGGGTGGGCAAGGTGGGGCTGTGGCTGCTGTAGACGAAACAAACTACTTGATCCATCCTCCATGGCCAGGCATGTGTGCGTAGCTAGCACAAGTTGATAATTACACGGCAGAGGGTGATTTCTCCACTCCCGAAAGAAACTTCGGTTATCTCCTGGCTAGATCTGCTTTGGTGCCGTTATACAACTCGTTACAGCTGGGTACCAAGGAACCCCAGTCAGCTGAGTCTCTCTGAGGCCTGTACGCAGAGGTCTCAGCCTTTGATCGAAACACTGAACAAACATTACGATGCTCCACTGCCATGTACAGTCCTCACCCCTTAGGTAGCTGGGAGGAGCACCTGGGCCTAAGCAAAGGCTTAGTTGAGAGGGGATCTTCTGGGGCACCTGGACTGAGCAAAAGCAAAAGCTCTCCTGGTAGAGAGGGAGTATAGCAGGGAAGGATTGCTGACTGCTCCAGGCAGCAGGAAATCCACAGGCCTTACCCCAGAAGATGCTGCGGAGACTTTTCAGTTTCATCTTGGCTCTAAGACTGGAGCCTTTAAATCCCTGCACAAGAGACCCTTTCAGAAGGCTTTATTAAAGGAGGTAGTGTGTTTTGGCTTCTCCTTGATAGGGTTGTTTAAATGATCTCCTTGGTACCTCCTTAAGGAGGGAAATTGAGGCAGGGCCCAGCAGAGCCCCACTCAACTGCTTGGGAGGCAATGCCCCCTGCCTTCTATGCACGGCAAGGATAATTGTCCTCCTGGGTCAGCTATGGTCTCCACCATCCCAGCTGCACAGATTAACCTGCGGCTAGCCAGAGTCACTTGCAGAGATGAAGGCACATAGCGCCGAGGTGTGTGTGTGTACATGGATCATGCTGCTGGAGCCCTTGGCCCTATCCTGGCTCCACTGTTGGGCATCTGCCAAGCAGCCGAACCTTGTGCTGGAACTGAAGTGAAGCATTTATGCCTGGCGCTCTGACTGACACTTCTCTCGTAGGCCATAGGCAGGGATGTACCAGGGGAACCCATGAGGGTCCTAAACTACCTTCTCATTGAATTTAATTGGGAATTGGGCACACAGCTCCGGTGAAAACCCCAGTCATAGGTTCAAACTCCAGCCAGCAGTTGGCCCTGAAAGCTACTTTTGGAGGAGAAACCCGGTTGGTGTCCAGTGCTCAGAGCCAAAGATCCTACGCTGCCAAGCTACATCCTCTAAACACCTTCCTCGTTTACTTTGGCCATCTTGCCAAATTTTGTAGAATCTTTCATCTCTCCACGCCTTGCCAGGATTAACTTTCCTCGGCAGACAGCTCTGCAGCTAGTCAGAACACACCTTTTAGCTAAACCGTTTGAAAGGACCTGCCACTTGCAAGGGAATAAATCTGCGGATCCAGCTCTGTCTTTCATTTTTCTTTAACAGGCACCATGTATTCTAGGAGGTTAGGTGGACCTCAGTGTACTGAGGATAAAAATTTCGTGTAATATGAGATTAAGTACC
This sequence comes from Mesoclemmys tuberculata, assembly GCA_007922155.1. NCBI lineage: Eukaryota > Metazoa > Chordata > Testudines > Chelidae > Mesoclemmys > Mesoclemmys tuberculata. The sequence goes on from ML675637.1 coordinate 4,751,796, forward strand.
ATGCAAAATATTTATGTGATGAAATCTTAATGGTAGTTCTGAAGGACTGTGGGAGGGCAATGCTGAAAAGAAATGTTACAATCTTTTGGTGGATCACAGCTTTGACATATACATGATGAAGGGACCTAAAAGTGACATAAGAGAAGGTATTTTTAATTAGGAGATTGGGTCTCCTGCATTTAAGGTCTAGTATGTAGTTTTTTTAAAAAATAAAATCAATATGCTTTACCAAACCTAATAGGAACAGAAATATTAAGTATTTCATTTAACTTTAAATGAAAATATTTTGGGCTTTTAAAAAAAGTAAACATCCCGCTGTAAACTTTACAATCCAAACAACAGCTGGGCATTCATGAGAACTCCAACATGAAACTAATTAAAAAATTAAAGATGAGCTGACTAGATTGGATCTAGACTGGGAGCCAAATTTCCCACAAAGTGTGTTTGTATTTGTATGTGGGGTTCTAGGTTGGCCCATTACAACAGAAAAGGCCAGTGACAAAGCTTGGATCTGAATCCAAACTTTCCCAAAGGTCAGGACTGCTCAGAACTAGGGTTTCGGTTCAGGCCCATATCTGCTAGAAAAAGGGTGAGATTGACCAAGCCATTTTTATCATCCACTTTGAATGAAATCCAAAAGTAAACATCATCATACAGAGATTTTACTTAATAATCAGAGTTCTTACTAGCATCGCAGGTTATGATGGTTTTTAAATATGCAACTTTTAGGTGGATAACATCCCTTTAACAAAGGCAGTTACTAAATGTTGCAACACCTGGAGTTAGACAATAACTTGCTCTTATCTATGTTATCATGGAATGATTGGCTCCTCTTTCGCCTGAAGAACTCTTTAATTGGTAAGCTCCTTGGGGCAGGGGTCAGTACCAAGCAGAGATTGGATGCTGGTTGAAACTAAGTAATAGTTGTAAACTCTACACGTGGTTCAGACGTGTATTAGTGACAGGCCAACATTGGACCATTTATCCAAGAGCTTCGAAATTCTGGGAGGTTCAGATAAATAGCACCTATATCTGAATTGCCCGTGGTCTCGGTTACACCGAGAGATGAGGCCTCGGAGGTAGTCCCTCCATGGAGCAAAACTAGCTAATGATGGAAGAGACCTTTGGGAGTGTGTCTTTATGGCCCCTCTGCCCATCCACCAGTGCACTCATGAGTGAGTGGCTATTATGTGCCCCCTAGTTTATAGACAGGCATGTAGATTGTAAGCTCTGGAGAATAAGTGCCGTTTCTCACTAAATGTCTGTACAGCACTGAGCACGGTGGGGGTCCCGATCCCAGTTCAGGCATCTAAGTGCTACTGTAATACAAATGATGGCATGAAATGCACTGAGAGATTCTACTAAAACGATCACTGCATTTACAACAACGTGCTCATAAAATGTCCGGCAAGCCTGTTGCCGTGGAAAATAACTCCAGCAAACAAAATGTATGTACTCTCATATTCACTGTAACACATATTCCTTCAGCCTGAGCTGGAATTGTCTTTTGACAGGACTTGCTCTAATTATTCTGGTAGAACTCCCCATGTGGACACACTTGTTCTGGTATAAGACATATACCAGTTTAGATAACTACAGCGCTATAACTATACCCGTGCAATTCTGCCAGTAAATTTCCCAGCGCAGACGTGTCCTAAGACAAAACCATCACGTATGTTCCCATTGCATCTAAGTTGAGCGAGGGCTCCTGTCTCCAGCCACATCACTTTCTTTCAGGGCAGCAATGGGGAGACAAGATGAATTCTGTGCAGGTACATGGATGGAGAGATGCATCACTCTGTCATTAATGTTTAATACCGTTGAGAATACTGTTTATGTTGCTATGGGAAGCTCACCCTGGCAGTGCGAATGCTACTCAAAGCAATGGCAGCTGACAAACGAGGAGAGATATTTTCTTTTAAAACAATGTCCACGAAGGGCTGGCTTTTATTGTTTCGTTCTTTCTGAGACATGTTCTGTGGGCGCTTGCCATGACAGCACTCCACTCACCTCTGGGGGTTTGTAGAGGAGACCAAAGCTGACATGTAGAAAGAATGATCCTTTGTAGTCCCTAACCCTGAATGTGTTGGTAGGGAGAACACAGCCCCCCCATCCCCAAAATCAAAACTCTTGCCAAGGTGATACAGATTTAACAATAACCCGTCATAACATAACAGTTCCTGGCTGCCCTGCCAAAATTCTCTGCGAACGTAAACCCCCAAATAAACACCAACCTAACAAAAGAGTGGCAGGCTTAACGATGGTCTTCTGGCTGTGCTAATCACGGCCACGCGGGCTCAGAGCAGGTGAGACATAGATGCAGCATGATGATGACGCCAGTCCACCTAAGCACCCACCTAACACTAATGCAGTGAGCACTAAACTCCCACTTCCGTTGCACAAAGCATTTAAGCATGTGCTTACCTGTAAGCGCCTGGTCACAGGGTGGTTTGCCTTTGGGCTGAGACCGACCTGATTGCAAGATGAGCCCAGCTGAGAGGAATCAAGAAATTCAAATATAAAAGGCATCAGGAGGGTGCAGGGCTAGAGCTGCTATAGGGAGGGAGGGAGGGAGGACGGACGGACGGACGGACGGACGGACAGACGGACGGACAGACAAACAAACAAAGACAAGAGGCTGGGTGCTAAGCTGGGGAATGGCAGATGACTGCATGGAGTGGGAATTGATGGAAGGCCCTGTTTGTTTTGGGCTTTTGGCGTTTTATGTTTGACACACTTTGTTTTCAGCCTGGTGAAGCGTGAACTAAGGCATTTTGGGCTGAGCAAGTGATTGGAAGCCGTGTGAGTTCCTAAAGGGCTGCTGGGGAAAGGGAACTAGAGGTGGGGGTGGCTATGGAACTACAGTGGTGCTTAAATCTCACTGGAGCAGATGGGGCTGCTTGCTTTCTTAAGGTGAAGGATGCATTTAAATACTTTAAGTGGGTGACTTCAAAGAGACCATCGGAACCTGTTTGTTTTTTCCAGCTGTCATGTTTCACCAGTGCCCTCCCCTGAAATCTCTTTTGGCAGAACTCTACTCCCTGCTGTTAGAGCACCCCTCCTTTGACAAAAAGTGGGGGGTTGTTGGGAAAGCTAGTTGCAGGTTCCATTGTGAATTCACTACGATAGCTTCATAGGAAATATCTAATGTGAAGAGGGTCCCTAAGATGCAATCCAATGGCATTGTGCCATGCTCTGGAAAGTTGGGCCCTTTGGCTCTCCATGTCCTTTGTCATTCTGATGGCTGATTTCTAAGTGCTTGATCCCGTGCCAATGAATTCAACAGGAGTCTTTTTGTAGACTTTAATGGGAATTGGATCTGGTCATAAATATGGTGTGGTTTAGCATGTATATTCCTGGCCCCTCCCTGCTCATGTGATTCCAATTATTGTAAAACCCAAACACAGCTTATGCCATTGATTTTTGCAGTGATCTGGATTCATACGAAGCCACATACACAATATCCTATTCTCATGCTTTCAATGACCTCTGTTAATAATCACATTTCTCCCTTTGTTGAAGTCTAAACCTTTTTATATGACTAGAAATCTGTGTGTATGTGATGCTAAATGCTGATTAATTTTGTGTACTCTTACGACCTTTCAAACAGTGTTACATTATATTAACTTCATGTGACCAGCCCATTTGCCTGTCTGATGCAACTCTAAGCACGTCTTTCTTGCAATGCTGGACAGTGCAATCAGATAAAATAATTCACAGAACAGGAGCCAGACTCCATTGCCTTAGGCCTGTTTTAGTTTATAAAAGCTATAAGGAGACTTTGATTCAACTCATTTGTTTCTATTTTTTTACTGTAACCAGAGTAGAGCTTACTGAGGGGTAAGATTTCTTTGTGATCTTGAAATAGTGTCAGATGGGGAAGAGTATCTCATAGTAACAGATTATGATTAAATATATCACAATGAGCAATAGTTTCTACTCAAAATGTTATTTATTTAGTGCCTTTAAAAAAAAAAATCCTAGAGGAGACTTGAAATGTGTCCAGAGGATTTAAGACTGCAAGTCTCTCAAATCCCACTGAAGGTCGATGGGGACTTTTTTTTTAGTACAATTCTTGACACGTGCTGTGGTTGCACAACTTAAATTCATCTTAACCGTGTGAAAATGCAACACAGTTGCCTTTGAGAGAAACGAGAGGTTGTGGCTTGGTGACTTATAGTGAGAGGATGGATTTGAAATTATTTATTCATGTCCCATTTATTGCGTGGTTAATTTAAAAAAAACCCAAACCCCTCAGTCACATACTGCTAAGTTCATAGGACTAAGTTATCTGTCTAATCGTCGCCTCCTTGTCAGACGTGCTGAGCGCCCACCGCTCCATCTGAGCTCAGTGTGAACTGCAGCTGCTCAGTGCTTGTTGACACTGATGCACTCAGGGGGCCAGGTTTCAAGAACTCGGCATCCTTTGAAGCGTCTCCTTTGGGCCCATCTTTTCATAAGTGCTCAGCACTCCACTCTGGTCACTTTATTTTGTTGTGTAAATGGGTGCTGGGCTCATACAGGTGAGGAACCTATTCCTGGTGTCTCCCTGGGTAGCTTCTGAGATCTTCTCTTGGGTGCTGGCTTCTGTGGATAAAGTTTTATGTACGGAAGCTAAATTGACATAAGCTGCCATAAAAACGTCTGTACAATGGGTCACACTGATGTAACTAACATGGCTTCTGCCTCCTGTAGACAAGGCCTCTGCTATTGTACCGCCGTGACCAGCAACAGCTTTGGAGAGGAGGGTTAGGGCAGGAGGGTGCCACTTATGTCCCCTTTGTGCCAGTTCGAGTGAGTGGGAGGCTGGGAGGAGCGAGCCACGGCTCAGCCCATTCCTCTCCCCTCTACATCTACTCCCTGCTTACAGCCAGTGGGGCAGGGAGTAAAGGTGGAGGGGAGCACTCCACACCATACCTGGACCCAAGAGCAGGGTAGTCTGAGCATGGGGTTATTTCCTTGCTTTGCCAAGGAAGACAAGGCACAGTCTGGTTCTCAGGATTTACTCAGCCCTGTTTGAAACAAAGGTGAGTTGAACCTGAATAAGAACCGCAGCATTTGTCTCTCTGTGAACCGCGCCTCTCTCAAGAGAGTGAGAGTGCAGTCCACGTTTCCCTAAAGATGAAAGTCACTCCTGTCAGTGCAAGAAAGCAGATGGGTTGGGGGGATATGTGTCTACTGAGACGATTCAAATTCCAGAGCTGCGAAGACAGCTGTGAGGCCCTGAAGCAATCCACTTGAACGTGAACTTTGGCAAGGAACCCAGGTATCTGGAAAAACAATCACTCATGCAAAACAATTCTCCTGTACACACACAGATATAGAATGAGAGACAAGGGGTGTGAGGTAATCTTTTATTGGACCAACTTCAGTCAGTGAAAGAGCGTTTGAGCTTACTCCGAGCTCTTCTGAAGTCTGGGAAATGCACTTGGCGTATCACAGCTAAATACAAGGTGGAACAGATTGTTTAGCATAAGTAGATAATTTGTTCCACCATGTGTCTATCTATGACACTGAGTAAGCTTCCCAGACCTGAAGAAGACCCCTGTGTAAGCTCAAAAATGTCTCTTTCCAACAGAAGTTGGTCCGCTAAGAGATGACTTTGGCCCCAGGATAATAGAGAGAACGTCACTGCAGACAGAGACTGGTGATCTTAGGCTATGTCTACACTACGCTTATGTTGGCATAAACTTATGTCACTCAGTGGGGTGAATGAATAAATCACTCCCCGAGCAATATAAGTTACCTGACATAAGCACTGGTGTGGAGAGCTCCTGGGGCAGCTCTGCCACTGTAAATGCTCTAGTGCAGGGGTCTCCAAACTGTGGGGCACCCCCCCAGGAGGGCATGGAGGAATGTCTGGGAGGGCACAGTGGGGCCTGGACCAGCCCCCAGGGGCTGTGGGGAGAAGCGAAGGAAGGCCACCCAGCCCCCTTTTGCCTCCTCTCCACTCCGGCCCTGGAGCTGTGGCCCTGGCCCCCACTCACAGCCCTGAACCCCGCAGTGCTGGCACCAGGGCTGCAGCTCTGCCTCCCCCCCCCCGTGGCCGAATTGCAGCCCCTAACCGTGGCTCTGGCCCTGCTCCTGACTGCAGCTCCTGGGGGGGGGGGACGCAGACCAAGTAAGGGGAGCTGGTGCATGTGACTCAAAATTGGGGACCACTGCTCTAGTGTAGCCATAGATAGTTAGCACTGAGACCTGAGGAAAATATTGGCCAGGGCTACTCGTGCCCATTTCAAGCAAGTGGTATATAGAAAGTCAGTGCCCCCTTCTACTGGGGGGTGGGAGGGGAAGTTCCATAATGTCATCTCATTACTAGAGCATTTCTGTTTTGTGGCTTCAGTGTTTGGAAGAGAAGGTCAGAGGGGACTGGGTGTCGTGAAATGGCTGTGCTCTGATGCGCTTTCATCCTGTGTTGCCTTTCCCACCTGTGAGAGGTGGGAGTCCGGTACTATCACCCTGATTTGGTAGCATTTTATGACCATTTTGTAGGAGCACACAGGACAAGGCCCATGCTGGTTCTAGTCTAAAAAGTGACACTGTACATGTGTGCCTTCTCACCAGGTTGTCGTACATGTTCTGAGGGAGATCTGCTTTTGCCGGAGGCAGAGATCAGGCTTTGCTACTTGTTACCCTGAAGAACAGTGCAGCCAACTTGGCTGTGGGAGAGGGAATTGGATTCTGGCGAACCTTTGTTCTCAGCCATCAACTGAAGTGTTAATTAAATTCCACTTGGAGTCTAGGTACTGCTGCTTTGATATACATTCGCAGCCTCATGAACAGCGTTGGAGTTGGAAAGATGTAATGCAAGGCATAGCTGGAAGACAGTGGTTCGTACAAGCGCAGCAGAGGGCAGAATTTGGCCCCTGGAAGTAGAGTGTTTCCAGGCTGCGTTTGTAGAGTTGGCAGTTGGAAAAACCTTCGTTTTACTTCGTTTCATTTGGTGTCCATCAAGGGTCAGCAAACACTGGGCCTACGGCTAGTGGCTTTGGAGGAAGGGCACATGGATCCCTAGAGAATTTTGATGGCAAGGAATTTTCTCACTTTTCTGACACTTTCCAAATTTAAATTTTCTTACATTTTCCATTTGACAATGGTGGGGGAAATCCTTCTTTCTGCAGATTAAGCCCCTTCTTCCCTATTTGAGGGAGAGGGTGTGTGTGTGGGGGAGGTGGAGGGGAAGAGGTCTCAACTTTTTTAATTGGAAAATGGTGGAAAAAATAAGAGGGGAGAGAATGTCCCCACTTCTCCCTCATTTCCTCCTTCTCCCTCCCAGTTTTTCCAATGGTCATTGTCTTAGGTTCCATTCTGTGGTCTGGTGGGGAGTTTACCCCCCATCACCCTCCAACAACTTAGCCTCTTCCCATCACATCAGTCTCTCCACAGTGACTCCTCCTGTCCCCCACTCCTAGACCTAGTTTCCCTGTATAGTCATCCCCTGTTCCTCTTGTCATGCTGTCTGGAATGGCTCATGACCCCAAGTGCCAACCTCAAGGCAGAGTGTCAAAAATAGGGCACACATCCCAATCTGGTGGTATTCTATCATTAGATTTCACCAATTTAGTAAAAAAATGTCCTGGATCAGTATAACAGTTACCATGGAGTCACAGACAGATCCCTTAGGCTCTCCAGTCTATCTTCCCACCCAAGCAAGCTGGATTTTTATTTTTTATTTTACTTGTATTTTTTTGATAAGTGGTTACTTATACCAAAATTCACAAAATATAGGTCTCTTAAAGTCCAAAGAGAGCAGTCACTTGCCCCAGGTCAGCTGGTATCCCAGATCTCACACTGAAGGCAAGGCTTGTAGCCAATTCTCTAATAAACAAAGGTTTGTTTAACTAGGAAAAAGAAATGAGAACTACTTACAGGTTCAAGCAAGCATACAGCACAAAGGAGCTGCAGTCTAAAGTCTAAGACTGCCAGTTGTAGTGATCAGTCAATTCAAAATATCTTTCAGGGCCAATCCACGGATAACCATGGGAGATTTCTCATTGCAGTTAGTGGCTGGCCCTGTGAGAGTTCAAACAGCAGAGATGAAAAAGCAGGATCACAAGAAAGTTACTTTTTACATTTCCCCTTCCCAGTCCAGGGGAAAAGCTCCTCTGCATGGAGCATTTGCAAGGTATGATAGGCCCATTTACCAATCCTTTGTATTGTGATTGATATTTTTTTTTTTTAAATTCCTCATTGAATCTTGCTAGACCTCCTGAATGGGCATGAAGGGGGAGACGATTCCTGGGCTCACATGTTCAGAGCAAACATTTCTAAAGTTATAAAGCAAAACTTACATATTTCCTTATAGCACAGAATACAGACGTTACAAGTACGATGAATGCATGCAGCAACTTACACACATTTCATGGATCCTAAACACTAAATACATGCTTAGTTTTGTTCAACATAGGTATTAGTCTAACATACAGGTGAGCTGCTTTGGTTGCCAGCTATGAGTTTGTTAGGTCTTAGCTAATGCCTCTGGCCTTGGCCAGAGCTGGCCCTTGGTTTACCAGCATCACACCCCCCAGCCCCTCCTTTGTCTCTGGTCAGCCCCAATTTTTCTGCTCTTGGCTCCTGACCTGGCCTGTCTTTCATCCTCTTTAGGCCATCTGTATTACATTAGCCTCAGTATTACACACCTGCTTAGATAAAACTCATCCAACAGTGCCCTCCTCGCTCTCAAAGTGATGCTTTCTTGATAAAGATGGAAACTTTTCAGTGACGATCGCAGCCGCCTTCCGTGCTGTGATTTCATACTAGGCACACTGGACCCAGTGACAGACAAATTACCCTCAAGTGGGGGTTGTTTCTTTTTCATGTCCCAGTGTTGCCTTTGAATCTCTGCTGTTGCCACTGTCATGCAGGGCTCTTGCTTTCTGAAGACCTCTAGAGCCATTAAGATAAAAGTGAAGTACAGCAGCGTAGTTCAGGAGCTTTTCACATGCAGCTCACTTAACACAAAGCCCAGAAAGCAGCCAGGAACCATCTGAGCTGGCTGGGCAAACATGAGCTGCCACTGTGTTGCAGTGAAGAAAGCCTATTTTATGGTGTTGTGATCAGAGACTCCTTGAGGAACTAACTACAAACGTGCATTTTCTTTAGGGCTTGGAAGAATGATGGCAGGGGGTAGGGGGAAGAGTCTGTAAAAAAGATGTGGGGTTATGGGGGATAATCAGCTCAACAGAAAGGCCCGCTGTGATGCTGTAGCCAAAAGGGCTAATGCAAGCCTTGGATGAATAAACAGGAATCCCAAGTAACCTCTCTGCTCTTATTTTACCCCTATATTTGGCACCAGTGCAACAGGTGCTGGAGTCCTGGGTCCAGTTCTGATGTCCAGAGTTCAAGAAGGAGGTTGATACTGGACTCAGCCTAACAGTGGTTCCCAACCTTTTTGGCTCAAGGGCCATAAATTTACAACCCGGAAGGGTCACCAGTCTATCAACCCATAAAAAACGTATGGACGTATACACCATTAAGAACTACATATTTAAAGTAAATGTTGCTACACGTGTGCTCATTTTTACATTCACTATTTCACATCTACAACTTACTCCCAGTATGTCACACTCGCAGACAAAGCACTAGTGTAGATGAGTGATTGTTACGACACACTGCATCACGTGGCCTAGCAGCTAAGTCTCGGTGGGCGGCCTGCTAAGTGTAGGTCAAACCCAATAGCACTGCAGCCAGATGGAAGGAGTTCAGCGAGGAGGCTTCCTCCTTGCTGATCTCCCGTCCCCCTGGCTGCAGCAGGGAAGCTGCATGCATGCTGTAGCGCTGTGCGCTCCAACTGGGTCCCTAGGCAGTGGCTCCCTGCTGCAGCCATGGGCATGGGAAATAAGTGCTCTCCTCCCTCTGGCTCCAGCAGGGACCCCAGTGCCTAAGAACCAAGGCAGAGTGCTTTGCTCTCTGCTGGAGCTAGGCGAGGGAGGGAGGCTCCCTTCTGCAGACAGCGGGGCCACTTTGAAAGACTACGCAGGCCACATTTGGCCTCCAGGCCACAGGTTGGGAACCACACGGTCAGAAGGGACCATTATGATCAACCAGTCTGATCTCCTGCACAACACAGGCCACAGAACCTCACCCACCCACTCCTGTAACAAACATTCTACTGGAACATGCGGCATCAATTCCACTACCGCTTGCGTGATACGTAACGACTCTACCATTTGAGCTAAGGTGGAAAGAATTCAGAAAAGAGCCATGAGAATGGTTAAAAGGTTAGACTACATGCCTCACAGTGAGAGACTCAAGGAGTTAAATATATTTAGCTTAACAAAAAAGGTTAAGGGGTGACTTGGTTACAGTCTATAAGTGCCGATGGGGAACCGGGGGGGAGAGGGGGTTACTTGCAGTACCTACATTTACATTTTAGTGTTTTGTTTAATGTTTTAAAAATAGAATTGAAAGAAATGTTGAAATGAAGAGTCCTTTTGAACAACCAAAATGTTTTGTTTTTGAAAAAATCAAAATGAAACGTTCTGGCTTTTTCAGATTTTTATTTTTCATCACAAAGATTTCAGCAAAACTGACACAAATTTGCAAAATTTTTCAGTGTTACAGAATCTGCATTTTTTTTCCTAAAAGAAATTTGGGCTGAAAAATGTTGCTTAGCTCTAGTGTCAACCTCGAACATTCAAAAATCATCACTCAGGTCCAAAATCATGTGACTGGCTTAAAACTCCTGAGATTTTTTTTTAAAAAGAAAATCCATGTTGGGTTAATTTCTGAGCTTTTCAGATGCATTCACTTCACATTTTATGTTTTTCCTCAGAAACAATGAGGGCTATTATCTTATTAAAAAAAAAAAGAAAGAAAGCTGAGAGTCTCACTTAATCCCATGACTCCAGAAGCTGGGGCATTAATAGAAACACCAAGTACTCTCTGTAATAAGGGTGGCAAAAATTACTGCCCCTTGGGGCTGCATATGATAATCTTGAGAAGTTTGAGAGCTGCAACACATGCACAACTTTTACACAGGCATTTTTAAAAATATTAACATCCTACTTACTTTTTTACAGTTAATTACTGCTAGAGTTGGAGGCCTGGTGGGTCTCCATCCGAGCCCTAGCAGGCGTCTCTGGCAGGGCAGAAGCCATAAGACCCCATTCCCCACCACAGGGTAGAAACCCCAAGCTCCTCCCCTCCCTCCCAGGGCTGGTAGGCAGAGAATCGGGCTGGGGATGGGGGTGGGGGCGGTTGTAGGAGGCTCTGTGTTCTATAAAGTCATGAGAATTGCAACATTGCTCCAGGGTTTGCCCTGGATGTGTTGCCCTTCATGAGGTTTTGCACAGGAGGACAGCATGTTGGCAAAGGGTATTTCACTGGATCATATTTAAGCAGGAGGAGGGTCTGCTTCAAGTCAGAGCTGGGACTTGGAGGTCTGGGATGGCTTCCTCTAACAACAGAGGTGATGCCCCTTTCCACCCATGTATTCTGAGATCAGAGCAGGCCAGCCCTGATTTCATGCTTTTCAAAGCCTTAGAAGTCTTAGCAGTTTTATAGGTGTCTAATAAATTTTACTCGAGCACAGGAAACCTAATAAAACCCTGGAAAGTCTAGCCAGACAGTGCCTGACTCTTGATCAGGGCTGTGTCTCTGGACTGCGGTTGCACATAAAGCTCTCTCCTAAAAGCCAGCCTGGGTTTCATCCATGAATAACATAAATAAAATCCTGAAGCTTGTTTGTATTTTAAAGCAGCCCTGGAACAGAGAGTAGCATGCACTGTGTCTAAACGTTTCTGCTCTTCCGTATGGCAGCAGGAGACATGCCACATGCTCCTAACCAGCTGAGGAGGCAATTGACAAGGTAGCAAGGACAACAAAAGGACAATGTTAAAAAGGACACATACCTTAGGCCTTATTTACGCAAGCACTGATGCCGGCAAAACTTTTGTCACTCAGGGATGTGGAGAAAAGAATTCTCCCCCCCCACACTCCCTCCTCCTGCCCTAGCAGCATAAGTTTTGCTGGCATAAGTGCTTGTGTGGATAGTGCTATGTCAACAGGAGATGCTCTCCCGCTGACATAGCTACTACCATTCTTGTAGGTGGTTTTATTATGTTGACGGGAGAGAACACGGCTACACAAGCGCTCTTACAGCAGCTCAGCTGTACCAATACAGCTGGTGTGCTGTAAGTTTTAAGTGTAAACTAGCCCTTTCCATTCCACGTTCTCTCCATCAACTTTCTTTTTCATCTAATTATTAAGTAAGGTGTCGTGATAAAGCCTAGACTCATTCTACTAATTCCTGCAATCAGCTCTGTAAAAGAACGATGCCCTAGTGGTTAGGTCACTAGCCTAGGGATAGCCACAGACTTGCTGTGTGACCATGGGCAAGTTACCTACCCTCTCTGTGCCTATGTTCCCATCTGTAAAATGGGGATAATAGCACTTGCCTACCTCACAGAGGTCTTGGAAACTAACTGTGTTAAAGCTGGTGAAGTGTATGGCAACCTACTGAAGATCGGTGTTATATAAATATTTCTTATTTAAGGAGTTTGGATCAATCTGTGAGAGAGGGTTTTAATATGTCTGTCAAGCTGAAAATTAATCCCACTCAAAAGAACTCGCGTCCTTTGCAGAGACTGTATTCTCCAGGAACGATGTACTGCACTTCAGTCAATGTAAGGCTATTGTAAGATTCAGTGTCTTGGACCCACGCTATAAATGATGTAGTGCTTTTTTGGAAGTGCTGTTTTCTGTCTTGTGAAGATGATAGATTTATAAACACAGAGACTATAGATTTGTGACAGAGGATTTGTAGTAGGACTGACGGATCACTGGCAGTATAGAAACAAGCAGTTTTCAAATTTAGGTACCTAAAGTAGGGATCTAAATCCATATTTAGAAACCTAAGTAAAAGTGGGCTAAGCACCCACAGCTCCTGTATAAATGCTTAACAGCAGCCTTTATTTATTCCAAGGTAAAATGGAACAGATTTTGGATCTTTTGGATTTAACGTTTTCAGTTATGGGCCGAATCTGCATATGCAGTTAGCATGATTGTGAATGGCAATGGTTGATTTACTTGCACTGTTACCATGATTTTAGTCACAAATTAGGGCCCCGACCCCACAAACACTTAGGCATGTGATAACTTGATGTATGTGAATAGCTGCTTTTAATTCAACAGGACTATTGGTACAGAACCAGGGCCGAAGCATGCAATGGCATGCCTGGATTGTATGAAAAATCTGGCCCAAGAGTTGTTTACTTTGCAAATTTGATTAGAGGTCTGCAATTCTCCATTTCTTTCACAGCCTATGGCTTGTCTGCACTTGAAACGCTACAGTGGCACAATGTAGCTCTCTAATGTGTCAGTGTAGACCAGCGGTTCCCAAACTCTTCCATGTTGCGCATCACTAGTATAAAACGCCACCACCTGCAGGTCCCATGCATAATTTTTTGGAGCCCAGTACAAACTTGTAACACAGGCTCCCTCCCACACACATAAATGGGGGTTTCAGCCTGTGCGAAGCCCCCCAGGGTCTCAGGCCCCCAGTAAAGTGTACCTTTTTGCCCCCCATGTGAGGACCCTGCGTCCACCTGTAGTACCACCACCATTTTTTTATAAACAGACTATGTATGAAAACAATCTTAAAACCTAAGTGTTGTTAAAACATGTATCAATAGCATAGCTATGTACATAAAAAGCTGTAGTTTTGCAAAATATTAATAAATAATGTTATAAACTTACCCCATCTGAGATGGTGGAGTGAAACAATTTTTTAAAACAATTCTGCAGTCTTAGAGTATGTCTTCGCCGCCGTCAGATCAAGTCTTTGGGAATCCACCCCCGGAAATCCACTTAATCAATCCACCCACGGAAAAGAAGTAATGGGAGGGCATTTCCCGTGGGCACAGCATAATGGGGACGCCACGCTCATTAGAATTAAGGAAGCCAACAGGAGATACGCAAGCTCCTCTATTTAGCTTGCATATCTCCCGTAGACTGCGGCCGAATTTCGTGGTAAGTGTAGACCAGGCCTTAATTAGTCGGTGGACGCATACCACTGGGAGGTGGCCTGTGTACCACTGGTGGTACGTGTACCACGGTTTGGGAACCACTGGTGTAGACACTACCTGTGCTGACAGGAGTAGGTAATTCATCTCCCCGAGTGGTGGTAGTTAGGTCAACAGCAGAATTCTTCCGTCTTCCGTCAACCTAGTGCTGTCTACACCAGGGGGTAAGTTGGCTTATCTAAGTCATTCAGAGCAACGTAGCTGGGTCAACCTAACTTTTTTTGTGTGGGCCAGGCCTTAGTGTGGTTACGAGCATCTTCACTTAAAGAACCACTACAGGGCATATGGGAAGAGTGAGTTGAAACAGGCTCTAGGAATTTCTGTCGTTCCTCTGGCGATGCTCTGACACACAGTGCCTGCTGGGACGGTAAGTGCAGCTATTCACTCACTGCCCCTTATTCAGGGCTGAACCAAAAGTCCCTGATCTATGCTGAATCAGAGCCAAAATACACAATCTAGTCCCATATGGGAGTGGTTCCTTGCTCCCAAGTTGGTACCCAGAAGAAAACTCTGTCCAAGTAGGTTATATCTACACTACAGCTGCTACAGTGGCACAGCTAGGGCACTGCAGCTGTGCTGCTTACTGCCACAGTGTAGAGATTTCCTATATTGACGAAAGTGGTTTGGTCTGTCTGTAGTTAATCCACCTCTCCGACAGGCAGAACCTAGGCCAACTGAAGAATTCTTCTGTCAACCTAGCAGCGTCTATATCAGGGGCTAGCAGTGCTCAGGGGGCAAAATTTTTCACAGCCCTGAACAACCAAGCTAGGCCCAGATGAATAGCTTGTTAGCAGGACAGGAGAGAACCATGACAGGCTTAACTTACTAGAAACGTTTTCTTTAGTGCTGTGATAGAATTTATCTGCCAACAATTTTGAAATGGTCTGCTATTTCTAACTGGATCTGAATTTTCCCAGCCCCAACCTGCCTTCTGGGGCTTTCCAAAGTGTCAACTTCTTGTTTCCACAGGAGTTATTCTTTTCTCTGGTAATTCTGACACTTTAAAACAACAGCACAGTTCTTTGCAATCCGTGTGGTTTAGAATAGCATTTACACTGATGCTTTCCTTTAAGTAAATGTTGGAAGAATGATGCTTAGCACATCACTGGAGTCTCTTAATGTTCAGAGATTCATGTGAACAATATTAGCTCCTGGAGTGGGGTGAGAGCAAGGTATACTACTTCATAAAGGAACTTGGAAGGAGACAAGAAAGGGCAGCAAAATCATGTGGATCTGAGGGTGTCTATGTATGTGTCTGTGACCTTGTCTACATGCAGAAATTACACTGGTTTAAATTGGTTTTTAATCTAGTTTAGTTAAATGGGTGTAAAACCCTGGTGCAGCCACTCTTATTTCAATTTAGCCTAAATGGAGTCCTAATTCAGTTAAACTGAAATAAGTGTCAACACAGCCATTTGAACCAGCTAGAGTAAATTGGTTTAATATCACACCTTAAGATACACTAGTGCAATTTTCTCATGTGGGCAAGCCCTGTGCGCACATGCATGTTGGGTGTGATAAATGTATGACTATATGAGTGTGGAGGTTTGAAAGAGGTATGAGAGTGCATAGGGTATGTACCTGTGATCAATGTGCAAAATCAGAGAAAATGGAAAAAATAGAAAAAAAGAAGAAATTAGGAGCTGAATAAATCAACTATTTCTCTGAGAGACAAGCGGGGTGAGGTAATATGTTTTACTGGCCCAACTTCTGTTGGTGGAAGAGACAAACTTTCAAGCTACACAGAGCTGTTCTTCAGGTCTGGGAAAAAGCACTAAAACAGCATGTCACAACTAAATACAAAGTGGACCTGACTGTTTAGTAGAAGTACGTAGTCAACAGGTATTGTAAGAGACAATTCAGGGTGAAGTGGTCCATTAACACCTCTCCAGTCATAGGACAAGAAAGGGGGGGGCTAGTGGGTTACAAATTGTTGTAATAAGCCATAAATCCAGTGTCTTTATTAAGACCGTGTTTTTAGTTTTAGAAAAGTTATGAATTTAGAAGCTATTGTGCAGGATGAAGACAGATGTGGAGGGATCGTTTTGTGAAAAGTATTCGCCCACAGGTGTGTTTTGTCTTTTTTCTGTGTGGATTCATTTGAGAGCATAGTGCTTGTCTCGTTTCACCCAGATAGCTGTTATTGGTCCCCCTTGTATTTAGCTGTGACAATCTGACTACTTTCCTTAGACCAGAAGAATAGCTCTGTGTAGCTGATCTCTTTCACCAACAGAAGTTGGTCCAATGAAAGATAATACCTCACCCACCTTCTCTCTCTAATATCCTGGGACCAACACGGCTACAACACCCCCGCAAACAACCATTTAATCCTCCATTCATCCCCATTCCTCATCACTGTGCCAGTTCGCTTACCCGAAAGCTAAAATAAATTAAAATTAAATTGAATAAAATAAAATGAATCCCTCCTCCCTGCTGTAGCCTATAGAATATGTTAAATAGAAATTAGGCTTTGACCTGAAGTTAGTCTAAATGTAGAGGAGTACGGGAAATTGCTCTCGCTGGTGTGAGCAGAAATCAGAGATAAATTGGAGACGGTAAGATGGGAAAATAGACATTAACAAGGACATGACCCAAGGTTATGCTGTGGCTGTGTGTTGCTTAGACCAGATTTCAGCAGGATTTTTCATGAGTGCTTTTAAGAGCTGTGCATATTTTATTTCAATGCCATGTGCATTGATAGCAGGGGAGGGACACGGTGTCTTGCCCAGGCTGAGGTCTGTGTCCTGCTGCCCCCCAGTGCTCCCCCTGTCTCCCCAGCCCCAGGTTCAAGGACACCCCCAGGCCAGCCAGGCCTCCCCAAGAGAATTCGGTTACTAAGCATCTTGTGAGTCCTTAGCAACCCTGCCTCCTCCTCCCTCCCTCCCCTTCCATCCCCTCTTCACCAATGGCTGAGGTCGGGATGGCGTGTGTCACAAAGGAGGGGGGGGGCAGAAGCCCGGGGGGGGGGGGGGGGGGGCGGGGGGAATGCTGCTGAGCACTGAGTGTGCCTGTGGATGCAGGAGGCTTCCTCCCTCCTCAGCACCAGCCAGCAGACAGGTGAGTGCCTGCACCTCCCACCGCCATCCAGGCGGCCCCCGTCCCACCAGCCCAGCTGGTGGCTGCTCGGGGAGACAGTGAGGAGGGAGCCCCTGGCCGGGGCTGCTGGGGACCTACACATTTAGAGGAACCCACCAAGCACCAGGGCAGCACAGGAGATGGGGACCCAGCCCCGCTGGCCCTGCCCAGCCCTGTGTGAGCTCCAGGGGAGGGGGGAATCATTTACTGGGGAGGGAGGCAAGGGAATTTTGGAGGGCTACTCCCGAAAAATGTCTTGTCCCCAGAACTAAATGTGTGCAGGTAAAGTGGGGGACCGGGAGATGCTGTTAGTGGTCACACAGACAATTAACGGTGGGAGTGACATCCAGGGACATTTATCCCCCACCCTCGGAACATGCTCTGTCCCCCTGGTATGTGTTTAGAGGGCTGAGGGGGTCCTGTGTGCCGGGGGTAGATGGGTTAGGAGTTTTTGGGGAATGGGTCATACAGGGATGTGGAAAGGAACTTACCATTTAGTGGGAGAGGCACAGCAACGTAACTCTTATGACTCCCCCAACCACCTCTTCCCCCTACCTATGTGTACATCAATAGAGGAAGGACAAGCATTTTTCAGGAGGGAAAGCCAGGGAAATTATCCCCCAGACTCCAAAACTATTTGTTTCCCAGGTCTAAATATGTGCAGTGGGGATAAAGAGAGTCCAGTAATATAGCTGCAGGGGGACAACAGGGTTGCTGTAATTGATTAGTGGGAGCTGGTCTTGGAAATTTCATCCCAGTCCAAACAGCTAAAAGGGCCACGTTTTGAAAAGCTTTAGCTAATTTTGGGTGTCCGGCTTGAGATGCTATCAGCCTGATTCTTCATAGTGGCTGAGCACTTGTAGCTTCTGTTGATCTCAGCTGCAGTTGTGGGTGCTCAGCACCTCTCGAGATAAGTACTAGATGTCTTAGGCTGAGCGTCCGGATGCCAAGGCAGCCGAAGGGGGAGGGGGCACTTAATTCCAATAATTTCACAGGTGCAGAGAATATGCTTTCCCCCCACTTAGTCATCTCTCTTCTTCTGTGGTTTGTGTTAGCATCTGCTAAGTTACCTGCTATTTATTACTGCTGTTAATAACACTTTGCACTTCTCAAGCACTGTTCAATGAGCATGTCAAAGCACTCTCAGAGACGCTAGAGATGGAAAAGACCTGTTAAGTCACTAGTCCGGCTTCCAGACATTTGCAAACCTCTACAGCATTTACCCTGGGACCACAGCAGCTTCCAGATCTGTGTGTGGCTTCCTGCCTTCCTCTTCCAGCCCCAACTATCAGTTCCCAGCTCTGAAGTTTAATAGCTTCCTGGCCTTAGGGCATGTCCTTTTCCTCTTCCATGAAGTCTCTAGTTTTCACTGCTTTGCATGATCATTTGCAGCATTATATTTCATATCATTTATATTACGAAGCATTCCTTAGTAATAATAACAAAATAGGTTGCTGTGCTAAAGCAACATTTATTTGAGCACCCCAAACATGAGTTACAGATGTTTATTAGTAGTTAGAAGAGCAGCATCCTAAACTTTCACGTGGCTTTCCCTCCATATTGCCTGATTCTGATATCTCACTTTTTATGACCACGTTATTCCACTGAGCCAGATCCTCAGCTGGTTTAAAATCATCATAGCCTCACTGAAACCCAGCAAAGGATCTGGCCCATTGTATTCAAGGGCATTACTCCTGATGTACAACAATCTGAAACAGGTCTGTAAAGAATCTGTTTTTTGGCTCCTGATGGTTCTTGAGAACCTATTTTTACCCTTCTCATTCCTCTGTATTTTTCTCTGATCTGCATTGTCCTTTGCCAAATAGGTTCAAACATGATATTTGCCTTAGTCTGCTGCTTTGAGCATTTTGTGTGTGTCTCTTCTGTTCCCTTCTAGGCATTTCAGTGATAAATGTTTGGAGTTTATTGGTTTTGCCCTTGTGAAGGAACAGGTTTTCTTCTATTGTTGCTGAGGTGATTAAAACCAAAGAAAACCTCCCTCCCCAGAGGTTTAGAACTTCAAATATAAATCAGTCTCTCTCATGGGGCAATTGGCCAACATAGGTGTAATGGAATAATTATATTGCCATAGCTATTCCAGTATAACTGATTTATGGAGCTACAGTGGTGTAGCACTGTAGCCGTGCTGCTGTAGCAGCTGTAGTGAAGATGTACCCTTAGATTATAAATCCTTTGGGGCAGGAGCTGTCTTTTTGTTCTGTATTCGTACGGCACCTCCCACTAGAGGCCGTGACAGGGGCTCTGAGCGGCTATCCCGATACAAGTACATCAAAAACTGAATGTATTGGTGCTGTTTGTACAGTATAAATATTGTAATAAGTTTAATATGTGAAGAGTTTTTATTTAACTATAAGGAACAAATTTGGGAGAACACCTTTTCTTAAATTTATACGTATACTGTAGCTTTGTAGGCAGTATTGACCATCATCTTACCGCAGAGAGTTGATCCAGTTATAGGAACTGTTGCTTTCTCTCTAATGCAACCAAAGGTCTTTTTTTTTTTTTAAACCAGCAATTAACTCTTGTAACCATAAGAGAGCTCCCCCTTGGCACAACATACCCCTGAATGTGTTTGTGAATGTATTATAGGTATTGTATACAAGTAAATATTTACCTTTGAGTGCTATGAATACTCGGTTACTGGCACACAATTAGCTAATGACCGCAGAATGAAAACAACAATAGCATACACAGTACAGTATGCAGTTATTTGAAACAAAATAACCCCACCTCCCTTGCTACCTGAAAACCCTCCTGTGTGGTCATTCGTTCCAGGGTGACAGTGGGGGAAAGTTTATTCAAATGACTTTTAAAGTGTAACGAAGGTTAAAAGTAAAAGGGCTGACTCTCAGGTAATGGTTTTGTTTTCTATTCAAGTATATTTATTCTAGGTCTCTGACTTTGACATCAAATTTACTCTCCTTGCAAGTCAAAAATAGATGTTTGCTTGCCTTGCTCCACCTTAGCAACACTGCATTTCGTTTCTGAAAGTCAAGCTTGCGTTCATTCTGCTTGGTATCTTGTTTCTTGCTATAGCAGATTTCGGAACTAGGAGTTGCCTGCAGTTTCTGTCCTCCACACACTGGGTAGATACGGGGAAGAGACTGCTCCCTGAAAACCCATGGGACTTGTGGATTTGCCGCTGAAGACAGAATTTGTGCTTGAGCCCCCAATCCTGCAAACACTTATGTACGTGCTGACTTTAAAGCATCTGAGTAGTCCTGTTGATTTTAATAGAGTTATTCAGATGAGTAAAGTAAAACATATTGATTCCTTGACTCTCCCATCTGTATCTATCCACCAGTTGTCTCTCCTCTTATACTTCAATTATAAGTTCTTTGGGGAAGGGACTGTCTTTTTGTTCTGTGTTTTGTACAGGTCACAGTGGCTGCGGCTCTCATACCCCACCGCAGTAATAATAATATGTAAAGGTTTGCAGAATCAGGACATATTGATGATAAATGAGGCAGAATAAAATACAGCTCTTGCTTCTGCACCTCTGTTAGCTCTGCAGCATGGACATTAGTCAAGCTTTGGGATTGTGTAATGCTGTCAGTTTCTAAGCACAAGTTCCTATTCTACTCAGTAGGGAGTTCTGCTTAAAAAGTCGTGGCACAATATGGCCTTTGCGTCAATTCAATACATTACACTGAGCAATATCTACAGTCTTGTCCACACTTGAAACGCTACGCTGATGTGGTTCTTCAGTGTAGATACTACCTATGCCAAGGGGAGCAGTTCTTCCATCAACGTAGATAATCCACCTCCCCAAGGAGGAGGTCAATTCTTCCATTGACCTAGCACTGTCTACATCGGGGGTAAGGTTGACTTACCTATGTCACTCAGGGGCTGTGGGTTTTTCACACCCTGAGCGATGTAGCTTTTTAGTGTAGACCAGGCCTAAGAAACTTCAATCCTTCTGTACACAAATATATGGGACTCTGTGAGATACAGCTTCGCTTTCTACAGTTTTAGGCCTGTCTTCTTGTTGCTCAAATATTGTGCTCATTGGTCTTTGTATCATGAGTTGTATGTCTTTATGGAAGAGGTGTTGTTACATCTAAGTGGGACCTTGCTAAATGAGATTGTTCTCTTTTTTTGTTGGTTTATGCAGGAAGCAAAAGTGAATAGCAGTTTTCCATGATGGAGCTCGTAGGCTCTACTTTAACGGCAACTTATGCCCACCCAAGACCAACACCTACTAACTTCCTACCAGCTATTAGCACCATGGCATCAAGCTATAAGAACCGTTTCCCTCACTACTCATTGACACATAGCTTGAGCCTCCCATGGCGACCCAGCACTTATTATAAAGTAGCAGCCATCACTCCGACTTTGGCTCCCTTCTCCAAAAGCTCCCAAGGGCTAACCCAAAGCAAGATGCTTCCCTTTGTTTCCAATAGAACAGCGCTTTTTACTCGGTATACCCCTGATGACTGGTACAGATCTAACCTGACCAATTACAAAGAGTCAGAGACTTCCCGGCATAGCGCAGAGAGGCTAAGAGTGGACACATCCCGCATGATCCAAGACAAAGATCAGCAAACAAGGAAAACCCAAACGGACACTACCAAAAACCTGGGAGAACGGGTCAACGATATAGTATTTTGGAAATCAGAGCTCAACCACGAGATAGATGAGATGATTGGAGAGACCAATGCTCTTACAGACATGAAGAAACGACTGGAAAGAGCCTTGGCTGAAACAGAAGGTCCTCTCCAGGTGAATATCCGTTTCACTGCTAAAAGCTGCAATGTGTTGTAGCCTATCAGTTCCCCATCTGCAGCCATTCAAATATCTAATTAAGTTTCATTTGAGCTCCATTATGGCAGAATGTCTTTTATTACAGGACCCTTAGCCAAGCTGGAAATAAACAAAGCCTTTGCCATCTGATATGTTTCCTATCCACTGCCTGTTGAGTACTTAGAAACAGTATTTACTTAACTAAATATTTTCTTATGTGCTACAGCAAAAATCCTAGCTAAGGTAACAATTTACAATGTCTTATTGCAAGCCTCACATCAGGCTAAATTCATGCCCGGTGTCATTTCTTTGAGTTCAACTGGTGTGACGCCAGGGTCACATGTGCTCCTTTATGTTTTGATCATGTTGATATTTTAGCTTGGCTGTTTATTATCAGCAACTCTCCAGCCTATTGCAAATAGGTACTTTTACAGTGGCATGGCTAGCACATCTTAAACAATGACACTTCTCCACATATAACATTTTCTCAGGCCACCCAAGGGAAGATGTCCATTGCAAAGGAAAAATTCCCATTCTAAGTGCAAACATCTAAGTGAAATTACTAAATATTGCAGTGTGATAAACCTCCCATTTTGAACAGCACTAATGTCAAGCCATTGGAACATTTTTCCAGAGCTCTCTTGTGTAACTTTATTGGTCATCTTGTAGTCAACAGCTATACTTATTTACCAAACAGGTAGCCCAAGAATGCTTACTTCATCGGGAGAAGAGGATGGGAATCGATCTAGTCCATGATGATGTGGAAAAACAGCTGTTGACAGTAAGTTTTCATATAAGCCTAACGGGGAAAAGGGGTGCTTACCTGCAAAGATCACTCAGTACTGGCCAACAGTACCCCGTGTTATAGCTTTAACGCATGACCTATGTCCTCATCATTTGTCCTTATACTTACTAAGGTCCAGATCTTGCTCAGAAGATCCACTCATGGAGGAAGCCCTCTCCATGCAGTCATCCACCTTCCCATAAGGAGAATGCTTTTGCAGCCCCATCCACTCTTTCCTCAAACTCCCGGGAGGGCATCCGCTCAGGGGCTGGGCCAGAGAGAGGGTGCAGGGATGGGAAACACATGAGCTCTGTGCCAAGTCACTAGGAAAGAGAATTCAGCCTGAGGCCTGTTCCTTGATGGGGTTCCTCCTTTAAGGGGCCTCCGAGGGCCAGCTACTTCCAGAGGGAATCTCTGGTAATGTGGCTGTACTAGCAGGGCAAGGGGCAAGAGGGGGCACAATGCTAGCTCAGAGGAATAGAGCCTCCATCTGGATAGCCCTGACCTCCTGCAGACAGCTGGGGATCTTCCAGGTCTTGGGGCAGGTATCAAGGCGCATTCCATCATGAATGACAATAGGACAGCTCCCTCCTGAAGGTTTTACCATGGAAGTGAGAGATCCAGCCCCAAGGCGTTTACACTTGTTCACAAATAATAACTACCTGTTAAGCAAAGCATAAAACATGCTAACTGACTTCACTCACTAACTAAAATGTACTGACCGAAAGGCCACTGAAATCAATAAACTCTCATTGACTGCAGTGGGTTTCATGTCAGGCTTACTCTATCCTATCTCTCCCCTACGTCCGTCCATCCTGTTGTACAATTTCTGAGCGCTTTCAGCACTGACACACAACTAAGGCATCACCAAAATGTTTAACCAGCCATTTTAATTCTGATTTCTGATGGAATTGGCTGACAAGGCTTTGTTATGTTGGTCCCCACCCACCCAAGGGGTTTACAATCTAAGTATAAGCCAAGGGACAACAGATGGGAAAGTACAAGGAAACAATGAGATTTCTATCAATTAAAGTTAGAAAAATCCAGCCGTGTGTTGTGGCTCCAGTATATATGTGATTGATGTATCTCTGGCCAGTAGGACAAGGCATTCTGAGAGCTGATAAACCAGATTTTCAGGTGGTGTATGTAGGTGTAGCTCCATCGATTGGTTGACATGGGAGCCACCTAGATTTACACCAGCTAAGAATCTGTTTCTCTACTTTGGCCTTCACATGGGTAACAGCATAGTAAAAATCTCTGGCAATACAGACTTCAGGCAGTGAAAGCTACAGCTAATTTCATGTCATAACTCTCATTGTACAACTGGCTGTGTGACTTCAAAGAAAAGACCTTTCTGATGTCAGGCTATGAATAGCTCTGTAGCATTGTGACATGCTCAGCTGGAAACATGGGAGTGTGCTGCTTCTCTTGTCGTAGAATTCGCTGTCCCTGCCATATGGTAGGGAGGCGCATAAGAAATGCCATGCACCCTCGCCCGGTACTGAAAATTAGATCAGTTGGAAAAGGACAGCTAGTAGGGGACATTGGTTAGAAATCCATGGGAGTAATGTTGAATTCAACCCTCAGTGTGTAGAGGATGATCAGGTGAATGGTCAACCTGAGTACAAAGGTGTAGATTAAAAGGGGAAGCAGTGGGAGACATTCTGTCTAGTCCTTGCCTTCATTAAAGTACACCCAGGATTTGCTGACAGGGTATGGAACATAACTGGTCTCCACTGACCACAAAGCCGTGCTCAGCTTTAATTTGACTCCGCAGTCAGGTTCTAACACAGTGAAGCCCTGGAATGAAGACAAATCTGCAGGGAGACCAACGCTGGTCAGAGCTCCTCAGTTATGCTTTGCGTGGGGGGCAAGAGTAAACTGCAACGCCCCTATGAGGAGTGCAACAGATTGGTCGGCACCTGGGAGGGACAGAACCATGATTCCATCTACTCCTTTCCCCACCCCCTTTTCAGTGCAGCGGTCCCTGAGTGGGGGCAACGTGGTAATAGCCCTTATGCTGGCTGCCCATGTGTGGGGGGATGAGGCACCTTATTTCTTCCCCCACCTTGGCTGTCTGCATTAAAGGCTAGCCCCAGTCCACATATATAATGAACCTCTGCAGAGCCCTTTAGGATGCTCAGCTGGAAGGCGCTATATCTGTATCGAGTGAGAGAGAGAGAGTGTGTGTGAGAGTGATTTCACAGAGGGCTAGACTGTGAAACAACAATCTGACCTGAATCGGGCAGTACATAGCTGCCCCACGCC
Organism: Mesoclemmys tuberculata; assembly: GCA_007922155.1. Lineage (NCBI taxonomy): Eukaryota > Metazoa > Chordata > Testudines > Chelidae > Mesoclemmys > Mesoclemmys tuberculata. Next base: position 4,776,711 of record ML675637.1, read on the forward strand.
AGGATCAGCCCGAGGATGGAATTGTTTTGCCGTGCACCCAGCTTGCTCCAGGAGGGGCAGGAATGTGTTACTGGCCCCAAGCAGTGACTACCTAAATTCACAGAGCAAGTCAGTGGCACAGCCAAGAATAGGAGTCAAGTCTCCTGATATGGACCAGGAACAAATTACTTCCCCAGCACCACACACCCACTGTACTGGCTCAGCTGCACTGCCCAGCTTTGCACACTTCCTGCACGCTTACTCGGGGTGAAACGAGTAGCAGGCACGCAGCACTTAGTTACTGCTGTGTGCCTGGGCCCCGAGTTTGAGGAACGTGAGGGAGGGGTCTCGTAATGAAAGTTACCTGAATTCATAAGCAAGGACATTGACGGAATTTTGATTTTTGTCAATTGACCAGGAAGTTGACGTCATCAGGTCGTGTCAGGAGAGGATGAAACGCCACCTGGATAAGGCAATAGCCCAGCTTGCGTAAGGAAGAGCTTCACTTCCTTTTCTTAGTAGAATTATATTCTAATTTCTAATGTAAACACTTCAGCAAATCCCTTCCCCCTCCAAGATACAGGGTCTGGAGGAGAAATGTCTCCTACACGTAAAAATTGCTCACCTCTTGTTTAAATTTGATCTAATTGTTGAACAAGTTGGTGTAGACCCAGAGAATATTGTGCAGTGTTGTTTTTTAAGAAGAGTAACTGCATTTAGATATCTACTCCAAGAAATATTTGCGGTGGCCCTGGGGCCAGGTTTCAAAAGAGCTCATTCACCCAACATGCTGATCTCTCTTGAAAATCAGGCCATTTGGTTTGGTACCTAAATGGAAGCTGTGCTCTTTAGACAATATGGCCTCAAATGCCCTTCTCAAGGGATACATGAAACAGATCTGGGCTCTTTTGGAGCTTCTAGTGGGGTTTGATCATTCCTTCATTTATTACGTTCCATTGCAGGAAGTAGCATTATCTAATGGTTAAAGAACTATACTAGGAGAGAAGACACTTGGCTCTTACTCCCTGCTCTACCATTAAGTTACTAGTGATCTTATGCCTCATTTTCCTCATCTGAAGATAGGGATAGTACTTAGCTCACTCACAGGGGTCTCCTGTGGCTTGCACTGATCCATATTTGTACCGTGCTTGGTGAAAGGTGCTATAAAAGTGGAAAGTAGTGTCCGTATTTCCCCATCTCACAGGCACGTTCTTCCCATTTGGGTCATTCAGGAACAGTAAACTCTTCCCATTTCTTTTGAATTATATTCCTATGCTCAGTAAATATTAGCAATCTTGTGCTTGATCTTCAGCTGGGCTGATGGTGTAGGCAAAGGTATCTCGGAGCCGTTCTTCTGTTTTCCCCCAATTCTGGGGCTGGCTGGGGATTGAACTGGCCTCTGGTGTAAATTAGAATAGCTACAGGGCTACTCCATGGACTAGTCCATTAGGGTCTGTTCACTTTGCCCCCTCATCATCTCTCAGACCCACTAGAGCAGCTTTAAGTCCCCTTTGCTTTGTGGGAGTAGTGCAGAAGGGGACTACCGAGGGCTGGAGATATGGCCTGTTATGCTCTACACTCACGGTTTGTCTCACGTTACAGATCGGACAGGGCAGCCCAGCACGAGCTGGAGAAAGACCTCAGTGACAAACAATCAGCTCATCGGATCGATGACAAATGTCACCATCTCAGGAACACTTCTGATGGCATCAGTTACTACAGAGGAGTGGAGCGGGTTGATGCTACGTAAGTATGTCCTGAGAATTATGGGCAAGCTGTTTGGGACACAGGACTGGGTAGAAAAAGTTCTACCTGCATAAAAGATCCAGACCTTTGGCTGAAACTACTGAGATGGTTCTCTCAGGCGCGGTCAGCTTTCCCTTTATTGTGGGCTGCTACATGCCCTCCCCCAACACACACAGACCACAGCCACATGTCATTTTAGCACACGTGTTTTCACAATCAAAGGCAATTTCAGTGGAAGCTCTCCAGTTTCTTAACTATATAATGACTCTGTTGAGTGCACTGTAACCAATGGATTACAGTGTGGGCAGCATATAAGCGGTCCTGTCTGATAAGGAGGGAGACGGGGGGTTTGAACATGGGAGACGTACAACAGAGGCAGGAGGAGAAAGAAGAAAGGAAGAGTAAAGTCACTAAAGCCTAATTGGAGACCCTGAGCCTGAGGTTTCCAAACCTGCCTAATGGATTTAGAAACTCAACTCTGAGTAAAATTAGTGAGACTTTGTGTCCAAATCCTTTTGGCAGCTTTGAAAAAAAAAAATCTCACCCTTAATTTAAAGTGACATCGTTGGGTTTAACACGCATGTATTGGCTATTGAATAGTGATGCAGTTGTTAAACTTCACATGTAGAGATATAAATATTTGAAAAATACAAGTCAGCATTTAGCTACAGTCCACTACATCTGAATTGCAACCTTCATTAAGATACAGACTGCTGGTTTTGATTGCTGCCTGAAGAAGACTGGGTAATGGACATAATATAAGCACAATGAGGCTTAAGTGAAAGAAAGAATACTGATCTTGTGATAGAGTTCTGCTGCTCATTAGAGCCAGCCTTGGCCCTGCAGTGAATGAATGAGGATGTAAATCAATATTTGGATGGTTGTCTCATAGCTGGCAGAGGGCTGGGGCCAGAGGAGTTTCAATAAGCAACAGAGTAACAGCCAAAATGAATGAAGCCAAAAGCTGATAAAATTCACAGAAGTTGGGTGAGATGTGTAGTGGTCTGGCATGTCTGAAATGGGGTTTACCTGGCATTTAAGTGTTGCATCAGCCTTGTTCTGGCCCTTTGCAGAGGGATGGATTTCACTATGAATAAATAGAAATGACTAGGAGAAAGGGAACTGACTATCCTACTATATGTTCTATCTATCCAGCGTGAAGTTGCTATAAATGTTACCAGACAGAGTGAGTTGATTGTTCAAGCTCCAGGGGACACAAATTACATACGCAAAATGTTTAGAAATATGTGGTTTTATTAAATTCTTTAACATGGTCCAAAAGTCACCATTTGAGACAATGTATGGGGAGTCCACATAAAAAGTCAGAACTGTCTTCAAGAATATGACAGACTTTATATTTTTCTGGATGATAAAGATCAGCATTATTGAATAAACTGTATCTGGATAGTCTAATTTTTATGCTGTAGTGTTAGGATCACAGATTTCCTGGAAGGATAATTTTAATCCAACTTTCTTCTTAATGGGGTATACAATTGCCAGTAGTCAGTCTCAGCAGCATTATGCTATTGCACGCCTCTGGTTTTGTTTTCCCAGGATCTCTGTGCCAGAATCCTGGGCCAAGTTTACAGATGATAATATTCTACGCTCCCAGAGCGAACGAGCTGCCTCCTCCAAACTGAGGGATGATATTGAAAACCTGCTGGTTGTGACTGCAAATGAGATGTGGAACCAGTTCAACAGAGTGAACGTCGCGTTCACCAACCGCATCGCTGAAACAGCGGATGCCAAAAATAAGATCCAGACACATCTGGCTAAGGTAATGGTAGAAATCATAGAACTGTAGGTCTGGAAGGGATCTTCAGAGGTCATCCCCTCCATGTTGAGGGAGAATGAAATAAACCTAAACTATCTTGGACAGGTGTTAGTCTAACCTGTTTTTCAAAAACTCTGATAGTAGGGATTTCACAATCTCCCTAGGTAAACTGTTCCAGTGCTCAATTATCTATACAGTTAATATCTTTTTCCTAATATCTATCCTAAATCTGAACTTCCTAGGTTTTCCTCAAGGTTGTTGCTTACAAATCGGAGCCACAGATTAGATTCTTTAACTTCAAAATAGAGCTGGTTGAAATATGGGGGAAACATTTTACCAAAAAGTACAATTTATTTGTTTGCTGCCATTTTTGGTTGAAATGCAAAATTTTGACAAAATATTTCATTGATAACTTGACATTTTGAAATTTTTGACCAGAACTATTTAACCATATACTATTTTGTCCGAAGTAGTATTTTTGTGTGTGTTTGTTAAATTGTTAGTACTTTTTTTTTCTTGAGAAGCTGAAAAAGCCACTGTGATTTTTAGATGACAATAAAAGTCTCTGTTTCTCCTCATTAGCCAGCAGTCCAATGGCATCCTAAACTTTATGATTGCTGTACTTACATCCATCAACTAGATGATCTAAAATTTCACAGAACCCCTTCTTCACCTAAAAGGCAGTGGTGCTTCACATTAATTGCAGAAATTTCTTTGAGTACCAAGAATGATCTTGATGTTTTAAGTCAAGTGGAGAATGAACTAAGAGTAAGATGATGTGACATCTTGTCTCATACAGGTAGATCAAGAGGGAAAGTTGTTTCCTGAGGCATTCTTGTGAAGGGCCTCATCTAATGTCTACGGAAATCCATGTAATACTTCCACTGACCTTAATGGAAGCTGCATCAGGCTCTGAACTCTGACGGTTGATGACACTGTATTCCAGCCTCATTATTTCCTTTCATGGCAAAAGCTAATTTTAAATGTTAATTGCATAGGGGGCCACCTTATGAAACTTTTGTGGACAAGATGACAGCACTGAGAGATCTTACTATGGCTTCATTTTAATATCTAAGAGACAGCAGAATTATGCCTAATGCACTAAATTCATCCTTGTGATGCCGTTGACATCAGTGGAGTTAAAGCAGGGGTGAATCTGGTCCTTTCTAAATAGCGGCCATTCAGCTCAGGGTCTATGCCAGCTTCTGCCATCAGACACCTGGGTGGAAGCCCTTGGTGGTGGAAAGTTCTCTGAATGGGAGATTTAGCCAGCAGAGTGCCACCACCGCCTCTCTTCTTCCAGTAGGCCCACGAGGGGCGAGCACAGCCCAAAAAGCGATGGTGCTGGCAGGGGAGTAACCACGGCTAGAGTCCCTGGCACTGATTCAGCACTTCACCTCTGCATCCTTTGGTGGCAGGACTCGTATGGCGTTCCAAGTAGACCCCAAAGCTGCTCCCACTGGCATCACCTGCTCTCGCTCAGGATGAATGCTTCCTGGGAAGCAGGGAGATTAGCTAGCGATGGGAGGTGTAATTTTACCACACTCAGTTTGAGCAATCCTGGTGTCTGGAATGATTCTTGAAATCAGGCCAGTGGCAATTCCAGCATGCTCCAGTAGAATCTTTTTATAGTCCCTCTTGGTTTCTGCTGATGGACAAGAAACAAGTAGCCGTAGGCACCCAAAGTCCCATAGACCTATTGCTGTACTCCAAAACCTAGTTTCAGCTGGCCTCTTCACTGGGGAGGACAGTCAGAGGAACTGGAAGCTGCTTCCTTCTCTAAAGATAAGCCTTAAAAATAGATCCTCACTCCGTTGGCAGGAGTCCCAGAGTTGGCCACTGACCTCAGTGGGAATGGAGAGATTCTACTACAATGCTATCTTTGTAAATATGGTAAATTCTCCAGGCAAGCCATTTCCCTCTCTTTCTCCTTGCTTGTGAATATAGATCAAAATGTAAACCTGCCAGCCAGCTCTGGTGTGGAATACAGAGGTTGTATTAGATACAATATTGGCTGCTTGTTGAATTTAGGATCTCTTGCTAAGTGATGGAAGATGGATGGGAAAAGAGAAAATACAAAAATATATGACCTAAATAGCAATGTGCATGGGTTGTTTTTCTTTAATCTTAGACTCTACAAGAAATCTTCCAAACGGAGATGACCATAGCGGCCATTCGTAAAGCCATCAGAGACAAAGGGCCCCCATTAAAGGTGGCCCATACCCGGCTGGATGAGCGCACACGGCGGCCGAACGTCGAGCTGTGCCGGGACTCTACCCAGTTACGGTAAGACAGGAGTTCAGGTTTATTGCTATATTTAAGGAAACATGATTCTGTGCGGTGGTTGGTACAAGCCACCAGCCATTCCATCCGTGTTCAGTGCCGTTAGAACACTGTAATGTTCATAGTTTAGCAAGGTGACAAATGGATGTTAATACGGATCAGTTTTTATGTTCTTACCTGAAACACACTAATAAATTCAGCTGCAAGTGAGTTAATTTCCTAGGCTTTGGGTGGTGTGCTGCTAACCTCATGCAAACCTTTACACCTCCAAAGGAGAACGTTCATGGTTTCCTTCCTTACAAGAGAGACATAAAATAAGATTCCTGAGCTACCAGGCTGCTATTTTCAAGATGCAGAGCATCCTTAACTCCCATTGACTTCAGCACGTGTTGAAGGTGCTCAGTGCTTTACAGGTTTGGGTCTTCAATGCTCAGTATTTTAAGCTTGAACATGTTGTTTGTTTCTTGGCTTCCACAGACAGGTTCCTCATAACAACCTTGGATTAAATCCTGATCTTATTGAAGTCAATGGGAGTTTTGTCGTTTGGCTTCACTAGGCCCAGGATTTCACCCAGTCTTGATTCAGTTGCTCTGTAAGATATCTGACACTGGCAGGACAGCATCCCCCTGCCGCAGGGGCTCCCCAGACTGCGTTATGTTCCATACAATTGTACTCCAGTGCGTGTCTGCTCTGGTCAGTTACCATGGGAGAGCGGAGCCCATCCAGAGTTCTGTGCACAAACACACTCTTCGTTGGCTCATCAGTGCAAGGACCATGCTCAATCTGGTCCTTCATGTAATACTGCTGTTTAGACTTAACCAAAAAGCCTCCCTCCTGCCAGTTCTAGGGGCCATCCACAAGAGCCTCTAAAATAGTGGCAGTTGTTTCATTGGAGATAGTTTTAAACCTTTGAGCCTTTAGGCCTTGTCTGCACTTGCGGTGGCATGCAAGGTACTTGTAGCTACATGCCGCAGTGAAAAGCAGGCTGTGTCCACACTGTGGAGCGTGTTACGTGCAACAGTGATGGCACACACCGCTGCTTAATAGCAATGTAGGCTTGGGTGGCACAGCTCGGGCATGGAGAGAGTCATGCATACCCGAGGGTTCAGATAAGTCTGTACTCTACCTGCCTAAGCAGTGTCTCACTGTCTACACATCTATTTATACCCATGCATGGTGGAGGCCTGTATTCTATGCACCACTGTAGACGGCTTTTTTTTTCTTTAAATTTCACAGCCATTTTGATTAAAATAAAGGTAAAATTTGACTCCAGTTAAGATCTCAGATAGTGCATAACTCCTCTGGGAAGCCACAGAAGGGATTACTTCTGAGAGAAACAAAGATTACTGGGGATTCAGCATGTCCAGTTGCTGGCAAATGTCTCCCCACATGTTATTCTGTCACTTGTGCTCTCCGTTAATTTCACAGAGAAATCTTCACATTCACGGTTAGGAAATTTACCCTGTAACGTTCTGCTGGCTGGCAGCGTAACCTCACTTCTGGATCTTCCCAGGGCAGGAGCAGTTTTTTTTTTGAGGCTGTTTGCATGTGAATGAGGCGCATGGGTACCTTGAGTGGGGGATTGACATGGACAAAACAGCTTGAAGAACCATGGTTACCATAAAGTCCTTTTCAATTCCTAGAGTATCAGAAGGAGAATTAGATGATGGACTCACAAGCATCCAAACAGAGGCAAAGCTCACCATTTATACTGGAACCATGTCCTCCCCCTACAGGTTGTCTTCCTTCATGCTAGCCACTCTTGCTCTCCCTTTGTTAACACCATCATAGCATTGCTGTTTCTCATTTGGAAGTTTTCTCCAAGACTGAACTTGACAATGCTATATTAATCAGCCAGTAGGGTTCAGCCGTACCCTTCCTGTCTTTAGTACTTATGTGACCTCTGTTCCTGGAGTGCCTGATGCCTCACAATGTGAGGTAGAGAAATGCTATTATCTTCATAATAAAGATGAAGAACAGGGTCACAGAGAAACTAAGTGACTTGCTCAAGTTCACATAGTAAGCCTGTGACAGAGCGGTGAATAGGATGTGGTTCTCCTGAATCCCAGACTAGCACCTAAACACTAGACCTTCCTTGCTGTCTCCCAACCCGCCACACTGGCCACACAACATCACAACACAGTCTGTGTGCTGAGATAACAGCTGTCTGTGAATCTTTGCAGTGAGTCAATGTAAAGGTCTGCAAGACAACTGTGAACTCTAGTTAGTCGTTGTATCTACAATTCTTTCACCTGAGACTGTTCTCTTGGCATCCTGAATGTCTTTATCCATCCATCATTCATATTCTTCTCTTTAATTTTTAATTTCTTTTGGTTTTCACCCTTCACACTGTGTGTGTGTGCATTTGCTTTTGTGTGTGTGTTTGCTTGCGCGTGCATGCACACAGGCAAGGAGAAACCCAGGAAAACAAACCAGAAAAACAATATTAGAACTGTAAACCACAACTTTCCGACACTTTTCTAAACAGTGCTGTCTGTCGCATGAGTTGTTCCCAAGAATCACTAGGGTTTGAGAGCAGTTTGTTTAAGGACCCCCACTGAAGTTAACAGGAGTTCTGCCATTGTCATCAATGGGATCCAGGTTCCAGCCCTAAGTCAGAAACATTTGTATTTAATATGTTCAGAATATAACCAAGATGGTATTTAATGTCAGCAAAAGCCCTGTAAATTATGCCATGCCAGGAACGCGCCAAGGTATGGCACTATTTCCCGTCCAGGATCTACTAACTGTGTGTGTGTTTTGTTCTCGTCGTCATTGTCTTCTAGCCTTGTTAATGAAGTCCATGAAATCGATGACACCATCCAGAGTCTTCAGCAGAGGCTGAGGGATGCCGAGGACACCTTACAGATGCTGGTCCACACCAAATCGAACCTGGAGCATGACCTGGCAGTCAAAGCCAACTCGCTGTTCATTGATCAGGAGAAGTGCATGGGGATGCGTAAGACCTTCCCCAACACTCTTAGGCTGGTGGGGTACACGTAGGCCAGTACAGCCCTAAAGGTGCTTCTGCACTAATTAAGCCTGTAGTGGGCAGGTTTCCTCGGTTGCACTATGGTGTTTTAATAATATGGGGTTATATTTTCACTTATTAAAGAATGTTCTAATAGGAATTAAATTATCACTTTCTGTGTTAGACTGTGTCTTGGGAAACGTCCCCCACCCTCCCGTTGGCTATACTTAGTCATAGAATGTGCAGGGACTATCTGAAACCTGCTGTTTGACACTGACATTCCACTCCACTGTGGAAATTATTCCTGTTGTCTCAACCTGTAATTTTAGACATCTAAAATTGCAGGGTCGCTTTCCCTTTGTATCTCTCTAGTGGAAAAAAGCACAAGTGAAACTAAAAATACTCAGCAATTAGAGTAATTAGGTGCTGATATTGATGATGTATTTTTAGGCATGCAGCAGGATAAACACAAATTATTGTGAATCCCAGGAACTTTTCCAATGTGTACAATTCATACACTGGAGTAATATCTTCTCTGTCTAGCTTAAATAACTGAGGTACCCTCATTATATGTGTTTGGGGATCCCTGGGCTTTGCAACTCTGCTGATTGCTATCATATGCACAACAGCATGCACTTTATGAATCTGGGGTTAACATCTTCAAAAGCTCCTAAGTGACTTAGGAGCCAATTTCCATTGACTTTCAATGAGACTTGGGCTCCTAAGGGGCAGATCTTCAAAGGCATTTATGCAACTATAGGTGATGGGTGGGATTTTCAAAAGCACCTAAGAAAGTTAGGCACCAAACTTTCACCAAAATCAATTGTTTGTATCTTGGAACTTCAGGAGAGAGTCTATTGGAGACAGCAGCTTCCTTTTAAGAGCATGACATGTTAGACTAGACAGCCTTTTCTGGTTCCTAACAAGCCTGCCCTTTCTTGGCTTATTGTACTCCCACCTTCTTGCTGTGTCACCAGACGCCTTATCCAGAAATAAATCTATGGACATGTTGAACTCATTTAGACATTTAGCTTCTATTAATTTTGCTGGTAACCAGTTTTATGCTGTGTCCATAAGTTCCTTTGTCGTAAATTGTTCTGCCAGCATTTCCTTACCTAAGACTTTTGAAAGTGTCTAGCGATTTTTTTCTGTCCTGATCTGTAAGTGCCCAACTCTAGACATGATAATGGAGCCTGATATTCTGAAAGCACTGAGCGTCGAGCAGGCCCGTCCCTCTAAGGTGTCTCAAGCTGGGTACCCAAAAATTGAGGCGCCCGTAGCCACATTTGAAAACGTAGCCCTTATTCCTAAATTCCTTGGGTGAAATCCTGGCCCCTGTGAGGTCAGTGGCAATTTTGCCATTGACTTCAATAGGGCCAGGATTTCACCCTTTATCTTTGACTTATGTCAGAGAGACGCAGAACCCCTCCTGCTGTACACACACAGGCCACCCGTTGACTTTATCAGGCTTTCAGATTTTTTTTAAACCTTTTGTTAGATCATCTCAAAGACTGGTCTTTTCCAATTATCCGAACGCCTTTAAACGCTTCTTGAAATTTATGAGATTTGAAATGCAGTGTCACAGTTATCTGGCCATAAATGTTTTCTCACTGTTCTACCCTTTCAACGCCTCTTTATACACATTGGTCTCTGTTGTTCTTTTTGTTGGTTTAGCCTAACTGGCGGAATTTCAGTTGCAGCCTCTCTAATGTCTTTCTCAAATATTTTCCACTTTCCTAAAGCAGATTTCCCAGACATTATAGAATTCCCTATCTCCTTAGGGTATTTCACATTCTCTCCAAAGCCAACTTTCTGCAAGTCAGAAACACTCATGTTGCTTCCACTAGCACATGCCATCCTCTAAAAATCCCATAATACTGCGGCCATCATGTCCCAAATGCTCCTCAGATACAGTCTTGTTTATTCTACCTGATAAGGTCTCTGCAGATCTCTATCACAGGTGATACATAGCCTGCCACAAGACTCATACTTCATGGTGGTGCAGAGGGAATATATCTGGGGTAAAACTCACCCCTATTTGGAGGGCTTATGTAGACATCGGTGGTACATTTGTGTCACAATGGTAGCTGTGCACAGATATGACCTTCACCTTTGGAGAACAAGCTCATGGTGAGTAAGCTCTCTTTTAGCCAACTTCTCTTATTTCTTAAGATTAAGTTCCCAATAGCTTCTCTGTCTGTGATGAACACAGCAAGCTACATAGAGTAGCTGCCCTGCCTTGTCTCTGCTGACATGGTGGGTGCCTTTCCTTTTGTCATACCATGTGAATTTCTCTGGTTCCCCACAACCAAAGTTCTGTCCTTCTTTCCTGCCTCCACTACCTTTATAAATATCTCCTGAGCTGAGTCCTTTCTCCAGCTGCCCTAGGTCCAAGGATTATTTCTCTGCCTTTATTGCTGTTAATGCAGCAACATTTCGGCATCTGCCAAGCTGTTGATGGAATAAGTTTGTGGAAATGTCCTTGCATTCAACGGTTGTGGTTCTGCCCTTCTGCCTGCTGGCTTTTCCACATCATATCAGTCAGTGAACGCTGCATGTGTCATATTTAGGGTTGTAAATCACTTGTAAATCACTTAAAGATAAACCTGTTTCAGCCTAATACCTGGTCAAAAAATAGAACCAAATTATCAAGGAGCTGTTGTAAAAAGAAAGTTTGCTCTGTTTAGGGTAAAAATCAGTGAGCATTCCTGGGGGCCTATATATGGATTATGGTGAAATAAAAGCTTGCAGAACACTTCTGACATATGTTCTGGCATAAACCCAGTTTATTATGCCCTGGGAGACCCTCCCCCAAAACAGAAGAAAACCCATCGCTATATTATGGCTCATGGTAGAAAATTCTTTATTTAAGCTATGGTTAAAGAAAATTCAAGAAATATAAGTTATGGAACAGATCACAGCTCAAAAAGCAACAGTCTGGAGATTCTGGGAGTTGTGTGATGACTGCCAGCATGGTCAACAAGAGGGAATGAACCATGTAAGTCTCTACAGCTTGAGCTAAAGAGCCAGGTTCCATAGGTAAGAGCTGTAACAGATTCACATCCAGGGTGGATAGAGCACATGAGCGGGGACTCATAAATGCAGTGACTAGTGAGTTTCATTCAGCTATATATCTATTGCACCATGCAAGAAACATTCCCAAGTGAGAACAGGCCTGAGCTAAAACCCCTGCTTCTGTACCGCCCCATAAATAACAATGCCACTGCAACATCTGAGTGCATACATGTAATCACGCCACCGGTAATATCTTTTGGGTGAAACCCTGTCCTCCTTGAACTCAAGGGGGAGTTTTGCCATTGACTTCAGCAGAATCAGCATTTCACCCCACAGTGTTGCTCTAATTGCCCGTGTACCAAGAGGCACATCATGGTACCTTGTGAAATGAAACAGCAGCTCTACTAATGCAGGCATTTGCAACATTTTACGTATTTCCCCCTCTCCCCCGTGATTCCTCTCCCATCTAGCTAGTAACATGGGCAGGGAGGGCGACCATGACCTTCTGACATGTGCTCTCAACCTCAGCTGGTGTCATGGCCCAAGGATGAGAACCCACATACTAATCAATGGCATTTACCTGTATAGTTAACTCTGTATGTATATATGTGCATGTAATTGTAAGTGTAGTTGTGACCCACCTACAGGTGGCTTAGACAAATTAATAATTATATATCTATGTATATACACACAGTCATTTTAGAAAAGATAAAGGTCAGCTTCACAGCCTCCCTCCCTCTCTCTGTCCCATCTACACCCCATTCTCCTATGCTGTATGAATTCCACGCTTGCTGTTCTCAGTCTAGATTTCTGCCCCTTCCCCTCCACAAGCACATTCCAAACCTCCTGCTGTGTATGGCTTTAATCAGAAGGGTATGAATCGAGAAATGACTCACAAAGAATCTGATGACAGGGTGAGGCGATGAAGTTAAAGAAATCCATCTGTGGAAAGACAAACAGTGAAAGTCCTGTCTTCTCAAATACACTTGAATAGCTTGTAAACAGAGTGGTCACTAGTAACGGAGGCACACCAGGAATATTCTGGCATCTATACACATTAGATAGATAAGTGGATGATGAGGCCTTTGCCATGACTTCATAGGTAAGATTGCACTGAAAAATGTGGCTAACATGAGGATTTAGGTCCCGGTTCAGCAAAAGATTTTAAGCCTGTACTAAAGGCCCAGATCCTCAAAGGTATTTAGGTACCCAAACCAATGAGAGTTAGGTGCCTAACTGCCTAGAGGATCTGGGCCCAAGTGCCTTGGTGGATCAATGACTTATTCCTTTGAAGTTAGATAGAAAACAAAATATTTCCTTCCCAGACACACATCATCTTACCAATGGGCCCCAGACCAAATTTTGGCAACTGTGTTAAGTGATGCCGCAGAATAGGATAGTGTCTTTATAAGATTGAAAAAAGCCATTATAAGGTTTGTAGCGCAAAATTTGTGATTAATTTAATTTTTACTCAAAGTTTTACGGTTGTTTTTGTTTTTTTCCTTTAAATTTTTCACTCTAACTGTTTCTATCCAGGTTGTGATCATCAACAATATTCCTACTAATATTCCTCTGGTTAAACTGCATATCTTTCTAACAGATGTACCTCATTCGACCAGAAGCTACTGGGCAATATGTACAGATCACTGGGTGAAATTCTCTGGCCTGTGCAAGGCAGGTCAGATTAGATGAGCACACTGGCCTCTTCTGACCTTCACATCTATGAATTTATTTTTCATCAAATGTGTGGTCAGGCATCTAAATGTAAGCTTTCAATGTGTTTAGGAAGAAAACCTTGCAAGATAAGCCAAATTTAATCCAATGATGTGTTGTCTTCCTGAATCTTCAGACAGCTTGAAAGAATAGCTCGAAGGGGTGTGAACGCTCCCATTCATTTCAGTGGAACATTTCACTTATTTTTTGGCAACAGAAGCTTTCTCCCTCTCATAGTGCTGTTCTTCTCCACTGACCATACTGGATATCAGCAAAGGAATTAGACCCTAACTATAACCCTCTGACTTGGACTCTGTCCTCACTAGACATATAAAAACAGTCCGATGGTTTTCTACATATGCACAAATGTGTTTGCATATGTATATTTATATATATATATATATATATATATACATATGTATATAATATTTATATTGCATATGTATATTTATAGATACATCACCCCTACACACCCTCTTCCCCCCCCTACACACACACAGTTTGCAGTTTGTCTCTTACATGCATGTTATTTCAATTCCATTAGAACAGAGAGGCTTGGAGTCTAGGGCCTATTCAGCTTTCATATAAATGTTCAGGACTGCATGTTCACTCACTGCAGAAACTAAGTGACAGCACTTCTAGATTGCAAGTAGCTGCTTTTACATACTGCAACAGAGTGGATTGCTCCTTGAAGGGCTACAGCCCTTGCACCAGCCAACCCGACTTATTAAATAGGCACATCTGAACAGGGATTTGCAGAGAGCTAGAAGGTTCCTGCAGGTTCCAGGGAACAGAAGGCTGCAGAGAGTTTGATATCTAGAGAGCAAACGTATTCCATATACCCTTGGGGTGCCACCATTTTGGAAGCATTCCTCTTTCTGTTTAGTTTCCATGTTATCCTAACAAACATTTATCAAGCACATTCTGTTTGCTGAAGGCATAAAGAATAGCCCTCCTAGAATCTTATTCACATGATCGAAATATTTGGAAGCAGCTTGGTAGCAAATCCCTCGAGCTATAAGGGAAATCACATGCTCAATAAATATTTCCAAAGCCCCAGTCTGTTTAGCTAAAGCGCGTTTCCGAAAAGAGACGAAACTCTGTCAGAGGAACGAACTCTTTGCTCTGCATATTCTCTTTATTTCCTTACTGATGGCTCTTTGCCAGTGAAAGCTTCCTCGCCATTGGGCTACTCTTCTCTCATATTTGAGTTTACATATTTCTTTCTTACTCTAAAAGCTAGATTTGGCCCCACTTTCAGAATCACTGAACAAAAGTTTATTCTCTCCCATGTACACTGAGGGGAGTTCCATGCGCACAGTCAACCCATCTGGCTGCTTTTATGGCCCTTATCACAGAATTAATTGAACCCCCTCCTATCTTGGATGGATTTGATCCTTACAGAACCCTTGGGAGACACAGAGGCATCTCTGTTTTACAACCCGAGAGCACAGCGTATATTTAAGCGATGCAGCAAAGGCGACACGGAATCAGCATTCAGATCTCCTAGGACCTACACCTGTACTCTACCCACTAGACCGGCCTCAGAGGTTAGACTAGATTGTAAAGTATGTGGGGCAGGGACTATCTTTTTGTTCTGTTTGTGCCGTTCCTCACACAATGGGCTCCTGGTCCATGACTAGGGATCCTGGTGCTATGATATGGCTCCTTCTGGCTTTAAAGCTCATTCAGCTTCCCACCCCTGGTAAAGAATAGGCCCCCAGTAGAACTCTGTATTAAGGAATGCACTGAAGAGAATCCAAACGATTTCGCCTGATAGAGGATTTTAATCCTAGACACCTCCCATGCTTGGTGTCACACACAGAGGCAGACTGCTGGGGTGTTGTATTCACTTGGGGGCATGGATACAAGGAAACAAAAGGAACAATTAAGAATCGGGAAAAACGTCCTGATCTATCAGACTGAGGATTTATTTGCTGAGGGAAGGATGGACTGAATTCTTTGCGGCTGGACTGGACAAACATCCTGGCTAGTATAGGGCCCCCAGCCTGCCACCATCCCTGACGCCTGAGTGGTACTTATGCCTGTAGGCCTATTCGATTCAGTGGGATTACTTGTGGGTTGTTTACAGTGAGTGGGGGCAGATTAGGCCCAGACTGGTAAGGAATGTCCTGTACTAGTTGAGGGGAAAGAGCCAGGCATGCACTATCCCTAACTCCCAAGAGTCTATGATTAAAGGTGGGCAGCATTTGTAACTCCACGTGAGTTCAGCTCACTCTCTGCCATGAAACCAGGGTGAGACTGTGGCTGACCCTGAACAGGTGCATAAATGGGTGACGGGTCCTGGGGATCCTTCCCTCGGGCCTGGCCTCCCTGCAAACAGACGACTGCAAACAGAACAGCGCCACCCCTCAGAATTCGGCTTGTGCTAGAATGCCTAAAAGAGTTGGATGCTCGGCTCCTTTTCAGAACCAATGGGAGTTGGGCACCAAATCCATCCATTGCTTTTGAAAAAAATCTCAACCTGCGTTTTGTGGAAACTCATTGAGTTTTAGAGGCCTTTTGCACTGGAATCCCAGTGCAGAAATTCCTGAAGACATTTCACTTCCACTGCAGGAAAAAAAAAAAGTGCAGGCAAATCGTTGGTGGACACATCCACACTGCCTTTTAAACATACACTATCTGACCCATGAACAGAATCCAGGGGGGTGAAATCCCGACACCATTAGAGCCAACAGCAAAACTCCCATTGACTTCACCGGATTTCACCCCAAGATTCCAGATACCCAGCCCCATTCTGAGGACTTGATTAGGCCTGTTCCTTTTACAATTCACGCTTCCAAAATCTGACAAGATGAGGAAGCTCAGGTAAAAGAAGAACCCAGGTCTTTCTACCCTAATAGTTGTCACCCAGGATGCAACCCCTAAGCCTTCCCCCAACTTGTATTGAAAAGACTCCCTGAAAACTGCTCCTAGAAGTTGCTTATTTATTGCTTTCGAGAGGGAATCTTTGAATGGCCATTACTGCAGAAGAGCTGTAAGCCAGAGCAGCTCTATCACTGCCTTTCAGGGCACGTCTACACTGCAATACATTTTTTAAAAAAACAGTGGCACCGCATCTCAGAGCCTGGGCCAATTGACTCGGGCTTGGTCTGCAGGGCTAAAAATTGTAGCCCTAAGCCCAAAGTCAGCAGACCCAGGCCGGCCAAAGCAGCTCTTTCGTTGCAGTGTAGATGTGTCCACAGTGACCAAGGCACCCTTGAACACTGCCCCCGCCAAGACCCTCCTGGCCTACAGAGAAACTCTGTGCTCCCTGCTGTCAGTTACTCTATATGATACTGACTCCAGGAAAGAAGATGTTTTGTGTAACCAACTGACTGCACAGCCTTTCAACTAGGTGGGCTCTCTTTGCATATCAGAAAGGAGCAGTGTTTGAATCCCACTCCTAGGCTGCAGCTGCCTGTCATTTGGTTTTATGAAGCACTTGAACTGAAGGGGGTGTGTTGAGAGAATATTATACATCATAAATAGACAGAGGGATGGATGGATGGATGGATGGATAGCAGGGAAGGAATATGATGCTTACTAAGGGCCATTCTGTGTTCTCCATTACTCCATGAGACTCTTCACAAACTCCACTGACTTCTGTGGATTGAATCCACTTTACAGCAGTGTAGCTGAGACAGGAATCTGTCTCTTGGGACCAGATGCTGACAGCCTCACTCACTTCACACAGTCCTCGTTCCTCAAGTAGTCCTGCTGAAATGAACGGGATGACGCAAGGAGTAAAGTGTGTAAAGAGGTGGGATGTGGAGTCTGGATGGATCATCACCCCTCCAGGTGGAGGATTCTGCCATACTCAGACCATGTGACTTACCCAACTATTTTGTGCATTCGCAGGTGCTGCAGATCCAGCAACAGGTGATTTTTATCCACATTGTTTTAATTTTTATTTTTAGGGAAAATAATCAATTGGCTATTTAAAAAAAAATATATGTCCCCGCAAAAAAAAATCACCTTTTGAAAGCGTTTAGAAAATGCCCTTGTTAGGTTAAGCAAACAATACCTAATAGGCCAGTCTTCAGATGGGTGTAGATGCTCTGAAGTCAGTGGAACTGCCCCAATTTCCACCAGCTGAAGAAATTTATCCCAGCAGCACTGTCTGGGCTCTTCCTTCTCGGTTTGGGCCTGGAAACATTTAGCGGGCTGCTCTGCCAACACCTTGAATGACAGCTCCCAGCAGGAGATCGCTATTTATCGTTTAGCACCCAGTGCTTTTAACAAACCCTTTCACTGGGAAGAAATCCGTCAGCCCCTCCATTCCACTGACTCTCCAGCTCCCCTACAGAGCCCGGCTGTGCGCTGGGGAGGCGAGCACGAGGAGCTGTCTCTTTAAATACTAGAGGCTGTGCGCTCTCAGGCCACCGTGACATATCTGGGCGTTGGATGGGGGAGGCGAATAAACAGTGAATGCACCAGATCCGTGGTTGCAGAGACGGGCTCCAACCCGCCAGGCTCACCCTTCCGACTCGACCCGCCCGTGGCTTCGCGGAGCATCCTCTGGGCCCGGGATCGTGCCCTGGAGGCGCTTGCATGCCCCTTGAGCTGCCTCGCTAGGAGCTGCCGCTGCCAGGAGGCTCTGCGCGCTTGGGCCGGGGTGAGTGTCGGGCGGTGCCGCGCTCTGGCGCGCTCGCAGCAAACTCCCACCAGCGGGAGAGCGGCGCGGGGAGCGGAGACCAGCAAGAGACAGAGGCCGCCAAGGCCACGTCTGGTGCGTGCCGTGCTTTGGGGTTCCCGGGGAACCGGCGGCGCGCGAGCCCCTCCGGGGCAGATCCGCGGGGTGAGCCGCTGGGGTGGGAGCGCCGCGGGTGCGCGGCGGTCACCGCGGCTCCAGGCCTGCCAGGGGGGACCCCGGGTCCCAGCTCTAAGGAGCCCGCAGGCTGGAGGAGGAAAGTGGGAATAGCCCCCCTGGGCGGCTACTACGGGGGGGGGGCGTGGAGGGTCTCCGTTCCTACCCCGGGCGCGCTGGGCCTGGGACAGCCAGCTCCCAGGGGCCCCGCGTCCGGCCGCTTGTGCCGCGCCGAGCACCGCGCCCCGGCGGCCAGGAGAAGCTCCCCGCGCGGGCGGGTCCTGCGGGTTATTTATAGCCGGGCGGGCCCCGCGCCTGGCCCAGGGACACACCCTCCGCGGCACGGCCGCACTGCGGGGCGGTCCCCCCGCCTGCGGGAAGGGGAGCGTGCCCGAGTCCCGCCCGCGCCTGCTGGCTCCGTGCGCCTGGGGCCGGGCCGCTCCGCTCCGCTCCCGGGGCAGCGCGCCGCGGGGCGGGCGAGGCTCGGCGGGGTGAGCAGCCGCTCGCCTGCCCCTGGAGGCGGCGCGGGGGGCCCTGGGCGAGCCCCCTGGAAGCGGAGCGTGTGCGCTGCCCGGGAGCGCCGTGCCTCGGCCAGCGGGTCCTTCCCCCCTTTGCTCCGGAGCGATCTGGCTGCGCCCAAACCCCGAGTCCGCTTTTGTTTTTAAAGCGGATTAACACCCCCTGCCGCGGACCCGGCGCATGTCGCTATCCTTAGACACGGTTTGCACCGCGGAGCAACGTCGCCGGGGTTTTCTTGCCCTCCGAGAGCCGCTTTTTAGTTGCGAGGATAACCGGGCTGCTCTCCAGCGCGCTGTGCGCGCAAAGGCGGCGCTCGCTGTGCTCGGGACCTGCGCGCGCAAAATGCGCGGCTGGGCCGTTCCCCTGGCTGTGCGCGCAGCCGCTCTGCGGAGGGGGTTGGTTGCTTTGCTCCCTTAATTGAGGAGCACGTTTAGGGCTGGGTCTGGCTGAGATCTCGGAGCTCCTGATTTTAATGGACTCCAAATGTTGGCTGTTGATCGAAGACTGGTGGCTTTGTGGGCGAACGGTTTCTAACTCCCTCCCCCAGCTGAGCGAAAAATACCTGAGCAAGGGATTTGTTGGTTTTTAAAGAACACTTTCAGGCTTGCTGTCTGGCTGGGAACCTGGGCTTTCCTGTTGGTTTGACGGAGAAAAGGTCTATATACGGCTAATGCTCGCTTCCAAGGACAGGCTGGAAATGCGGCATGTGATGGAATTTGCATTTCTCCACGTACCAGGAGCCATCAAACTCTGCCGCCTAAAACTTAAAATGTGGAAGGATGGGGAGGGGGAAGGAAAATCATGTAGAAAGTGCGAGTTCCTTGATGCTTTGCAGCATTTCTTGGACCGTACCCGGAGCTTTCCTGTGCGCCCCCAAGAATACCCCTGGGCGATAAACGTGCTCCCTTTTCCCCAGCCGCCTGAGGTCTGGTTTTTCTCAAAGCTGGCTCTGGCCTTTCTGTGGTAGAGCCACCCGATGGCTTTGTGCACCCGATGGCTTGTGCCTTTTAAACCCCGGGCAGCGCTCTAGCAATCTCCCCGCGCCTCTCCCAGTAGCGGCATCTGTTTGGCAAAAGAGAGGCAGATTGTGGAGCCTCGTTAAACTTGAGGCCCTTTGCTTGTTCTCTGTCGAGGCGGCGCCCTCTGCTGCCCTTTCGGATGTAGTTAGCCCTCCACCCAGGACACACCCCATCCGAGCTGTCTCCCTCCTCTCCCAGCCCCTGCACACCGAGGGCTGACTGCGAGGGCTTTTGCTGTCACTTAAAAGCCTGTCTCTCTTTTTCCCTTCAGCTCTTTCTCAGACTTCAGCCAAAATGCTCCTCTTGTTGTTGGGTATCATTGTGCTCCACGTTGCGGTTCTGGTGCTGCTGTTCGTCTCGACAATCGTTAGCGTAAGTACAAACGTTGTCCCTTCTTCCCTCTAATCCCCCCCTCCTAATCTGGGATGGGACCATGGGCGTGCGGGGATACGTGTTGCTGAGGATCACCTTTCAGAGTGTTTTCAGGAGGAAGCCTCCGGTTTCAGCCTGAGGCAATCAGAAATCGTTCTCTCCGTAATCGAGGTCTGGGAGCACTTTGCACACCAAGTCACTGCCCTCTTGGTTGTGCAGAGAGCCTAATGTGGGCTAACTTAGTTGAGTGCAGCAGTGGATTCCCTACCTTAAAGTAGGCTAGAATCCAGTGCAGATTTCCAGGTTTAAGATTTGTGTGTGTAGATAAAACTAAGGGCCAGATCGTGTGAAATTAAAGGGTGCTCAGCACCCCCTCAGGCCTAATTAATACGGGGCCTCTGAAAGAATTAACATGACCAGCTGAGGCAGACATGCATTTTAAACACAGACGATCGCTGAGCTAGTCAGTTCCAAGCTAGCTTTAAAAGGGCTCCCCCCCCTTAAAACCCTGTAAAAAATGCTTACAGAATAATCTCTCAACTGGTTGGGATTCGTAAGAAGCAGTTCCTATGGCTAGCCATGCTACCAGGAGAGCTGGACACGAGAGAAGTGAAACATTTGAGATCTTTGGCACATATTTAAAGAGAATAGCAAAAGTCTCCTTTCTTATGCAGTTGAGTTAAAGCAAGAGCAACACAGAACATTTTCTTTCCAAACGCCGTTGAAATAGAGGTGTGAGTGCGTGTGAGAGTAATGCGCAAGCAAGCTGAAATAAAGACGTGAGACAGAAACACTCAAAGCAATCATAAGAATTCAGACGACAAGAATGAACATGCACTGTTATGTCGGATCTTTCACATGTGCGTTTAGTTGAGAACAAGATTTTCTTTCGCTTTGGTAACTGCTCTGCCTCCCCTGGCCTTTTTGCCTTGCGTTGCTGGCGTCTCTCATAGGTTTGTGCATCTCTTTCAGCAATGGATCACCGTTAACGGGCGTACGGCAGACCTTTGGCAGAACTGCAGCAGCACTCTAGGCGCCCCAAGTTCCTTTCAGTGCATAACGTCCTCCACGAATGGTGAGTGCTCTGACAGCTCGTCTGTTTCTTCTCAAGTGGTGACTTGCATCCCTTTTCCTCCTCCCCCAAACCTTTAGAAACAGACATGCTACAAAATGGTCTCTGCAGCCAATCTTTGTGCAAGTCAAGCACAATCCATCCAGGGGCTCGGTTCTCTCCCTCGTGGGAGTTGTTCTTTAACAGTTGTTACTCCGGTGATTTAGTCAACACTGCTTCTGGAGTACGGTACCTGAGTAGAGGTGGAAGAATAGGGACTTAAATAAAGCTACAGAGCAGGGTAGAGATAAGGGAGAGGAATTTAGCTAATTTCCTGCAAAGGCTGCCATTCTAGTCATTGTTTTTCTGGACTACTCCGTACTTTTATTTGGAGTGGGCACACCTCACCCGCTTTGCTGGCCCTCTGTCTATACAGCAGCTCATTACATAATAGAAAACCAGGGCTTGACTCACTGATGCCCAGCTCCTTGTACAGTCATTGACACCAGTGCAAAGTCAGTGTAAACGCTGCTGTGCTGACAAGATGGGCAGTGTACCTCCTTTGCACTTGTGTGAATGGCTGGCTGAGATGCAGGGCAATGGAGGATCAGGCCCCATGGCCAGATTCTGGGGTCAGAGGTGCACCTGTGAGTCACGCGGACGTCAGCAGATCGGGTTCCTGGCTCTGTGTGACGTATGTGTGAGCCCAGAGTAACGCTGTTGAGATTGGTGGAGTTGCTCTAGATTTATTCTAATTGAGAGCAGAATTTGGCCCAGTGAATTGCTAAAGGGAAGAAGCCATGCGTCAGGTGCTGTCCCCTGCCTTGCTACATGCTGTATTTGTGGTATGTTGACTGGAACTTGGCTGTAGTGGAGGATGACCCCACGTGACCTCTTTGCAATGTGTTCCTCCCAATTACTCTTACTAGGCAATACCTAGACAAACCAACGTGGGCAGCCATGAGAGTGGGGCTTCTGTCCTACTTTTTCCTGCTGTAACTTGTTGTTCTAAGCATGCCTCTTGTTTGCTGAAGGGGATGAAGTGTTAAAGGGCCAGGGCAGATCAGATTTGTTCTATGAAGAGCATCTGCTGGGTCCTTGGGGTAGCAAATCCCACTTTTTTTGGTACTGCCTACCTCTGTGCATATTGTTAAGCAACCAGGACAAATCTCCACCATTCCTCTCTGCCTGTGGTTAGCTGCTGCTCCAAGGATGGGTCCCACCTCCCAGTCACCTGGGGCACTAACTTGCACCATGGTCACTTGTCCCCAGGGATGAGAGGAGTTTGAGAGCCATTGACCATTGCGGATTTTCCCTGCTCCATCTCAGTTGCACAAATGCTCTCTCTACCGAGGCCCCCCATCACTGCAGTTTCTTGAGCACCTACCTGAGCGAAATAGCTTTTGTGAGAACTGAGCGTTCAAATGCTTCCCGTTCCTCAGCTGGGTTGGGCTAGTCCAGCACTTTCTACATCAGCCTGTGTGATAAAGTGCGAATGGAGCCTACTCAATGACCTCCCAAAGGTCTCTGTTAGAACGTGAGCCGCAGGAGAGCGTGCTGTTTTAGTTATCCATCTATCTGCTTGCTTATTTCTGTAGCTTGTATAATGGAGAAAGAGCAAAACAGGAGTTTTGTGTAGGCCGTGTTATACTGTGAGTTATACTCGCATATGTCTGGAGTAAACTCTGTGACGTTACTCTAGATTTACTCTGAGCACAGAGAGCCGTATCTTGCCATGCGCTTTTTAGACATGCCCGCCATTGAAATCAATGGGAGTGGAGCTCTTGATCAGAATCGATGGTCCAGGATTATGACCTACAACTTCCAGAGCACAAAGCAATCTACATAGGTGGTAGGGACCAGGTTCTACTCTTGTTTACACAGGTGTTAATCAGGAGTGAATCCATTTGATTTCAGCCGGGGTGAGAGTGGTGTCAATGAGATCGTGTTCAGGCACATGGGAGAAGTCCCGTGGAAAGAGCGCAGATCGAAGGTAGCTTTGGGTAGTGGGGTGCCTCACATTTTGATCGGCTGGCATGCCCATGTTGTGTGAGGCCAAGGAGATGCATTGTGGGTACAGAACTACCAAATGTTGTAGGGCAAGCAGTGTGGTATAGTGGATAGCACACTGGCCTGGGGCCCAGAGGACTTGTGTTCTGGTACTGGCATGCTGAATGACCAGCTGCTTTGCCTCTGTGCCTCAGTTTCCCCATCTATAAATAAGGGAGCATGATGCGGACCTCCTTTGTAAACTGCTTTGAGATCTGCTGATGAAAAGTACTACGTAAGAGCTAAATATAATTATCTGCACAACTTTAATTGAGCAATTGATGATGGCTTTTATTACTATCCTTACTAGCTTTAGGAATTTTTGTCTCGACTTTCCTCTTAGAACAGTTTGACCCCAGTGTAAGCAAGTGAGTTCAGTGGAGTTGCTCCTGATTTACATCAGCGTCACTGAGGGCATGTCTCTGGCCTGTGACCCTGTGAACAGCTGCCCCTGCGGGTGCCAAGAAGGGGGAAGGATTTTAAAATTGAGCCACTAGATTGAACATCATAACGCTGGTGGGGAACGTTTGCCATGTGGCAAATGAGAGCGTTGCAGGTGGTGTGTGCGGAGAGTGAAGCTTTTGTGTAACGTAGCAAGTTCTTACCACTCCCCACCCTGCACTGAAGTGAGTCTCTGGTGTAATTTTCTAGTCCGGGTTTTCTGGCGATCAGGTTTAAAATGCTCCAATCTGGCCAGTCTGCTGGTAATGAAATACTCGTGGGTACCCCATGTTGGGAGATAAATGCAGAGCTGCTCTGCCTCTAATTTTAACTAGACTAAAAGCAGTAGCAAGTGTCTCATCTTGGGAAGAGGCTCGGATTTCCAAGGCGTTGCTGAAGTGGTTGTGCGGCTTAGGCCTCCTCTTGCAACCCTCTAGCAACACCTAGTGGCCTGAGGTCAGACCAGTGGTACAAAGCGGCTGGAATCTTCCGTTACAGCACAGCAGATTACCATAGTTATTCCCTGGTTCAGCATTTGGCACATTTGCCTTATACTGCTATATGCAACGTAGGCAGGCTGGTTCAGATTCACTCATGCATGCTCAAAAACGGCTGTACGTGTGCTTAAAATAAGGGCTGCAGTAACTGCGCCCTGAACACAGGGAAATCAGTTTTTCCCGTTTTGCAAAAAACCCCCAAAAAACTGAATTGTCACCCTTAAAAATGTGCCCATTACTTTGGAAAACTAAATAGCTTTATCTCAGAATTTGCATTATATCCTGGACATTTTCTATTGGGCAGTGTAGGGAATAGTGTATATAACAAAATAACCTTACCCAAGCCAGGACTGGTGAGAATTTTTAAAGGGAGAACGCCTTAGCTACTTGTAATCCAACCTGAAAGCTGATGGTGATAGCGGAATAAATTACGCACCCAGAGCCAGGGACGATGGAGTGCTTTTAGATCCTTTCAACTGATTGACTTTTACCGTGCAAAGCACACAGTTGAACAGCTGGTTAAAAAAGTTGACCTGCCTCTGTCAGCTGGATTTTTGGATTGCAGGATGCATGTATGTATGGTGGTGCTTTTCCTGTTCAGGCCCAAATGCTCCCTTCTTGTGAGCTGGCAGAATAATGAAATACGAGCTACTTCGAGGAGTTATGACTGAAACTCAACACACGCCAGGAAAATTCACGTAAATTCAACCTTCCATCCTTCGTTGGACGCTCCTCACCTGGCGTTTGCCTACAGGAAGACCCTGATCCTATAGCAAGCTCTCTACTGCTGGAGCCATGCAAAACCCCTGGTAAGCCAGTGGAGTTTTGCATGGGCATACGCCGTCTGACTACATCCATCTTTTTGCGGGATTAGGCCTTTCTGCATTATCTAAATTATTATATTTTTATATAATGGTAGCACCAGGGAGCTGCCATCATGGGCCAGGGGCCCACTGAGCAAACACAGAACAAAAAGACCGGTCCCTGCCCTGGCGAGCTGACAAGCACAAGCGTGAGACTGTTTGTTTTCCATCTGCCTGAGGCTGGTCTTGTTTTTTCAAAAGAGGGCGTATTGTGCGGTATTTTTATTTTCTAGGGAAGGCAAACTAAGCTGGCCCCCAGTTCCACAGTCGCTGAGACCCCACCAGCTTTAGTTGTTTACCCTCCCAATCCCTCTGGGCAGTAGGGCAGTGCTATTAGTTCCACTGTACAGATGGGGAAACTGAGTTACAGAGACATCAAGCAACTTGCCCGGTGTCACACAGGGAGTCTGTGGCAGAGCATGGAAATGAGCCTGGGTCTCGGGTCCCAGGCTGGGAGCCTAGCTTCTCGGCAACTCTTCCTTCCCACTCCAAAGAACTGGAGACTCTAAATGCTCTTTCTTTTGGGGTGGTAAATCCCATCTCTTTCTCCCCCCCTTCAGTTTTTTTAACACCCATTTTCCATCTGCAGTGCTGTTAGCTAAATCGGGTTCCCGACCGTGGCCCGCGGAGTCTTTCAAAGTGGCCCGCCACTCCTCTCCCGCTAGCCTCATAGGGAGCCGCTGCCTAAGGACTCAGGTGGAGAGTGTTGCTGCAGGGCTACGAGACCAGTGCAGCCTCCCTCTGGCTGTAGCAGGGAGCATGGCAAAGCGCTCTGCTGGGGGTCCACAGGTGTTGGGGTCTCTGCTGGAGTCAGAAGGGGAGCACTGATCTCCCGTCCCCTAGGCTGCAGAAGGGAACCAGTGCCTCCTCCCTGAACTCCTTCTGTCTGGCTGCAGTGGAGAGGGGGCTGCTGGTGGAGACTGGTGGCCCTTCAGGGTTGTTAAAATTATATCTTTGGCCCTTGAGCCAAAAAGGTTGGGAACCACTGAGCTAAATGTACAGATTTTTTTAATGCAAATTATATTCCACATGACACCAGGAGAGACTCCTGGAAACGTGTGTGAAGACACCGCTCAACATTTAATACTGTAGCACTAAATTCTGCCCTTGGGTGTGAATCTGAAATTCTCATTGAAGAAGTTGGCAGAATTTAGTCCTTTAGTAGAGACTGTTCCCCTCCCCGTCTCCCCCCCCATCCATCATAAGAGTTAAGTCTATATTGTAGAGTAATCAGTTGCCAGATTCCCCCTCCCTCTTTCCAAATTCAAGCACAGCTCCCTGCAACATTCTTCGTAATTCTTAACAATTAAGTAGGGGCTGACCCTGCACTTTGGAAGTCAGTGGGAGTTGTGCCATTGGATTTGCTGGACTCAGCATCAGTTGAATAGTGCTTATACTTAGACTGAAATCTCTGTGGGGCAAGAACCGTCTTTTTGTTCTGTTCATACAGCACCTAGCACCGTGGGTCCTGGTCCTACAATACTACAAAGCTTACTGTTTGTTCATAGATCCCAGAGCTTTATGGATTTTATAGATGGGGAAAACGGAGGCACAGAGAAGCTATGGCAGTGGTTTTCAACCAGGGGTACGGTGTACCCCAGAGGGCATGTAGAGGTCTTCCAGGGGGTACGTCAACTCACCTAGATACTTGCTTTGTTTTGCAACAGGCTACATAAAAAGTGAAATCTCATACAGCCTTGTTTATACTGATCCCTATACTATACACTGAAATGGAAGTACAATATTTATATTCCAGTTTTAGTTTATAATTGGATGGTGACAATGAGCAACTTTTCAGTGATCCTGTGTTGTGACACACTTCAGTTTTTAGGTCTGACTTTGTAAGCAAGTAGCTTTTAAATGAGCTGAAACGTGGGGTGCACAAGACAAATCAGACTGCTGAAAGGGGCACAGTCATCTGGAAAGGTTGAGAGCCGCTCGGCTAAGGAGCTTGCCTGAAATCAGACGAGCCCAATTGTGTCCACGTTCCACTGAGTCGGAGTTGGGACAAGAGCTCCAAATGTTGGGTGCTGAAAGCCAAGCCGTGTGTCTCCCGGGAGATGATGGTTGGTGCTTTGGAGAACATGATCTTTGTTTAGGTGACTTCTGGGGGGCTGAACTCTGTGGAAGGTCTTTCCTCAATTGTGAGTTCTGAACACTTGAAATCTGGGCCCGAGCCTTTGAAATTTCAGCCCTGGCTGTACAGGTCACACCTTTGAAATCAGTGGGTGGTACAGTCAGGCCCGAAGTTAAACATCTGGGAACAGAACATAGCCCTCTTGACTCCTAGTGTTTAGGCGCAAGCCATCAGACCACTGTTCTTCATTTGGAACTTGTAAACCTTCAGCAGCTGGCGGGGTTGGCTTGCCATCGAAGCTGAATGATGGAATTTCTTTCTGATGGCTGAGTAAGCATTTCCTGAGCATGTGACTCTGACAGGCATGCTGCAATACCATGAAGGATGCTCCAAGAAGAGCAAGCGTCACAATCCGTGTGGGATGCCCAACCCTTTGGCTTTCACATCTGCAGACCGATTGCTTTGTTTTCAGCATTTGCTTGCTAGATAATGTCATTTTTTTCAAGAGGTTGAGAACTATGCCAAAAATGTTGCAATCGCTGCTTAATTTGTGCTGCCAGATGTTCCTGGAACAGACTTATCTCAGGAATCCGGCACTGAATCCCAGAATTGTATATCTAACAGGCTATGGATCAGATCCTCAACTGGTGGGATCCCAGTAAAGTCTGGAGTTATGCCAGCAGAGATCATTGACCCCATGGGTTTTAATGCTCTTAAGTAGAGCGGGACAGAATTTTTCAAACACTTCTTTTGTCAAAACCTGACCTGGTTTTTCCCCCCCCCCTCTAAAACAAAATTTTTCACAAGAACGTGTGGATTTTTTCCACCTTGCAATTTTTATATTTCCAGACGCTTTTGGTGGAAACTTTAAATGGCCCTCTTGCTCCCGAGCTTCAGGATTGTTTCTTCTGTTGCCTTTTTCTGTTCCATGGGTTGCCACTCTGTGACTTCCTATTGGCTTGGGAACAGGTTGGGACTGTGGGTACTTTTTAGTCGTGGAAGGGATTGGGTTTTTGAAAATAATCCCTGGGGAACTTTGCGAAGTGCAAAGCAGTTGGTTACAAAACAGCATGGCAGGGAAGGGGCTTTCCAGTTTGCTGATGTGATGGCCACCGGGATTGAAACGGGGACCAGCCGCACTAAAAGCATGAGCTGTTAATCTTGAGCGAAAGAGCCATGGTTCGCTAACTGCAGGCCTGTGAGATCCTCCTACCCTCTGAGGATTGGGCAAAGAGCAGGACCTGGGACACACACTCACCAGTGGGTTCCCCTGGCAATTCTGCAGACTGCTCTTAAGATATTTGGACACCTCATAGAAATACAGCCTTTGTTCCTGGGGGGATGGCTCTGCATTGTTTTCCTGGCACAAAATGCCCCGAACCTTTCAGACTAAGGCTGGAGGGTCTCCGCATGGAGCAATACTTGAGTGGCATAGCTAGAGCTGTTGTAGTGGCTCCTCTACCACTCCTGGCATGACCAGACAAACCCTTGACCAAGTTTTCTGGTAAAGGATTGTAGTCTGAACATATGTTTCAGGAGAGTACTAAGGATTCTCTTTAAAAAGTCCTATTGCCTCTGTGTTAGGGATCTTTGTTGCAGACTAATCTTTGGTGTTGCTCTTGAACCATGACAGAAAACTTACATTGAAAGAGTTTGCCCCAAAGAGAAATATCTCCGTGTCTAATTCTGTTATTGGCAGCAAGTAGAAATCAAACATATGAGCAAGAAGAACTGCATCATAAAAATGGGCTACAGGAAAATTCTACTCGGTTACGCTGGTAGAAATCTGGATTGGAAAAACTGGACCAGGTCTTAGAAAGTCTGTTTCACTGGTGAGGTGGATGCTTTCCAGGCAAGGGTGGGGCCTAAGCCATTCATTTCTGAAAAATGTCTCTTTAAAAAAAAAGATGAAAAGGGTTGTAGCGTTTCTGGTTGCAAACATAACCTTCCAAGTGTGACCTAATGCAGTGTTCCCTTTCTAAGTCTGCAGGCAGCCAGCTCGTAGCTTTTCTAGTCAGCAGCAGCAATAGGAAATAGACACCGAAGAGCTTACCCTTCAGTGAAAGGGAGCCCATGTGGCAAAGTTAGAGACCAGAAGGAAATAGGATGGAGATCCGTTCAGCAGAAGGAGGGAATGGTAACAGGACCCGCAAAGCCCCAGCTGAACAGACTAGCTGCCAGTGAAATTACCCAGGGTTCCAGATGGGTTTGAACTGCATGCATGGAAGCCTGTACTAATGAAGCCACGTTGCTGCTGTACGAGAGCTAGCTAGATTAAAGCTAGCTCAGGTATGTCTAGATGAGCTACAGTCATGCCTCACGACGGCCGTGTAGACATGCTGTTGGAGAAAGGGTGTAGAGCCTGAAACTCCTTTTAACTGTTTTGCAGTTGGCTAGGCCCCAGTTGAGCAAAGACTTACGCACGTTGTAACTTTACGCACAGTAGTCCAACACGCTTCAGTGGAAATACTTGCATGCATCTTGTCTGCATAAGTCCTTGCCAGATCCAGGCAATAGATTTCAGCTTGATGGTGTTCCTTAGGGTACTGGTGCCATGCTAAAAACAAAATAGAAATATGTAATGTCCAGGGCATCTCTAAGTCATCCGTGTCTGTGACATCAGCGGGCGTTTCCTGGACTGTAAATTGGGGGACATTTTCAATGGTGGAAGAGGGTTTGTGTCAGTCATTCATGCAGATTACAGTGTGCTGCAGTTCACATATAATCTCTTCAGCCAGGTTCCAGTGGTTTCTGGGATGGACACGACCAATGTCCGGTTCTGTGTGTCGTTCATTGTGGTGCATTCATCATTTTGCAATGCCACTTCCCAGCAGATGAGGGACGTCTGGGCTGGATTCACCGGTAGCCTCTGGCTGCTTTGCACCACTTTGACGTGGAAGCCTCTGGCTGCTTCGCTTTGCCAGAGTAGCACAAAGCGGTGGGAGAGTCCTGGTGAATGTGGTTCCGTGGCTGTATTTGATACTGGCTTCAAGTTAGGAAGAAGTATCTGGTGGTGCTAGCGCATCTCTCCTAATCCCTTTCGAAGGGCTGGATCCTGTCTGACCCTGGATAGACGTGCTTAGCGTGGAGAAGGGCAATGGAAGAACTTAACCTGTAAGCCTTTCCATGGGAACCATCAGCATAGCATCTGGGCACCTTGCATATAGCAAAGTATTGATCCATGCACCATCCCTATGGACTTGGGAAGCCTCGTTATGCCCAGGTTACAGATGACAAAAACCAAAGCCCAGAGAGCTTAAGTGATTTGCTCATGGTCACCCAGCAGGTCCTAGGCGGAGCTGGGAATAGAGCCCAGGGGGTCGTTTCTCTCCATGCTTACGCTGGCGTAAAGCAGGAAAAACGCCACTGAAGACAAAGTGACGTCTCCGCCGGCTTCTTTGCAAAGCACCAGAGTAACTGCGAGTGGAGTCAGGTTTAGGTCTCCTAATTCTCCGTCCTGTGTTTCAGCCACAGATCTTCCTTCTGCAAGCGTCTCCCTTCCCCACGCGCACACAGGATGCTACAGCAGCTATGCGATTGCAGTAGCTCTCGCTGCTCCAGGGGTTTCAGTGGCTGGGAGACCTGTCCAGCAGCAGCTCCACGCGCCCAGTCAAGCCCACAAACTGCATTGCAGGCCAAGGGAACCTACATGGACCTAAGTTGCATGGTGCGCGGCAGCTGTAGACATCGCCCCCCTCTCTTCCCCCTGATTTTTCCCCTCTCTGTCCAGGTTCTGTGGTGTCTGAGGCCCTGCATGTTCTCAGGAGGAACAGCAGGATTTCCCCTGACCACTGTTGTTGGGATCATTGGTGGGCAATGGAGAGGAAATGACACACATGTCTCCCTCATACCCTGGCACTGCTCACTAGGGATTCGGTTGCGTTGCCTGGCAGGGCGCTCCCCAAGGGTATTGCATTTCCCATCCTGGCCGCTCTCACATGTGCCAAAGCCCAGCTGCAAATCAGAGCACGAACCCGAGGGATTTGCAGAGAAGCTAGTTGAGACGTCATGAAGCTGGTGACAAGAAGGTGCTTTGTTTTTTTTCCTTGGTGCCTCTAGATTTCCAGCAGGGCATTTTAATATCTAGAAGTAAACCTTCGGGGTTCCAATGGATTGTGTTCGTGCGCACCCAAACCACAGAGATCTGGCCACTGACAGAGCCTTGTGAACGAGAGGATTCGTCAAGAGTAGCAGGGAAAGCACCACTGCTCCCTTTCCCCCGGGAGGCAAGGTGCAATCTAGCTAGCCGTTGAAGCAATGTACTGCTGCTTTCTGAAGCCCAGGATGGTATCTTATTGGAGAGCGGGAAGGCATGCTGTGTCTTTCTCAGCCCCGTTTCTGCAGTGCACTTGTATATGAATATAAAGCCCTAGAAACCTATGCAGCCTTCTGGCCTTTTTCCGTTTGGCCTGGAGGGAAAGACAAGAAGGAGGGATGAGAGAGGAAAGGAAAGAAGAACAAGGGAGGAGAATGATTCTCTTTTGCTCCATCTCCTTCCTTCTAGCTGTGGAAGCCAGGGGAGGGTCCCTAGTTAGGCACCCAACTCTCATTAGGTGCTTATCTGCATAATTAGGCATCTACAGTACATGCCTGGCCCTGGGTGACTAGCTTTTGGCATCCAAAAGACTGGCTGAAATTTTCCAAGCCAAGTAGAGTATTTTGTCACATAACTCCTACTAATTTTGAGGAGAGTTGTGTGACTACGTTTTGCTGCGTTTCTACAGCACCTGGGACCGTGGGAGCCTGGTCTGTGACTGGGGGAGAGGGGTTTTCACCTCTACTGCAACACGAATAATTCCCCTCATTTGCTCTGAAAAGCCTGACCGTTAGCCTTAGCTGCTCTGTGCCTCGGTTTCCCCAGGTGTAAAGTGGTGACGGTGATCACAACCCCTCTGTAAGGCAAGTTAAGCTCAGTTCGTTCATCTTCTTCATCCTAGGATGGCAAAGTTTGATATATTGTTCTGGGGACATACATAGCGTTCGTGGAATTGATTTCCTGGGGTTCCCTCCCCTTCTCCATGTACCTGCCATAGTGCATCAAGCTAATGCCTATCGATAGACGCCCAGACTAGTCTGCTGGGACAGCAAACGCAACAAAGATAAAAACACGTCCAGCCGTGCCTGCTGGGAAGCGTTTAGGTTGGCCTTGTCTGCATGGGAAAGTAAGTGGTGGTGCTGGTGTTCGTATGACATCGGGTATTCATTTTAAACTGATTATACCGGTATAATTCCCCCCTTCCCCCGGCACATACCCCCCCGGACACTCCAGTTGTGGTATAAGAGGACTTTGTGTTTCACTTTTAGTTCCTGTTGCCTGGGAAGGGGTATAATAAAAGTACCTGTCTCTTAGCAGCAGATCTCGAAGGAGGCCAGTATCCTTATCCCCCTTTACAGCCGGGGAAACTGAGGCACAGAGAAGCGAAATGAGTTCCTCGGGGTCATCCAGCAGGCCAGTTGTAGAGCCAGGAACTGAATGCTGATTTCCTCGTCCCAGTCCTGTTCTGTACCCATTAGGCTATACTGCCTTTTGGTTTGAGCTACCTTTACGCTGGAATAAGAGTGTCACTCTGATGTAACTTCTCCTCTAGACCAGGCAGACAAAGGGTGGGAGTAGAAACCTGAGCACAGCAAGGGGTAAGGCGCCCCAGACCCCCTGGCCGAGCTGGGAACAGAATCTAGAGCTCCTGCCGGCTAGAGCAGTACCTACCAGGCAGGACCCGCCCCACCTGTCCTGTTACAAGGCGCTACAGAGTGAGCACTCATGGATGTTCATTGCTCATGGTTAGGGTCCCTCGAGGGGGAAGGATGCTGTGAAATGCATGAGGAACGCTCAGGAATGTCCCTGGTCTCCTCACGCTGCACTCCCTGGGATGTTTGCCTTTCTAATACACAGAGGCAAATGGTAAGGCATGTATGTGCATGGGCTGCTCGCCTCACTGGAAAGCTTAACGCTTGGTGCCCTTATCGTTCAGGAATCTTGTAAAGCACCTTCGGGGCTCCTTGATATTTACACCTAGGTACATGAAAGGGGGCCTGGGCTGCATTTTCTTCATTCTTTCATTTGAAGAACAATCTCCCCTCCCTCGGGAAGGAATCCTGTCGGCCAGATGAAGTTTTATAATTGTTTAGTTCCAGGTTCCTGTTACCCTCCAGCACACGCTTCACCTGGTATTGCTGGGCGTCTGTCCAGCCACAGTCCAAGTCGGAGACCTGTCGGGAGCATTTGTACCAGGCGATGCCTGGTAGCCTCATCGGAATGGCATGAAACAAAGCAGCTGCAGCCTCTGCAATGAAGCGTCCCTCTGAGATGCCTTAGATAGGCTGCCCGAACAGGCCTCAGTGAGAGGTTGACACAAACCTCTTTAACCGCTGTGGGGATTGGGGGGTGGGAACATAGCAGAGGAAAAATTACCATTTGGTGGTACCAGCTTTTTCATAGGAAAATGCCCAGACGGATTAGCTGCTCCGCTAAATCTGGGTCTGCTTTACACGTTTACGGTATGTCTGTGTTGCAATCGTGGGGGGTGATTGCAGTTTAAAGCCAGCCTGGAGACGTGTCTATAATTTAGCTAGCTCGGGTACCACTAGCAGTGAAGCTGCAGCAACGTGGGCTTCTGGTGGCTTGTCCGGGTCTGCCTGGAACCCTAGGCAATCGCTTCGGTAGCTAGGCCGTATAGAAGCCAGGGCAGCGGCTTTGCTGTCCCAAGCTAGCAAGATTAAAGCTGGCTGGGATATGTGGACGTGCTGCAAACACTCCCTGTGGCTGCAATGTGGAGGTTGCTGGCTAGAGGGTGAGGTTTGGTTCCAACAAACCAGCCATGCGTGAACTGGTTCTGGATAGGACTGGGAGCACACTTGGCATGCCAGGTTACCACAACTGCAAGGAGATTCCTTCATTTCCGCCAGTATTGTGTATTAACCTGAGGCATGTGCAGTTAACCTGAGGCATGGCCAAAGGAGAGCAAGGCAGGTCGCAGATGCACGCTCAGGTCACGCTTACACATGCCTCGAAGAGGACGGGTGTAATGGCTAGGTTTAAAAGACTTGGGCTACGGCTACACTTGAGAGTTTACAGCAGTGTCGCTGCTGTCTTTAACTTCTCCAGCCCATGAGAGGCAGTCAGTGGAAGAGCTTCTCCTGCTGTCCACACCAGTGCTTATGTCACTCGGGAGGGGGTGATTTATTCATAATGATGCCAGCTGTAATTGTAAACTGTAATGTAGACATGGCCTTAGACTCCCTACAACCACAAGTTCAAGTCTTTATGCAGATGCACTGAGTTCAGGTCACGGTCTTGACCAGTTCTTGAAAAGCAAGATCCTGCCTCTGCAATCCACTTGCAGAGTATGGGGGACGGGGGTCGGGTGGCCTCTTTAGACTCCCCTTTAGAGTCTGCTGTTGTATCCCACTAATAGGCGTAGCCCTTTAGCACAAACCTCTACTTTTTGGCACTTTTTGTTCTGAAGGTCCTGGGCTTGAACACTGCTGACCTTTTCCAGTCCATGGTACTTAGGGCAAAACCCTACTCCTTAACATTCTTGGCCAGGAATTTTCCTTCCCCTTAATTGTGTGCGCATTGTGTGGTTGGCTGCTGCCTTCCTCCCTAGAGGTGGATGCATTTTGGGGAAAGGCATCTGTACACAGGTTGGGTCTCAAGATCCTTCAGGACAGATGTTCCATGCATACAAAACGGCGTCATGAGCTGTTAAATACGGCACGTGGGCATGTCGCCATTTCACACGATAAGTACTGGACTTAATGCGTGCAGATTAACCAAGCAGGTTGCTCAAATCTACCTCAACATTCTTTTCATTTGTAATTTACTGTAGAATTAAGGTCAGGAAAATGCTATGGTCAGAGCATATCTGCTTCCTGGGTGACTGCTACTCCCTTGTCCTGCACCATGCAGCATCATTCACAGATCTGAGTGGTAGCCCTTCACACTTGCCCCGAACTTGTTCTGCCACCTGTAAATGATAACATTAGGTCTTGAAGGATCAGACCCTGCGTTGTCTCGTTATGTCTGCTCACTTTACTAAGCACATTTTCATTGCTGTTCTGCCAGCAGGATTTATAGCTCTCTATTGTGACCATTACTAAACTACCTGACACTTCTACAGTGTTTAATATAGATGGGGAAACTGAGGCCCAATTTTATAGATGGGGAAACTGAGGCCCAGAGCATGACTTACCCAAGGTCACACAAGAAGCTTGTGGCAGAGCAGGGAATAAAATCCAGGTCCCCTAAGTCCCCAGCTAGTGCCCTACCCACTGGACATCTCTGGCAGACAGAACTGGAGCCTACATTATCCTATGTGTGGTCAGCAAAACTTTGTGAATGTCTGATTTCAGACTCTTCATTGCTGGTGGGGATGTGCAAAGCAGGATGAATGTGGAGGGATTTGCAGATCCCAAGTAGAATTTCAGTGGCAGCACTTCAAATAATTCCAACCTTTTCCAAAAGCCATTTGCCTAATTAGTGTCAAAGGGGGCTCTAAAAAGAACCTAGTGCAAGGTGCGCTATCTCCTCAGCGTGCCCCTCTTCCCCCCGCATACCTGTTACCTTCCTCCACCTCCTCGAAGTAAGGAGGCAAACATTTGGCTGGCTACATGCTTATAGAAAAGTGGATTAAGTCCTTTGATCTACTGTGGAAGCCACAGATACCACTGTTTGTAACCGTTTGAGATTACGTGATTCCGAACAGCCAATAGTGTATTCCAGTGATTCTCAACCAGGGTACACAGAGGTCTTCCATGCGGTATGTCAACTCATCTAGATATTTGCCTAGTTTTACAACAGGCTACATAAAAAGAATTAGCAAAGTCAGTACAAAGTAAAATTTCATACAGACAATGACTTGTTTATACGGGTCTAGATACTATTATCCAGTAAGTATCGCACTGAAATGTAAGTACAACATTTATACTCCCTTTGATGATTCTATGGTATAAATGAGAAAGTGAGCCATTTTCCAGTGATCGTGTGCTGGGGCACGTCTGTATTTTTTGTCTGATTTTGTAAGCAAGTAGTTTTGAAGCGAGGTGAGACTCAGGGGTACGCAAGACCAATCAGGCTCTGGGAAAGGGGTATAGTCATCTGGAAAGGTTGAGACTCACTGGTATGTTTCGTTAGGCCCAGATCTCTCCATTTGAAGTTCCGTTTTTCTAACTGAAAAATAGATATGTATGTAGGGTATAATGCTAAACCAGGAGAATCAATTCATGAAATCACTGCCCCTGAATTGAACAACCGCACTCTGCACTGGGATAGTCAAAGGAGACAAAGGCAGTTACGCTGAAATTCACTGAGGATACGTCTACATTTCCACTTACGTTGGTGTAACTTACATTGCTCAGGAGTGTGCATAAGCCACCTCTTCTCCCCCCCCCAGCAACATAAATTACACTGACCTAATCGCTGGTGTGCACACTGCTGTGTCAGTGGGACATGGCTACCATTGCTCGCCGGGGGTGGTTTAATTAAATCAACGGGAGAGCTCTCTTGTTGGCTTAGAGCAGCTACGCTAGAGAGCTTTCAGCTGTGCTGCTGTAAGCTCTAACGTAGCCGTAGCCTGGGAGTTGGGCAGCGATCTCCCCTAGACTCCTTAAAAATAGTAGCCTTTGTCTGTTGATTTCAAAGCACTTTATTAACTTGGGCAAGTGCCATTATCTACATTTCCCAGAATAGGCCAAGAGGCTACATCGAACAGCAGGTTCCGAGTATAGCCACGGACTAGAACCCAAGCTCCCTAAATCTCAGTCGAGTACTATCTGCTAGACGCACGACTGTTACTTACCCATGGCTTTTTTTGCTGCTTTCAGTTGCTGCCTGCATGTCCCTAGGACGTGGCTTGCTATTACTATGGGAATATGAACATTTGGTGTAAATCCTTCAGATGGCAGAACCAAAAAGAGGGGTCAGTTCAAGAGGTCCTCACCCTCTGATTCAGGGGAAAGTTTTTCTCTCTCCAAGGCCCTACTTTAAATCTTTTTCCTTTGGAGGCAGTTAGCTTAGGGGCCTGACCCAGAGCCCACTGAAATCAGGAAAGACTCCAATTGGCATCGTTGCTTTGGATCAGACCGTAGGTGAAGAGCGAAATGCTGCAGGCTGTTAATTAGCTCACTGGTTTACTGAGCCGTCTCTCCTTCTCTGATCGTTTAAAGCTCATGGGGGTGAGAGAACCACTAGAAAGGGGGTTATTGTTCTCATCATTGTCACCTCCCCATCTTTGCCCCATTGACGTCCCCCCCGAATACAGACGAACCATATTGCTTTTTCCTCACCGCGTTGTGGCTGTTGGCTGATGTGCTGAAAATGCAGTAGCTGTATGGATCCTCCTGATAGTCCATCCTCTAGGGCAGAGTTTCAAGGAGTTCAATGATTTGGACCGGCCTGTACGGAAAACGTACATTGCCATGGCTGTCTCTGTGGGCGTGAAAAATCACCTCCCCTGAGCGACGTAGTTAAGCTGGCCTAAGCCCCGGTGCAGACTGTACTGGGTCGAAGGAAAAAGTCTTCTGTTGACCTAGCTACTGCCTCTCCGGTGAGGTAGACTAACTACCGCAATGGGAGAACCCCTCCTGTCGCTGTGGTGAGTGTCTACGCTGCAGCTGAGCCACTGTAACATTTTAAGTGTAGGCATAGCCTGATCTATGATTTGAGTACGTTAGCGGCACTTCAACAGCCCGTGTCTCGCTGATAACACGGCTGCATTCCAGAAGCTTTAGCGTGGCAAGAGATCTGAAGGAAAGTGCACACTTTGTGCTTTTGTTGACCTAATGAGGGATTTGAGATTGACTAGATGTTCAGAACGTTTCACGTGCATGGGGTTTAAAACATACAGTGAAACCAAGGAGTGATCATTGAAACTACATTTGCCTACTGTGGTGATAAGCCTTGCATCCTAAGCGATGGCAAATATTGTTAGAAACAGATACGTACAGCGATGCCTGCTCACCACTGAGATGCAGCCGCCTCTGGAATGAAATACAGCAGCTCTTTTAATAGCTCAGAGCAACGCTGCACAGCATTTTAGGACAGGAAGCGCAATGGAATAGTGAGGCAAACTGTGCTCTGAAATGCATGGGAGCAGCTTCCATTGATTTTTGTTTTGCTTGTGTGATCAAGACCCGAGTTTGCCCCACTGCATGGAACTTTAGGGAGGCAGGATATACTTACAGGAGTTTGAATCGGGTCTGGACACTGGGGCGAACCCCACTGCTCTTCTGACGTGTGCAAGCTTTAAAAGAGCCCTGAGTAGAAAAAAATCCAGTAAGGGTAAAACCAACAGGACTCTGGAAATGCAACAGACTTATTTGAAAATGTATCTAACAATGTACGGATTGAAACAGAATGAGAGTTGTATGCATTGTGCTGCAGTATTTTATGTTAGGGATATCATTTTCTGTTATTCCATAGGATGTTACGAAGCCAAGTGATCGTTTTCTGTTAAATGCTGTAGGACTCTTCCACAGCTGTCTGCAATAGGATGATGCGGGCCTGTATTATAATTAGAGTATTGAATGAAGTCTGTGTTTGCACTTTGCGGGGAAATTCCGCTCTCAGGTCAACA
The DNA here is from genome assembly GCA_007922155.1 of Mesoclemmys tuberculata. Lineage (NCBI taxonomy): Eukaryota > Metazoa > Chordata > Testudines > Chelidae > Mesoclemmys > Mesoclemmys tuberculata. The sequence goes on from ML675637.1 coordinate 4,815,463, forward strand.
GGTGCCGCTCCCGTGAACTTCGGTGGGAATTACACCCATCACGGAGAGCAGCAGTTGACCTTGGGGATCTAAAATAGCTTCTTTCCATTGCAGCATGGAGGCAGCTAGACACAGATGATTCATTGGTTGTCATGTGGCCAGACAAAGAGCCAGGCAAGGTGCAGATTTAATTATGGCTGGCTGTCTTGAAGCGGTTCATATGAAGTGAAAGTGAGCCACTGCTAAAACCTAGGGTGGAAGCAGTGCTATCTAGTGCAGGGGCAGAGCACAAAGCTGGGATTCAAGGGACTTTGACCAGATCATCAGCTGGTATGAATTCAAATCGGTGGCGCTACATCTGTTCACACCAGCTGAGGCGCTGGCCTCATGCCTCGTGTTCCTGGCTCTGCTGCATATTTTCTGTACGTGGCTTTGGGCAAGTCACGTACGTGCTCTGTGCTTCAGTTTCCCCCTCAATGATGGCTTTTTATGTCAAATTTATTTTAAAAAACCTGCTACAGCGTTTATTACAATGACTACGTTCTAGTGGTCTCAAACGCTACAGATGACTGCAGAATTTGGGGTCATTGCATCTTTCGTTTTACAAGGGGAGTTATACGGTCACAAAAAATGGAAATAGCTGGGCAGTGACTCATGCAGGGGTTGGTCTGACCAATCTCCTCTTTACCAGTTGCCAAACTTAGCTACGATAAAGTATCTTTCCTAAGGGCTTTGTTCCATAAGGGTGTAAGAGGGAATCTTTATAACAGCTGGCTATTTGTATCCCCTAGCTCACCGTCTCCCCTGTTTAAACATGGCTTTCACGTTTCTCTTCAGAGCCCGCTCCAAAGCTTACTGATGTCAGTGAGAGTATTTCTATTGACTTTTGTGGGCATTGGATCCAGCTGTAACATGTCCCTGCGGGCCCACTAATGTGAATGTTCCTCAAAGTGCAAATGAACAGCGTTGCCTGCTGATTTGTTCCAGTGGCATGGTCCGGTATCCTTGTTTTACGCATTGCACCCTGTTTTGTTCTCAGCTGGGACGCAGGGTTGGGTCTGGCTGACCTCATAGCACAAGATGCTCCAAACAGCATGAAAGGAGCGAAGTGGCTGTAACTCAGAAAATAATCCTTTTGTAGTGGGACTTTTGGGGCTGCCTAATGGATTGGGATGCCTAGTTCCTGTTCATGTTAAGGAAAGGAAATGAGTATCCCGAAAACTTTAGGATACGGGATATCATTCTTAATGCTGAGCACATAAGGATACGGGTAATCCCTTGAAATAGGGTCTCCTGGCTGCCTCGCATATCAGCACTGGGATAGGACTGGACCCAGGATACCTCCCATGGCGGCAGCAGCCGGGTAGGTACCCAGGACCAGCGCTGAGATCATACTGTACTTTGCTTGACCCCACTGGGACCACCCCATGATTTGCCCAAGGCTTGCTTGCCCTCAGAAATCCCAGGCCATTCTTCCCTGTGTAACTGGGGTTGGCTTCTGCAGGGATTGCTTGTGAAGCTGTTCTCGTGCTGACCTGGGATCTGATGAGGGAAGGACACATGTTTTCCCTTGAATTGCAGATGGTGGAGATGGAAAAAGACCTCGGGGCCCAGCCCTTCTCTGTGGCCTTGCACGGTGGTTCCCTGCTATAGGGGAATGGCGACGAGTCGTGTCATTCATTCGCGTGGATTCCCAAACGGCTACGCGTGCTCACCGAGAGCCTCAGGGGCAGATGCAAAGCACACCGAAGCCAATGGACCGATGTCCATTGACTTTAGTGGCCTCCGAACCTGGCTTTCTAGCAGGAGCAGCTGCGATCCCTGCAGAGAAATCTCCTCAGCTGGAACTGATGTCTCCCTGACTGTGTGTTTGTTTCCCTCAGAGTGGCTCCAGTCTGTCCAAGCCCTGATGATCCTCTCCATTATCTTCAGCGTGCTGTCCTTGTTCCTGTTCTTTTGCCAGCTGTTTACGCTCACCAAGGGGGGACGCTTTTACCTTACTGGAATCTTCCAGATCCTTGCCGGTAAGTGGAGAAAGATAAATGGATGATGGCTCTAAGGCCCTGAAGGGAAAACGCTTTGAGGTGGAGGCGGAGGGCGGATGACAAGTAAGCTCTGCTTGGTTCTTGATTTTAGTTGACAAGGGGTGAGGGTGGGGGCAGTGGGAATTGACTTTTCTAGAAGCTGCACCGCTTGGCAGTGCTAAGGCCTTGGAGTTGGCACCCAGACTACATGACTTAGAAGAAGGGCGTGTGATGAGGGGGGGCCTGATTCTCCCTTCAGATGCATAGGTCTGTAATCCACTGGTGAACATGTGTTACGTGGTGCCACCTCTGTGCCAGTTCCACAGAAGTTAGGGCGTTGCCTCAAGCTACAGCAGCTTCTGCTTTTAGCCCTGAAGCTTCTTGGTTCTCTCTCTGGTGTGTCGGGCATCACAGGTGCTAATGCCCAGGTAATTCTGTGAGAATTGCATGTGCTCAGCACCTCTGAAAATCCGCCCCTGTTCATCTCAAGCGAGGCACCCAAAAATGAGGCATCCACAATTAACCACTTCTTCCCCTTTTGGGGTCTCCGGAGACATTAGGGCAATGAATTTGAGCGACTAGCTACATCTTTTATTTGGCAGAGACTGCTTTCTGTCTCAGCCAGCTTTTAATGTCCAGCTGCATCATTTAACTCTTGAACATAGTTCAGCTTTGAAAACCTGTTTCTTTTAACTGCACTTAGTTACAACCCCTCTCATAGATGCCATAACACGGTGAGGTCTCTTTAGGTTCTTAGTAGAGACCTGTGCAGATCCCCAGGAGTTAAATCAAAAAGAACCAAATTGTGCAAATAGGCTCTTGTGAAATTTATATTCCCAGAGAACAAGCTGAGGATGAGATTCAGGTGTGGAAGCCACCCTGATTCCCTGAGGGTTTTTGGTATATTGATCCAAAAGCACCTGGGAGCCCGCTCCAGAGCTCACTCCAGTCAATTTAAAGGCTCACCACACGTTTCAGAGGGCAGGCGGTGAAGAAGAAACTTGGAAATGTTTAGAGCAAAGCTTGGTAGCAAGCATGGTATGAAACCGATTATGCATCCTAGGTAGGAAGCCATCCAGCAGGCAGTGAGCTTACATTGGGTAATGATCTCTGGAAGAAGCTGCGTCTAATAACCCTTTACAGCCATGGAGTCAAGTAAAAAAAATCCAAACTGATCATTAACCGCCCACTCCTCAATAACAATAAAATTATCCAGTTGAGAATTGGTCTAATACTTCTGACCGCAGTGGGCTTCCCTCTCCTTATTGAGCAGTATGCCCTGTGCCGGGTTTGCTCCAGGCAGGGTTTTTCCGAATGTGGTTCTCTTGTTGGTATCTGTCTTTAAAATTGTGCATCTGGGTGAAGAAGGGTTAAACTGAAACATCAGGGCTTGAAAACTCAGGGGATATGTGTGGGGTATGGCCTAACCCTGGAGCCTATAATCCAAATGATCTATGTTCTCTCTGAATCAGAGGCTTGGACTCGGCCCAGATCTAAAACCTTCTCAGTCACTTCTTCGCAGCCTGCAGACATACAGCAGCTAGGGAGGAGGCGACGAGCCTGCTCTCAAAGGGCATTAGGTGAACGGGAGCCTGGACTTTAAGGCCTGGTCGGGCGTGCGTCGTTCCCTGGCTGAGCCCGCTGCCTAGTGGACACAGGTCTGCCTCCCAGCCTCCGTGCCGAAGTCCCAGAAGAAGGCAGGGACTGAATGGGTCACAGCAACTCTTACCCAAGCCAGGGTGGAGGCGGTTTGTGTGTTGGGCAGTGGGCAGGGAGGAGCACCCCACCTGTTCTGGGGATAAACACAGGACTTCCTTCCCCGGTACTGCACGTCCCGCTGCCCTTGTGCCCTCACGTTGGGCAGCCTCGAGGGAAATGCTGGCAGCGGCTCCTCATCCCCTTTTGTCTCTGCGTCTGCCGAGCACCAGGCTGAAGAGAAAGGGATGAAATATTAGTGCTTGTGTCCATGACCCACCTCGGTATGGGGAAGCTTGGGGCAGTGGCTAGGCCTCGTTATCCTGAATTTCAGGATAGCTATTAGTAAAGAGCAGCTAGCATCCATGTCCTCCACTCCTTCAGAGCTAAGCATCCGTGGTCAGAGGCGCCAGCTGGGCTCACCTTGGCCTCCACCCAGATTTCCGCACGTGCCAACCAAAGCGGGGCTGGAGTTTAAAGCTGATAGCGTCCAGTCTTTGTGGCTATTAATCTTTGCCCTATCTGTGGCCTTGGAAAGGCCTGGTTCCTGAGGAGCCTTGACTCAGGAGCATTTCAGAAAGGGGCCAGCACCCGCCTGTGTCTTTCTGCTAGCGGTCTCAGGCAGGGCTAGTTTGAGCAATGGAAATTTCACTGCAGCTGGGTGGGGCTTTCGCACGGCATCCTCGTGGGAGATGAGGAGCCGTCTCTTCCCCGGCACGTCGCCCAGCCCTGGCACTGTCTGTTCTCATGATCCTGCCTGCAGATTAGCGGGCTAACTGAGTGACTCAGCCTGGCGGGTCCAAGAGCCTGGCGGGTCCAACACCTCTGTTTGCAGGACTCACCAGCCCTGCCGGGCTGTCAAGGACAGGGGCTCTGATGTTCCCAAATGGCTGAGCTGGTTCCAGTCCTTGGAGAACCTTTCAGCTGGGAGGAGAAACTCCTCTGCTGCTTTCCAGTGTGGTGACCCAGCCCATAGTCCCTCCGTGTAGCTCGGCCTGGCGGGAAGCATGGAATCATAGGCATTCACGACAGAGCAGATCCGTGAGTTCACGTCTCGTCCCTCCTCCTGGGCCGGTGTTGGGGACGCCTACCATCTGTTCCCCAGGCCTAGCCACCGTGCAGTGAGTCTCCCTGTAGTTATTCCAGGGTCTAGATCTCGCTGTTAGACAGACTGTCAGGAAAAGCTTCCTGAGGATTCCTTGATGTGAGTTCAGCCCTGTTACTCTCAATTCAAACCCCTTGTGCCACCCTTAAAAACTCCTCCCTATCTCTCCAGTTGGATTGATTCCGTGCACCATGCAAGTAGGAGACGAATCAGGCCATTGGCAGACTGAAAGAGCCCTTGCAAATCAATCCTTCCAGCCCCTTAATCATTTTTGTTTCTCTCCTCTGGATGTCATTTGTCTTGTTTTGTTTTGTTCCACGGTGTCCACGACTGCAGTCCGTACACTTGGCTATTTTGCGGGTTAGCCTCTGTCTGGCACAGACTGGCTTTCCTGTGGGACTTTTGCATTCCATACATGTCAAGGCATTTTGCAAAGTCCTGAGATGGAAAGGGCGCTGCGCAGGCAAATGTAAGCAGCAGCCATTGCATCCAGCAATAGATCGTTCGCTGCTTGGTGCTCAAACGTTTTGTGTGCACCCCGGCTATGGCAGACAGGATACCAGGGTTATCCTGCTACTGAAAGACTAGTGAGAGCAGACAAGGAACCGAGCTAACACTTCGTCTATAGTCAGAGGGACTGTCCTTTGGATGGTGAATGCTAGTGCTGAAGCTCACAGAACAAAGCACCTGGCTATCGCCAAGCATACACGTTTTCCCCTCGTTGCGCTATGAACACACCCAAATCCCTGCAACCCCTCACTCTTCAAATTGGAGGCTAGACCTAAAGTCCTTCCTAGTTCTTACCTGCCTTTGCCTGGTAGTTGCCACATCAGGCTACCATGAGCTACAGAAGATAGGATATCTAGGGCCAGGTGAGCTCAGGATAACATGGCAGTGCTTTTCACTTCTAGATCCCCTTCCGTCCAAGGAGCTCAAAGTGCTTTTCAGACATCCGTGAATTAAGACCTCCCAACACCCCTTGGAAGATGGGCATTATTCACGCACATGCATGGGCCTTTGTGCACCTAATTCACCATCCGATGGCTGAAAATTTAACCCTGTAGGAGTTGCACGAGATCATAGGCTTCAAGTCAGCATCAAAACAAGGAAGAGACCCCAGCTTTCTTGACCCCTTACCCTGGGCTTTAGTCACGGGAGCGTGTTCCCATGGTCAGAATCACTAATTCTAGCTCTCCAAGAGAAATGCAATTCTCTTCTACAAGATTCCTTACATGGACAATTGACTGACTGCAGTATTTCTAGCTGGCCGTAGGTGACTCTGGAATGACTGCCTGCTGGTTTTCTATCCCACCAGAGTCAAGACACAATCGTTTTGCTTTCTTTGCATGGGCCAGAGCAGTAGGAGTGCTCTCCTCTGCCTGGAAAATGGAAACTGCATTCAGCGACTTCTTAATGAAACATATTCCCACTTCTGCACTTTCCGTGAACAAAGGAGCAGTGTAAAGCGACATAACAGCTCAAATATCACTCTGGCTAGATGTAGGTGGTCCCGATGCCTGCTGGAGAGATTTGGAACAGAGTTCGCTTCGATGGCACAGTGACTGGATTGTGGGGATCCAGTAAAAGACCTTGTTTCTGATGTGGGATAGTGGTGGCTTTGTGTGAGCACTTTGAAGCCCCCAGTGTGGATATTTTTTGCGACACTGCTGGAGTGTTGGTTGCTCTTGAGATGCAGAAGGGCCGTACCTGTGAACACAGGGCTCCTAGTTTTTGTCCTTTGCAGCCATAGGCTTGGCAAAGCTGAGGAATGGAGACCATGCCCTCATCCCAGGGCAGAGAGGTGGGAATGAAACTCTTCCCCAGGTGGTGGGGATGAACTCTGGACACTTCCTCTCTCCTGCCCCTACCTGTGACGTGATCACAGAGCATGGGGAGGAGAGTAGAAGGGATCCAGAGCGCACCCCTACCACATGAGCATGGATAAGGGCCCCCTTTTAAAGAATGCTTCGATTTCAAACGCAGAACACTCTCTGCATCACATCACCAGCAGGTGCAGCGGGCCCAGGGGGAAATTCAGCGCCTTCCCCTCCTAACACAGGAACTCGGAAATGCATCTGGGCTCCTGCCATATTGCTCAGAGAAGCAGCCCTAAATCAGGACTATACCCACGTGCAAAATCTGAGGCGTATTGAAATCATTGACATCTATGACCCTGCTCCGAAATTTAACTCTGCCAGACACAAAATGGGCCCTGCCCTCCTGGCGCTGTCAGGAGGATGCTGGTTCGCACACTCGGCCAACCTTGGGTTTGACTCGTGGCTTGGATCAGGTGAGACGGGAGTTGGCTGGAGGATATCACAGACCTGAGCGTGACTGGTGATCAGTCCGCTGGAGGGGCTCAGGAATCGTAAAAGAGGCGAGTGCCGCAGACTGGGACAGAGGCGCGTTGGCCGAGCTGTCTGAGGCGCGTGCGCAGTAGCTGCCTGCGCTGTGGTGGGGGCCAGTAGCTACATTACACAGCCCTTACTCACCCTGATAAGCACTTTATCCCATGAACTCCAGTGAGACGACCCCCGTGAGGAAATGCTCACCCACAAGAGTAGGGGTGTCTCAGTCCGGGTCTGCAATCCTACGTGAGACCCGCTCGTGGAATCTGATCTATTACAAGGCAACGTTGTGTTGGTATCCGTCCAAAAATCACAAACCAACACAGAGCTATGTAGAAGTTGAATGTTCTTAAACCACAGCAGTTTTCCTTTCCAGCTGCATCTCTGTACGCCCAGATTTTTCTCTCTGGTGTCTGTCCGTGGCACGAGGTTACAGGAGGGACAGGGTTTGTTTGGTTTTTAATCAGTGCTGTTCAGCATTATCCCTGCTCACCTCACTGGCTGGGAAAGCAAGGACAGCTTTCATTCCACTCTTGTGTGTTCCGTGTGACCTGTTCCATGTGTGCTTCTTCCCCCCCCAGGCCTGTGCGTGATGAGTGGCGCAGCGATCTTCACAGCGAGACACACGGACTGGCAGCCCACCACGGGGGATGTCTCCTTTGGCTTTGCCTACATCCTGGCTTGGGTGGCCTTCCCACTGGCCGTCGTCAGCGGTGTGATCTACGTCATCTTGAGAAAGCGCGAATAATGATGATGCGTGAGGCGAGGGGGCCGAGACAAGGGCACTCATGACGTCCATGGAGGGGATTGAGGCAGGGGAAAAAAAGATGAGAAAATTGGGGGGAGGGAGGTATCAACCCTCCACCCCTCCTGAATAAAAACCAACAAAAAACCCCAAAAGGAAACAAACCAAGGGTTACTGTGTTAATTGAAGATGTATATAGTATCTATGGTTTAAAAAACCTATTTATAACACTTTTTACATATATGTACATAGTATTGTTTGCTTTTGTTGACCATCCGCTATGTTTTAAAGCCTAAAGAAAGTGCCTAAAGAACTCACTCCTAACAATGTAACTAGAGCGCAGTATTTTTTGTGTCCCTGTTCTTTGTTTTACCCTGAAAGTGAATGGAATCCTCTTTGAAAAGCTCCTACCCCCAGGCAGCCCGCCAAAGAAACTCCACCACCTAGGGATCTGGTGTGAGTTGTAAATCAGTGTCACTCCAGCAGCTTAAGTGGAGCAATGCCCATTTACACCAGCTGAGGATCTGCCCCCTCCAGCGAGTGGTGTGCTCCTATTACCTGAACGATATATAAATACTGTCTCAGGAATTTAGGAGCACAGGGCCAAATTTTCAAAAGCACCTGCGTGATCTGGGAGCCCAAGTGCCATTGACTTACCAACCACACCCAGTTGGGAACTTGGGCTTCTAACCCACATAGGGGCTTTTAAAAATGTTACCCACCAGTTCCACTGAAATTGACTGTAACTTGTGTACCTTAATCCCTTTTCCATTGGAAGCTTCCCCTAAGAATGCTAACCCTTTCCTGTGTTAGGCCTTGTGTATAACAAACTCTCACCCAGCCAAGCCGGCCGAGAACTGTAGCCTACGACCTTGAAATTTTATTTTTTCCTTGCTGTGTAGATAAAAATGGGAAAGAATCAAAACCAATATATAGCTATGAAATAAAATACCAAATATGTGAAATGGTGCTATCTATTTGCCATTCCTTATATCGCTAGCCATTTAATCTTACTCACTGGAAATTCAGTTAACAATTTTATGAGATAAACAAAAATAGAAATGATCAATAATTCTATGTAACAAGTGGTCTGTAACTGCTTTTGTACTTAGACAAGTTGCTCTTAGTATTATTGTTAATAAAGCATTTATAACCAAACCCCCCTCCCCAGCCCCCGTCCCTTCCCCTTCCTCCCTCTTCTCCCCCCCCCCCCCAACGGTCAGGAATAGCAGAAACAAATCTCTGGCTGGAACCCATAGGGCCTCATCTTCCAGAGTCCAGCTTCTATAACCCTCTTTCTGTGCTTCCAAGGTGTGTCTGGCAATGAATTGTGTGGGCGCCTTACTGTAGAACCCTATATGGTGCCTTCTGATGCTAAGACTCCAGACATTGTTTGTGTTTTTGTTTGTTCAGGTTTATTTTTGCTTTGCTTTTCTGATTTTATACCGACTGTGTGGACTAAGCAGCAATGAAATAAAAGTCAGAATAACTCAGCTGGTTTAGATTGATTGATTTTTGGGGCTAGACTGTGAACGCACCAAACGGATCTACTTCCCCGCCCTCACTGAGGCACCGGAGTACCTCACGATTGTTACTGGGTCCGAGCCTCACCACGCCTTGTCATGTAGGGAAGTGTCATCCCTGCGTAGCGGGCAAGACTTGGGGGCCAGCAGGTTTAGTGGTCAGCTTGCAGCCAAACAGGCTCTGCGTCTTGGGGTTGGCTTTTCTGGGCAGCCCGTGGGGTGGGGGGGTCCAGTGGCCAAGTCCCAGTTTCTCTCACTCTCCCCTCCTGTCCTGCAGGGTCTCAGGAGGAGGGTGGAGGAGGAAAGGGTGGGGTGCCCAGGCCCAAGGGAGGAGAGGCAAGGGTGGCTTAGTCCCTCCTGGCTGCTCCTTTAGGTCAACCTTGCTTGGGCTGCTTCCACCTCCCCTACTTTCCCGTCAGTTTGGGGCATGGCCCCAGTCCTCGATTTTCAATCTGAGCCATTTCAAAGCAGTGGGGGGCGGGCGCTTCCCTGCTCATGGAGTCCAGTTGTTCCTGCTGATTGGGGGGGGAGTAGGCCCATGCCTCTTAGCAAAGTTTTACTGCCCTGATTCACCCCCCCAATGTCTCTGCCTCTGTGACTGCAGCCTCTCTGCCGTCTTGCTGTCCTTTACGCCCCAGCCTCCCCCTCGTTCACTTCCAGAGCTCCCTTTTGAGCAGGTCCTCCATGGGCAGCTCTGCGGGATGGGGCGTTGTCCCAATACTGCTCTGCCACTCCTTTTAACCGTCGTGGGGGGGCTGGGAACCCCCATCACTCCCTCTTACAGCTGGACACTGAAGCACAGAAGAGGCGAAGTGACTTGGGCACAGTCACACGGCCCATCTGCAGCCGATTTCGGACTTGAACCCTGGTCTCCTGCGTCCCAGACCAGCGCCTTAACCGTTAGGCTTCCCTGCTATGCTTGACAGCTTCTGGGAGAGCCCTCGCTTAAACCTCTAAAGGATTAAGTCCAGATACTCCACGGGCAGGTGGGTGCTACACTTAATGCCTTCTTCCCCTCTGAGCCAGCGGGTGGAGCCAGTCCCCACTGCCTAGCCATCCTGCTGCTCTCACAGCTAACCTGCTACACACAGGAGCATCGTAAGGTCGAGCTTGTATTGTCACTGGAGCACGGGCACTGCTCTCTGCAAATGCCGGCTGGGGCAATAGCCACCACCAGAGGAGAGGCTGAGAGCTGCTGAGATCGCTGGATGCAAAGGAGCGTGCTGCGTTCTGCAAACGGGTCATGTTGTGGGGAGGCCTGGAAATGATTTTGCTTCCTTGAGGTGTAGCTCTACTTGGAGCCTAACTTCAGCTGAATAGCCTGGCTCGCCTGCTGCATGAGCAATGGCAGATCTGTCTTAGGGAGGGACGGCGCATGCCTCAGCCTACCCGCGTCCTGACATTTTGGTGACACCCCTATGCACCTGCATTGCTGGTTTATGTTCCCAATGTAGGGCAAAGCCTCAATCTGCCATGGTTCAAATTTTCCCAGCCTCACCCACCTCCTTTTCCAAAATGATGGGTGGGGCTATGCCAATCATTGAGCACGACATCTCTTGCAGGCTTTGAGGGGGGGCTAGACACATCTTCCATGGACCAGCATTTTTGCTAATGTGGTGGTAACATGAGGCAAAGGGCCAAGCCCAGAGGATGCAATCAGGAAGGTGACTTGAGGGCTTAGCAGGCCGTGAACAGTAGGTACAGTCTAAGTGGGCAGCCGTGAAACGTTCACATGTCCACTCACTCATTGCTTTTGGCCACCGTAATCTGAGCTCACCTAGTGCTGGGGTTGGCAGAAATACAATGGCCATCCTGGGCCAAGTCCTTAGGCCAGTTATAAATATTGGGCCGAATCCTGAGGCCTTTACTTTGCTCTTCCTCAGTCCCTACTGGGGTCACCAGCTGCCCAGAATTGTTCTGGAGTCTCCAGGAAATAAAGTTTAATTTTTAATTATGTCATGGGATGTCATGTGGTTGATGAAACCTCCAAGAATAAGTCCCACCAAAATGGGCAACCCTATCATTTATTTAGCCCTTGCTCTGGATATACGCTCCTTGAAGTCGATGGGAATTCGGAATGAGTAGAGGCTGAATTAGAGCTGAATAAGGAATGCCGGATTTGGACCAGGGTGAATGAAGAAGCATCCCAATATGGTCATGCTTTAGCAGTAGTAATAAGAGTATTACAGTAGTACCTAGGAATCTCAGTCATGGACCAGGCCCCACTGCGCTAGGTGCTGTGCGTTATTGCTGTTTATGAGGAGTGTTACGGTAGTGCCTAGCAGTCCCAGCCATGGACCAGGTAACAGCTGTGCTAGACACGCCATTAGTTTAATTTATTAGATATGTTACAGTAGGGCCTAGGGGGTCCCATCATAGACGAGGGCCCTGTTGTCCTAGGTGCGGCACATTAGTATTGCCATTTCTTAGGTGTATTACGGTAGCCCAGTCATGGACCAGGAACCTGTTGTGCTAGGCAGTGTCCAAACACAGAACCAAAAGATGGTTCCTGCCCCCAAGAGCGTATAACAGTCAGGCAACTAGAGCGATGAGGCCAACCAACTTACCTGCCACACAGGCCCAGTGTGCCATGCCCAGGCCCCCAACCACTGGGGGGGGGGCTGTCCCAGGGCAGGATGCATCCTGAGGGGAAATGGCCACACCCACGGCACTGAGGCAGAAGGTGCAAGTGGGCTAGGGATCCACCTTGTCTCATGTGTCCTCTACGTGCCCCATTGCACTCGACCATCCTGTCTCTCTCTTGCAAGTCTTCTACCTATTGTAGAGCTGGCCAGAAAACTGATATTTGGAGGGGAAAAAATATTTCGGTTTGGATCGACCTTTTGAAAGGAAACAAACACTCATTTTGTTTTGCCTTCAACTAGCATTTAGTTTCAGGTTGCAAAAGTGTCTAAATGAGGCAATATTTTAAGCTGAAACCAATTTGATCATTTCCCACCAACGTTGTGACTTAAAATGTTTTTATTTGGGCAGGGGGGTGGAGTTAAACTGAAACAAAACGACAGTTTGTCGAAACCAACTTGTTTCCTTTAGCAAGGTTGCTTCCAAACAAGAATTTCCCTTTCGACATTTCCCACTGTATGATTTTTGTTGGAACTGACATTTTTCTGGTGAAAACAGGCTTTGAGGAAACCATGTTGTTTTGGTGGGCAACTGTTCTGCCTGAAGCATTTTCACCCAGCTGTCTTCATGCGTCTCCCTGTCTGTTTCCTTAATACGCCCATGGCCATTGTGACACTGCCTTGGACTCCATGCTCTGGCGGCCAGCCTGGGGTGTGGTGGAGTTTTCTTGGTCCTCTCTCTCACAGCTCCAGCAGAGCCTTTTGGAGCTTCGCGGCCATGTTAGGTACTGCTAGGGCCTCCGTGCTCCTCCCCAGCATCTAGCTAAGAGCAGGGCTCTGATTAGGAAAAGGGCAGGGTCATTTGGGTGCGATGCATGACACTACTGCTGCAGGAATAACAGGGCTTTGTAAGAGCAAGAGAAACAGGTGGTGATTCTGTATGACAGGATTTTACCAGGAGTTTTGCGCAGGCTCCAGATTTTCCTCTCTCTTGCACCGACAGAGCCTTCTTTCATCCTGACCAGAAACAAATCACTCCCCCACTGAGCGTTCTGGGGTGGAGATGGCAGCCGGAAGGACAACGGACAGCGTAATGGCCAGGTTGTGGGAGGAGTAATTTTGGAGCAAGAGAAATCCCTGCTGATGTAAGTCGGATGAGATCGCTGAGATCATTGTTATTGTTTGATTGTTATGGTAGCATAACAAGGACAAGGACCCTGCTGTGCTAGATGCTATATGAACATACAGGGCAATAAGCTGGGCCCTGCCCCAGAGAGCTTACAATCCACGCAAAAGACCAGGTGGATAGAGGGAAGCAAACCAGGTGAGCCAGGGATTACATATTGCAGTTTGAAATCTAGATGCTTAACACCAAGCCGTACCATTCAGCTGCATATGTTAGTGGCTACAAGGGCTAGCAGAAAAATCCTAATGAACTTCCGCTACATTTTAAAAACAAAATGAACATTTTTTATTTCATTCTGCATTTTTTTAGAGATGTTTTGACCGAAAAATGCAAAACAGAATAAAAAGTTCCATTTCTTTTTTCAGTTTTTGATTTTCGCCCCTCTTCCCCGCCCCTCTTTTCTATCTTTTTTTTTTTAAATCATCCTTTTGTTCTGGGTTTATACAGTGCTTGGCACAATGAGATCCTGGTCTATGATAAGGGCTTCTAGGCATTAGTGTAATGCAAATACTAAATAACCAAAAAAAGGCAATTTTTCCTCAAAAACACCTTTTTGACAAGCTATATGGTCACGAGGGCTACCGGTATGGTTGCAGTTCAGTTTTAGCTGTAACCCTGTGTTCAGTTTCAAGGCCTTTCGAGGCAGAAACTTTCCATGATGTGTGAGCAAAAACTGCCTTCCATTTTTGAATTAAACAAACAAGGATATAGCTAGTTACATTAATAGATCCTGGGCATCTAGTCTGATCTCCTGCCTAACACAGGTCAGAGGATTTCGCCAATAGTTCCTGCATCTCATACTAACACCTGAGATGACACAGGGGTAGTGTGTCAGGCTAGGTGAAATCTCTGTCTTGGGTCTGACTGTATCGGCCAGGCCTCTTTTCAGGTGGTTTGTTTGTGCCCTGTGAGGTATTGGGACTAAACCAAATATGTTTTGTCTGGTAAGAGGGATGGAGGTGGCCATTTTGAAGAGCTTGCTGCTCCATCCCCATTGGTGTGCCCTCGCCCACACCGTGCGGGTGAGTTCACAGTGGTCAGGACGGAGAGGCTTGCTCTTCAAAATGGTGTGAGTGGCCCATGTGTGTGAGGACACGCCGGCGGGAGTGGGCCCAATCCCAAAGTGCCGGACTGCCCAGCATCTAGGAATGCCTGAGTGGCCAACCTGGTGTATGGTCCCCAGCCCTGTGGTATCCAGGTGCAGAGCTGGGGCGTGGCGCTAGGGGGATGAACTCAGCTCCGTCAGCAGCCGATGCGGTAAAGCAGGGAAACAGGGCAATGTATTGAACTAAATGGGCTCATATAAGACCAGCAGGGGACAAAGATTCCTGCAGCTATGCCCAGCCCCGGGTCATCAGCCGGCATGTCATCTTATTGTCGGACCCGCTGGCTTACAGGCTGTGGCCCTGCCCTCATGGGGTGAGCGGTGTTTGCAAGTGAGGGATTGCGGCAGCCTTGGCGCGCAGTGCTCCAAAGAGCAGTTTGGCTGGAGGCTTTGCACACACAGTGCCGTGTCTTGCTGGGGCTCTCACATGGCAGCGCACGTGTGGCCCTGTACAAATTGCAGACAGCGCTGCTCGCCTAGGCAGCATTCATTCCCTCCCATGCTGCCCAGGCCAGGCGTCCCGCTGTATGGCAGTGAAATGTGGTGTAAGTCTGCTCCCTTGTGGTGAAACGAGCCAAGAAGAGCTCTGTGGAGCTCAAAAGCAGCTCTCTCTTTCACCAACAGCTGTGGGTCCAATGCAAGATGTTACCTCGCCACAGGAAGAAGCTGACCTTCCCCTTAGGGCTGCTAAAATGATTTTCAGCTGGGGATACGCTGACAGGGCCAACCACTAGTGCAGTCTGACTTTCACTCCAAGGGACTTGTCGTTTCAAAACATGCCTGGATAACTGTTTTAGGTGCACTGTTATATAGGGCGTTCTTCATAGCTCTTATCTCCTCAGGCGCTCTGTAGTTCCTCAGCACTGATGTGAGCATCCTTCCATCCGCTTTGTCATATGCCTTTTGGGGGTCTATAAAAGCCGAGCAGTGAGCCTGTTGGGTCTCTATTTGCTTGTCTACCCCTTGCTGATGTACAAACATGGCACTTGGGGTTCCTCTTCCCTTCCTAAAGCCAGACTGTTCTTGTTGAAGGAGGGGTTCCACCATTCTCCTATTCCTAGCATCCAGGACCTGTTCCAGTACCTTCATCCCATGTGACACTAGCTTTATCCCTCAACAGTTTCCATATTGCTGGATGCGTCCCATTATCACTATTGGGACCAGGATAGACTTCCAACAGTCTTCGAGAGCTCTCTTTTTTCTCCATATGGCGTTAACCATTCTGCTCATCCATTTTATGTCTTTCTCACCCAACACTATTGAGACATCTGCTGTCACTTCATTAGGTCCTGCTGCCTTACAATACTTCATGTCCATGTCCTGGGGCATTTCTCCCTTCCCCTCCGTTACGTCAGACTTAGGTGCCACATTAGGATCATATGTTAGCAACTCTACCTTCTAGGGCTTTGCCTCATTTCAGACACTCAGGAATTGCTGTGTCTGCTACTATCTGTGCAGTACATTTTCCTTAAAAGTCAGCACATCAGGTGTGTGCATGCAATTCTGAAATCCTTTCTGCTCCTGTCAGGAGTTCAATGTATTTATCTATCTCTATGTCTAGCCGTCCGCCCGCCCGCCCTTAGGGTGGTGTATAGCTCCCATGATTGCAGTATATAAGCACATAGCCACGCGTCAAGCCTTTGCAGGCCCCATATCTGCGTGCAGATTCACATCTACAGCTGCTATGATGTGCTTTGCACTGGGTTCTCATATGTCTCCGTCTAGATTTCTCCCACCCTCCTCCTCCCATCTCAGGCCAAGAGGGGCAACATTTAATCCGGACTCGCCACTTCCACTCTGATCCGCTGCAAGCACACTTTTGAATCAATTTGGTTTTGGGAATTTCAGTGGGGCCTGCAGCTGCCATCCTATTAAAATTAAACAATCCAATAAAACAACCAGTTGAACAGGAGAACAACAACAACATGGTGAGGAGCTGCGAAGCAGGGGTGGAGGGTTGGGGGGGACCTGTTTGGGAAGTTTCTTTAATGGGTGTCATACCATAAAAGTAATTATTTTAATGACTTTCTACTGCTCCCAGCAGTAAATACAATTGCCATATGTGCTGAGAAAACCTTATCTTCGGCTTCCAATTACTGCCTCGTAAATTCCAAAATTATAGTGGGAATAAAAAAAAATTTATTGTTAAGAAAGCACTCTTTAACGCGTTCATTTCGATCAACTTCTCGCCCAGCCCGAGGGTAGTCCCGCCCATGGCCACATGGTGGTGCTGGTGAGCTGTGCTCACCCAGAGAAGGCTATTTCTCCTGTGAAATAGCTCCCTGAGGTGCTTTGCCCATTTAGGGCTTGATCCTGTGAGGGTCAGAGCACCTGCCGCAAGGTGCTGAGTGCCAGTTGCTCCTGTGGAAGCTAGTCGTAACGCCAGGTGCTCAGCACTTTGCAGGATCAGGCCCTTAAAGAACTCCAGCCGCGAGGACACCTGGCCCCAGGAGACAAAGGACATTTCTACCACCTTAGGGAGAGGAGGGTGCGCTTTGCACAGCAGCTGGGGTCGTGTAAAGTTCCCTGGTGGGGCAGCAAGAGATGAGACATTGAAAGAGCCTCAGGGATGCTTGTTCTAGGCACTCTCAGCATTTACGTTTATTTCAGATTCAGTTTAAGGCAGAGGATCTAAGCCACTGTTGCGCGGCGCGTGGAGCTCTGAGTGCATTACGCGACAATAAACCATGGGCGAGTGCTGGGGGGGTGGCAGAAAGGTGTGTTTCAAAGCCAGCTGGGGTTGCACAAGAAGTGACGAATGCACATTAACTGCCCCGGCGCCTGGGGTCTAAATCTTCATCCAACCCTAGGGTGCCAATCATGAATCCGTTGTCAGGTTCAACCTCGACTCCTGGCAGTCCCGAGGCGGGGCGACAGCGTTCAGGGCTGCGATGCGCTGAGCAGCGAGTGTGTGTTTTGTGCACAGCACCTGCATGCGCTGTACTGCCTCAAGGCCCTTAGTCCCTCACAAGCGCTATCGTGCCTCAGGGCCAGATACTCCGCCGGTGGAAATCAGTCACTCCCCTGCAACCCGCAGAGCTCCACCGAGCCACGCCAGCTCAGGGGTGCTGAGGGAACAGCTCTAACGTTGCTATTACCTCTTGGGAATAACGCCTCTGGCCAGCTCAATGGACATCTCTGCTCCGTGAGCCGGGCTGATTTAAAAACATATTCAAACTGCATCTGGAAGGGAATGGGATGGAAACCAACGCAAACCTATTCTAACAGCGCATTAGAAAGGAATGGGGCACGTGCGGCTGTAGCACTGGATGACCACAACCCTGACAGGTGCAGAAATGGGGGTGTTCAGAAGAGGGCAAAGGAAGTGATTCAAGGCTTCCAGAGGCGGAAACATGATGGGACAAATAGAAAGGGGCATAACATGGGGGGATATAAAATAACAAATAGGATAAAAAAAGCTCATTATTTCCCATCTCTCGTCATACGCCCCCAAGAGGACGTGCAATGAAACTGGACGGCAACATTCGCTTGGACAGGTACATGAATAACAAGACCTCTCACAGTTCCATTAGCTGTCGTGAAAAACATAGAAGGGATTTCAACCAGCATGTCCCAGGGCATATGCCAGCCACAGGGGCCCTGTCAGTTTCCATTGCTGTCCATTGGGCTCTGCCAATGCACACATCCTCAGCAGTAGCACCCTCTGTGAACAGTCTTTGGGCATGTCATGGGGCTCTGCTCCCTTTATTTGTATCTTTAGACAGGCTTTGCCAAGCCAGTGGGAAATACGAACACAAAAGCTGGAACCCAAGAATGCCCCTAATGGAAACTGGACTCAGAGGAGTCTGTCTGTGCATTAGAGTCAACCCTGCCTTGCAAAGTCTGGAGGCCAGTCTGAATTTGCACTTTTCCTAGTGCAAGGGAGGGGGGCGGGGGCGTTAGTGTCATTTAGCTACTAAAGTTAGTGTTACATTTGGCACTGCACAGTGGCAAACTGACACAGGGCACGCCTGTGATTGTTACTGTTTCTGCCCCATTGACCGATTTGCCTTTTCCCTTGTGCATTAGTTGCATTTGTGCATATCATGTAGGCATGCTGCAATATGTGCATCTGCCTGCACAACTGCCCGCTTAAGTGTCTAGCAATCCCAGCTTTTAAAGTGTTGCCATTAGGTTCCAGGGTTAACACAATTTTGAGGTAAGATTGCTCCTGTCACCTGTCACCTGTGTGTCATAGACAACATTACATCACCTTATGTTCAGGAAGGTTTCTTTCATGGCCACACGGGCTAGTAGAAATATCCTTTTTATAAAGAAATGTGAGGTTTTTACTCAGCAGATTCTTGGGCCGAGATTTTCTTTTGACTAGTGATTGGGGGGCCCTTAGTTTTGGGGTGTCCAGTTCAAAACAGCTTCAGTGGTTCTGATTTTCAGATAGTGGGTGCACAGCAAATTTTCCAAAAAATCAGGCCTCTTTAAAGTGTATCCAACTGAGCACCCAAAAATCATCGGTCATTTGGCAAGATAAATACATCAAGCAAGCCAGGCCTGCGATACCCCTGGCCTAAGCCATTTGCAAACACCTTGCAGCAATTTGGGAGCACGAGCCACTCCACAAGATGCACTGAAGTCAATTAGCAAAGCAGCAGAGTTCCTTAGTAACGCATAATTAATTGTCCTGAACAAGCTGCATGGAGAAAACAATGCAAGCGAGTGACCCTTTTGATGCACAAGGCAGAAATCAAACAGCCCTGGTACAGATGATCCTTTTCATTTTCTTTCCCGCTTTGGTTAGAGTAGCCACTTACTCTGTCTTTACGAGTTAAACAACACGAAGCACATCCACATTCATTTTTATTACTCTCTTTTAGGAAGAACGAGCTCAGGGAGGGGGAAATTATTTTTTTTTTGGTGGTAGTTTTATGTGACATAAAATTTTATGGAGGAGCTGACCTTGGATAGAGCCTCCCCACTGCAAACTGCCCCTGCCCCGACCTGTTCTGGGACAGTGATGTGTGCTGTGGGATGGAGGGAAGAGGAGACACAGGTTCTGCAGTGATCAGCCATGTCTTGGATGTTTTTGCAACCATATGCAATCGAAGTGTGTATAGATCTGGTGAGAACCCCCTGCTGGTGAGAATCCCCTTCACTCCCCCTAGGACCAACTGCTCTTCAATTCCCACCTGGAGCAGAAATTTGCAAATGACCCTGACTTTATAATGGGCTGAACGGAAACCGGAGCTCTCTGTTTAGCCAGCACGTCTGCTCCTCACACTCTTCCCATGCCACCATCCCACTCTGTGCTCTGCCCACCCCTCACCGCCCACTGCCTTCGGCGGGAGGCAAGAGTGCGCAGCAGTTTATACGTGTTGATTGCTAAAGAGCTTGACGGCGATCCCCGGTTTGTTTCACACAGGCCCCAGGCAGGGGGTGAAAGCGTGAAAGTGGCCTGGGAAGACCATGAGCCCAGTGGGCCGCACCTGGCGTAACTCGGGAGCAATGCCAGCTAGGGAGGGGCTGGAGCTCATAAAGGAAGGTGCCGAGAGCTGCTGCAGGAGGAGACCCAGCTAGTTTGTAGCGTTGGCTCTGGGGTTGAGCGAGAGACGTCTGGGAGGCCGAGCCCGGCGCTAGAAGCCTGACCGGACTGGAGACGGGTCGATCAGAGACTGCAGCCTGCCTCAATCCCTGGTTAGCGGGAAAGCGTGATAGCCCCTGGGTGCTGGGAGTGAAGCCCAGGAACTTGGGGTGCTGTGGGGCCAGTTTGAAGCTGGGGCTTGCCGGCAAAGGAGGAGGCTGTCATCTGGGCTGAAGATTTGATTGATGTGCTGTCTTCTGTTGCACTTCAAGTGAAATTTGTTGATGCCCTGCATAGGGCCAGGTCAAGCCAATGTCTGAAACAGGCCAAAGAAGGCAGAGGGGAAACTGAGGCACGGCGGCCACATCACCACATACAAAACCACGCTGCTGCAGCAGCAACTTTGCCACAAGGCCACAAAACACTGCCTGGTTTTAACAGCGGTTATGTTCATGGGGCGGCTGGTTCTGAGCAACTGCGAAATGGGCTCAAGGTGTAAAAGTGAGCAGTAGATTTTGACTTGCACAAGTTGAGGCGGAGGAGGGGCTGGTTGCCCCTTGTAAAGCTGGGGAACGCTTCCCGGGTTTGAGTCCAGACTAGGCTTTGGAGTGTGAGGCCCCCAAGCATTCAGAAGGGTTTGGATGCAAGGTTTTGCTCCAGGTGGCTGGCACTGGATTTTACCCAAGCCTGGAGTCAGATCTAAACCTAACCTGAGGTTCAAACGCCTTTGAC
Source organism: Mesoclemmys tuberculata (assembly GCA_007922155.1). Classification (NCBI taxonomy): domain Eukaryota; kingdom Metazoa; phylum Chordata; order Testudines; family Chelidae; genus Mesoclemmys; species Mesoclemmys tuberculata. Next base: position 4,836,023 of record ML675637.1, read on the forward strand.
AACAATGGTTTTGTTTAACTTTTTCCTTCCATCTTAAGCAGAAGCCAGATGCACTGGAAATGCTGCAGGATTTCCAGACCCGGGATGTCTAGCATCGGAGCGGCTGGCTGTGTCTCTGGCCAACGCTGGACACTGATTCTTTTGAAGTTTGCCTATTGCTTCCCCCTAGTAACCTAGGCTGGCTTTGAACTGGTGCAGGGAAGGGGAAAGGCTCCGTGTTCTGCTTCCAGCCCCTTGCGCTCTCCAATCCTCCCCACCTCCCTGATATTCAACCCTCTTCCTCTTCTATCTGGCCCTGGACTTTGACCTCAGCGTCCTTCTATTTTCACTTGGTCAACTTTCTTCCCCTGTAATTTAATGTGATCATTGCCGCTTCCCTGAGCGCCGGCGCTTTATGCCTGTAATTTATGGAGCTCGTCCTCTTGCTCCAAGACTGGCTGTTGCTGAGCGTTTTCTGTTCTCTTTGCATGGAGCAGGCTCTATAACGTGGGAGGGGCTTGAATGCGGTGGGCGATGCTCAGATCCTGGAGAGGCTCCGATACTACAGTGATGGGTAGCTGTGAAAACTCCCAGGCAGGCAGATTCGCAGAGCTGCTGTGCGCTGCCTCCACGGCAGAGACCCGGAGTGGAATCAGGGATGGAATGATTGCCCAGGATACACATCCAACCTTTTCTGCTGCGTCCCCAGGGAAACCCTCCTCCCCTCAACTACTTCAGCCTCTGTCCTGAGCCTGGCAGACCCCGCTGAGGCCCATCGCGTTGGACACATTGCTCAGATTCAGACTAAGAAACAGTCTCTGCTCCGGAGACCTTCCTAGCTAGATGGGGAAAGAGGCGCAGAGAAAGAGGCCACGCCTTGCCCAAAGTCACAGAGCAAGTCAGCAGCAGACCTAGGAACAGTAGCCAGGCCTCCGGAGTGCTAACCTGGTGCTCTGCCCACTCGACCACACTGCCTCTCAGGCTCTCCTCGTTACTTAAAGTGCCGCAGTGGCTGAGGAAGTTCTGCGGAGACAGCTGAGATGCTCCATCTGCCTCTGTGATTTGGAGGCCGCACCGAACTCTCTGCTTTAGATTCTGCACTCGTCAAGGGCACTTTTCAGCTAGGGCTAGTTTTGCCCTTTTCTATTATTTCGTATCTTTAAAAAAGACCCGCGCACCCCCCCGCTGCCTTTTGCGTGCAGGGAGAAAAGGTGGGATGGGCAAAAAGGAAACGCCACCAGCAAACGAACAAAAATAAGACAGATTCCAACAGAGGGGCGGGGCGGGGGGTGCGGGCGTGAGTCCAAACAGTGCCCGATTCCAGCGCCTCCTGGCCTCCCCTCCCCCGGCACCCTGCTTGACATGCGCTTTCATTATCAGGAGCCTCCATCCATCAAAGGGCACATTTCATCTTTAGAAAAATGGATACAAAAAGATATCTCCGGGAGACAGCCCGTTTAATCGGATTTCCAGCCCACCCCGAGATAGGGCACCCCTGGTAGGCAGGGCCATGGCAGCGAAAATGCACTTGCTTTGCTTTGGGCAGCTATTTTAAGGAACCCGTTTCAATAGATCTGCTTACCCAGCCTCCTTGGCAGCTTTGAGCCAACTCAAACCTCGTAAGGCTGGCTGGGAGTTTCTGGTAGATTACTCCCCCCACAGAGCATGGGAGGCAACCCAACAAAGACCTGGTTCTGACCTAAATGTTACGTGTTCTACAGCAATGACTCCAAATGCTGTGCGATGGGACCGTAAATGGTAGTGGGTTTGGACCATCATTCTAGAGTACAGTGTAGATAGTTCCTTGTGCATCCCTGTGGCCACAGATCTAAGGTATAAATTGGTGCAGTGTCACTGATTTCAATACATCTAGTCCAATTCATAGGATCTGACCCTAGTGTTTTGCCGTTGATTAGTCTGCATCAGGATCTTTCATCTGAGCCTTCTTAAATTCAATGTTCTGTATAAAATGTGACCTTAGATTTGAACCATCTTGGCTTTGGGTTTCCAGAGCCAAAACCCAATCATGCCATCCTCCGCAAACCCTCTGTTAATTATGCTGCCAATGTTCGTGATTTCATTGCCTGCCTCGTGCTGTCTGCTGTCTTTTTTTAAAGCCCTAACTCCTGGAGTTCTGTGGATCCATGAGCATCTTGGCTTTCATGGGGTAGTGAGGAGTTAGTAGCCCTCATGGCTGCAGAGAAAAGCTGGAAAACTTGACCCAAGCAGAACCCTAACTGCTCCCAAACCAGAAACAGCCCCAAATGTTTTTTTAAAACCATCTTGTTATTTTTAAGCCACTCTGAGGAATTTTTGGGGACCTGACCCACGATTTTTGAGCACTTGTGGCAAAATTGAATAGACACTTCTAATGTGTATAGACTAACGAATTCAGGAGAACCTCTGTCATCGTTTGCAGAGAGTTTGGAAAGGGAAAATGCTTTGTAAAGTGCTAAAGATTCATTATTCTCCATGTGCCATAGGTCCACCTGCCTCTGGGAGTATCTTTGTTGTTTGCTCTGGGTAAACATTCCCACTTCAGTTTGGAGTTCATGAGCCATTTCCCCGGATAGACTGGTGAAAGGTTAAAAGCACCCAGTTTCTGCTCTCCTCTGCGGCTTATTTGTTTCTCAGGGGGAATTAAACATCTTTAAACTTTTGCTCTGGGATGCACTTTCTGAAGGCTGAGGGAATCTTTGGTTAGTCGTTTGCACGGCTGTTTTATTGCTGGGGTGCTCGTGCTGTGTCGAGACAGTTTATTTGCAATGTTGTGGTGCTTTAATTTCCTTCTTTTGCTTTTCCCTCCTGCTTCCCAGGGCTTCTCTTATCTGCCTTGTAAAACCTTTCTGCTGCTTTCAAGAAAAAAGGAGTTGTCTTGCGACCCCTTTTCCCAGGAAAAATAGATCTGATCCCTGCATGGCCCCAGCCTACAGGAAAGTCTTTGAAGTAAATTAAACTAAATTAGTGTCCATGATACAGAGTGAGAAGCCCCTGCTGTGTCACTGGCCCAGCCCTTTTCATAACCTTTAACCCCCCTGCCTTGCTTTGCCTTGCCTCTAATTGAGCGTGAAGCACCTGGGGGTGATTTGGAAGTGTTCCCATCTGCCCGAGCACAGGGCAGCAACTCCCAACACCTATTCCCCAGCCAAGGCGAGGGGACTATTTAATAGGCCTGGGAGTAAACTGGGATAATGAATTACTTTCCCCTTATTATTCAGTGTCTAATCTTTTTTCTTTCCTCCCTCATCCTTCCCCTTAATGAGAGACCCCCTGAGTCCAGTCATGACCCCAGCCCCGAGTGCCGGTGTCCCAACTGCACGGCTGTAGGTAGAGCTGCACCGGACCCCTTGCCAACAGAGGAGCAGGTAGGGGGGCTGGACTCTTTCAGAGTTGACAGGCTCAGCTGTCCCTCGTAAAGGCTCCGTGGGTTACAGCCAGCCCCGGTGTGTGTGACAGGAGCAGCGGGTGGGTGTGGGGGGAGGGAGATGTGCTCAGCTTTGGCCACAAAATGAAACGAGGGAACTTTGGGTTTTCACCAGTTTAGTAAAAATGACCGGAGAGTTGGCACCAATGCACCCTACATCTGCATGGCAAATGGGCTCGCAGTGGTTACAGGCAAGTAATGGCGTGCGCAAACTGTAGTCTGGGTGGCACAAGGAGGTAAGCGCCTATACAAATTACAAACACACATGCCAGAAAGTGAGTGTGTCGCTAATTAGTCACACAGCGGTGAAAGCAAGGAATTGCACATGCAAACTATGCCTGCATGAGCATAAGCAATTAATTGCATGCAAAAATAAGCATGCCTGGTTATGAGCAGACAATTGCATGCAAAGGTGGAAGGCTTGCGCACATGCCAGCTCTGTACGTGCAGCTTTTTTCTACGGAGGTAAGTTCAGTGCTCCCAACAGCTGCTGTTTTCAGAGCCCCGGAGACTGGAGTTGTCTCTCCACAGAACAGGGGTGTGGTAATGTGTGCCTTCTCCGTGTCCCCTCCTTACCACTATACCTCAGCCCTGAGCGCCGCTACGACTGAGGGTCCAGGGCCTGTTTGACCCTCCATCCTTCTGCCAAGTCAGCCTTGGTGCTGGCTGTGGGGCTGGCTTTTGTGGGGGCCACAACTGCCCTTCCGAGGTGGTCCCGAAGCACAGAGGTTGGATCTAGTTCCCCAGTGCCTGGGGGCTGCTCAGATTCAGCCCATTCTGAAGGGAGATACCAGCTTTCCTAGAGTCCAGATTCTGACATCAGCATCCCCCAGGATCTGCTACAAAACTGGAAGGAAGTCACCGAATTCCTTCCTGAAGCAGGCTCCATTTGAAACAGTGAACTTGAGGTGGGAGATGAGGGAAGCCCTGGCTAAGGATGGGTGGGGCCGCCTGAATTGCAGCTCTCTGCCCTGGCAATGCTCATCTGCAGGCCAACAGAGGGGCGGGTGGACTGTCTATGATGCTCTATTTTGCAGGCAATATACGTTGCGATTGTTGTAATTCCGGAGTGTGTTCAGGCAGCTGGAGCTATGCTAAAATAATTCAGGGCCAAATTAAATCAAGAGGCAAAAAATCTCTCTAGTGACTGGACGTGGGAGAGGGAGAACATACGAATGGCCATACTGGGGCAGACGATTGGTCCACCTAGCCCGGTGTCCTGTCTTCTGAGAGTAGCTGTTGTCAGATGCTTTTCAGAGGGAATGAGCAGAACAGGGCACTTATCAGGTGATCCATCCCCTGTCGTCAAATCCCAGCATCCGACAGTCAGAGATTTAGGGACGCCCAGGGCATGCGGTTGCATCCCTGACCATCGTGGCTAATAGCCATTGATGGACCTATCCTACGTGGATTTATCTACTTCTTTTTTGACCCCAGTTATACTTTTGGCTTTCACAACATCCCTGAGAACCGATTTCACAGGCTGACTGTGCGCTGTGTGGAGAAGTACATCAGGGAGGCTAGGTTATGTAGTGGTTAGAGCAGACAACTGGATTCAGGACTCCTGGGTTTATTCCCAGCTCAAAAACTGACATTCTGTGACATGAGGCAACTCATTGGGGCTTGAATCAACATGCACACTCGCATTGGTTTCATTAAGTTGAGTTCATTATATAGGTTTAAGTAAAGTGGACAAAACCCCCATATGGACACTCTGATTTCGGTTTAAAAGTGGCTTTTTTTTTTTAATTTAACCTGTTCCTAAGTGACTTAAGCCAAATAAAAGTCAGCGTATAGGAAGTAGGAGCGTTTACACAGCCTTTTGTGCCAGTTGATCTAAATCAGTTGAAAAATCCCACTGTGATTTACACTGCTGCTGTTCTGTGTGTAGACAATCTTGTAACCGCTCTCTGCCTCAGTTTTCCCATCTGCAAAGTGGTGACACTTACCTACCTGGCTGGAAGTGCACGGCCGGATACTCAGTTCATTCAGATCTGTGAAGTCTTTTGGGATCCGGGGGGGGAAGGAGGTGCCATGAATAGGAAGTAATATTATTTGATTTAGCCTGTGCCCCTGGAGAGACACATGCACAGCTCACCCAGTGCAAAGGTTTTCTCTCTGATCCATGCTGCCCTCTCTTTGCAGCTCTTTCCTGTGCAGAATTCCTACTGACATTGCACAGGAGCTTCTCGTCTAGTGCTGCCTCTTCCATGCTCAATTTGCAATGGAAGAGGTGCCGGGGCTCAAGCAGTTTTTTTACTTTCATAACTGATGGGACAAGCCGGGTGCCGGGGCAAGAACTGCCAGGCCCAGAAGTCCCAAGGCTCAGCCAGGAAAAGCCCTGGCATGAATTAAGCACTGTGCCGCTTCCCTTCTGCACACAGGCACACAACAACCCTATAACCTGGCCGCCCACCAGGTGCTACCATTCCTCCACCTAACCCTGACCAGCAGAGCAGTGAGACTGGCCCTCAGCACGATGGTGCTCCGTTCGCCCCCAGCACTGATGGTCATGAAGGACTGTTTGTTTTTAAAAGCTGCTTCGGCTGGAGCCTGCAAACTCCTGTGGTTAGCTGCTGACGGATTCCGCGTCACGCTCCCTGTTGCTGGCAGTACAGCTGAGGGTGAAGTCTCTTTTGAGAGTAAGATTTCCCGCTGGTAAATTTCATCGTCCCGACCTCTCCTGGCATGCTAGGCGAGTGAAACCAAGGGGGGCCAGAGCCCTGGCTCACCAAGGTCCTTAAGCCTGGCTTAGACCTATCTCTGCTGCATCCTCTGATGCTATTTGTATGGGGGAAATCCCAGAATCTTGCAGCCCAGCGTTGCGCTGCGGTTGGTCCGTGAAAAGCCGAATGGTCACAGAGACAGAGGGACATGGAGGATGATTCAAGGCCAAAAGGAGGCACCAGTAAATCTCTATTAATGTAAATGGCGTGGTCTTTGAACAGAGCTGTGCGGAGGGGGATCGATAAGCAGCAGTGCTGGGGGGGCCGGGGCAGACGGTTTAGTGCTGTGAGGTCAGACTAGGTTATCTCATGCCCTCCAGGATAGAAAGCAGGCTGTCTGAGCACGTCTCTGGCTCGCCATTTCTCACCGCCCTCGGAGCATTAGAAATGGAGCTCGAGAGCTCTTACCTGTAGGCTGACTCGGTCCCTGTCAGGGGAAATTTAAGGAGGTCTTGTTAGCCTTGGGGCAGTGGAAGAAGTGGCAGGAGGAAGTGGAGCCATTGATCAGGTCTGTTACAAATCTAGCCCCACTTTTGGCCACTTGTTCCCAGGCTGATCTTGACTTCCTCTGAACTGGTTTGTGATTCCGAAGTGTTTTCCTTCGACAGCATCTTTCATATGCGGACGCTGCATACAAGTGAATCGTGCTGGTGCGTGTGTGTCACTGGCCTGCCTTGCGGGGTCTGCAGAGGATATTTATTATTGGTGTGTGTCTCTGCAGCACTTAGGAGCCCGATGGGCCGAGACCCAGTTGTGCCAGGTGCTGTACGATGAATCTGTTCCACACCTAGTCAGGGGGCTTCCCTGTCTGGAGTGCGCTCGTGTGGCCAGCCATGTCATGACAAGTGCACCAGCCACGGTTTTGCCTCTCGGTAACCTGAGGATTACCGCTTCATACTCGGACTTCAGCAATGCCCTTCTTTGAGGCCAGCTTATTACCAAAACGATAGTGCAAATCAGTCGCTAACAAAGACCCCCAAATAGTTCATGTATCACCCCAGCGCATGGACTACTTAAAATCTCCCCATGATGCCCTGTGTACCTCACACTGGCGTCTTGTGCCACACTTTGGCTCCTCGTCTGCCCCGTCTGTGCCTGCGCTGGGACAGCCACCCCCGCCCTTCCTCCTGGAGCACAACCCGGCTCTTCCCAGCAAGATCCCGCACAGCCTCTCTGCTGGGAGATCATCCTTACCAGGGAAGCATCCCTTAACACACCCCCCCCCCCCGCACGGCTCTCTTGCTGTCTCCTAGCTCTTGGGTGTGGACATATCAGTGGGTCAGCTTCTCTGTTGTTCCTCTGGCCCTTGGGCCTGGCTCTCCAGCTTAGAGCCAGCACCTCTCTCTGCTGCTCTGCCTGCCTCTGGCCCTGCTTGGGGAGGTCACCTGGCAAACCCCTATAGCTGCTCTCCTACTGCCAGTCTTAGGAAACGCCGTCTGCTTCCTTCCAGGACCTTCCCTGGTCTCTGGTAGTGTTCACCTGATCAGGGGTCAACCCCACTCTCCCCAGCCTCTCTGCAGGGGACATCTTTCACAGGGAGCATCCTCACAGGCCCTGGAACCAAAGCGCTAAAGCGACCCACTCTCACTGGGTCTCTCCCACCAGCTTTCTCTGGTCCTCTGTAGCATCCAGGTGCCGTCTCCCCTCCACCTGGCCAACCTGGGAACACGTGTCCTGGCCCAGGGGAATGGGGCCTGCTCCACGTACAGGGGCCGGCCACCCTGTGACACCCAGGCACGCGCACACGGGGAACTTCAGCTCCAGTTGGAGCAGCTTGTGTTTTTCCTCCCTGGCGCTCCTCTGCTCAGTCCCTAACGTCTCAGCTAAGGTGGTGGCTGCCGTGCAAGACCCGGCTCTCGCTGTATACCTGCTGCCCTTCTGGTGGCCGTGGAGGCATCGTGACACCCAGAGAGTGTCACTAGAAGGCTCATGACCTTCAGATCATCACCCGCTTCCTAGACACGACAGCTGTCTTCTGTCTTGGCCTTCCCACTTCTGTAGTGCAGCCTGGGTCCCCTCAGAGAGGTGGGGGAGGATGAGTCGGGCCTGGAATTTGCTCCTCCCGCCCCAAGAAATGTCTGAATCAGCACCAACACTTCGAAAGCTAGCATCCAGGACTCGGCGTGCACTCCGGAGCGCCTGGGGAGCACCCGGTATCCCCATTGTCTCCAGCCTTCGCCGTTACTTTGCGTTCAAGATCTGCCCTGGCTTTGCAGAGCTGCTGCAGTCCGTGGTAATTGACCAAGGAAAGGAAATCTCCCCTGCCCCGTGCCCGGAGGAATACCTTGAGCACTTTGCAGTCCATGGTTATTAGCAGCAGATAGCGCTGTCCTTACTTCTCACTTACTACAGGAGTAATCTCTCTGGATTTCAGGGGGATCCGGCGCAGAGAATGGCAGAATGTCGTCCTAGAAGAACAGATGCATTTCAAGAGCAGGCGTCCATGCATCCTGTCCCCAAAAACCCTAGGCTCAAGGCCCCTTCTCAACCCGCACTGCAAAATGTGGGTTTTGTGACCATTGTTCCTACCTTTCTCCAAATAATAATTGCCTCAGGCTCTCCTAGCCTGGAACCTGGATAGCTCCGGGGGCTAGCGAGGGGGAGGTGTAAAGGTTTGTAGTGATTTCGAAGCCATTTGGTTGGCGGCAGGCCCAGCCACTAGCAGTGGAAAGTTGTTATCTAGGTGACGCTTGTTGGGTGTCCACAGTGAAACGAGGTTGGTGGCCTCCATGCAGTCTCTGGAGAACATAAATTTCTCTCAGAACTTGCATTTACTGCCATACCTGCTGCCTGACGATTGATCATACAACAAAAGGCATAACGCTGTCTCCCAAGCTTTGGTTGTTCCCGGAGTTCCTGTTTCAGAACCGTTCCAGCCAAACTCTAGATCCTCTTTCTGAGGGCTACTCCCATCTCCTTTGTACCTGGCTGTGGTGAAGAGCCCACTGTTCCATCAGCTAGCGTTCAGGTAGGTCCTGAAGCGCATGACGTTAGTCCCCGGCATCCTTATAAATAATTCCCTTGGCTCATGTAACAGGGACTAGTCCCAAAAGGGGACATTTCTGATAACTCTTGTTTTCAAAGGAGATTCTGCCCACCCCAAAGTCCTGCCTGTCCCATTGTTGTAGGGATCCAGATGTTCTCTTGCTGTGGTTGGACCCCCCCCCAATGCCTGGAAAGTAGAACTGGGAGGAGAAAGGCGATTCCATTTTGCAGCAGGTTTTGAAAGATCTCAGAAATTTGGTTTTGTTCTGATTTAGTTCAAAACTGCTGAAATCCTCTACAAAAGAGGCTGGAGTCCCAGATCCATGACACATTCCCTGGTGGGCTGCCCTGGAGCTGAGAGCCTGGGAGCCAAGGCTCTGTTATCCATGGCTACCTGTTGGCCTCCCTGACGGACTGAGGGGGACCCATGAGGCCCAGGCCGCCTCCCTCTGCAGCAGCCTGCCTGGTGAGCTGTGGAGAAGCCCAAGAGCCCGACAGCTTAGCTTAGGAGCCGGGGTCAATGGCTTCCCATCCCCTGCCAGACGAGCAGGGTTCCTTCAGAAACCTGACTGGGGAAACAGGGAAAAATGACCCACCTGCCTCAGTTTCCCCTTCCTCAGCTTGTCTATTTGTTATAAAGTCGGCAGAGCAGAGACTGTCTGACTCTGTACAATTCCAAGCACGGTGGGCCCCAGATATGTCAGGTACTTATATGCCCCTCTCCCAATAGCATGGCAGCACCTAATTGTCTTTAATGCATGTATCCCCAGATCCCCCTGTGAGGACCGGCTGTGCTGTTACCCTCCCCTGGACAGATGGGGGGCCTGAGACCAAATAACAGAGAGGCCAAGATGCTCAAAGGTATTTCAGTAGCTAATTCCCATTGACTGAACTCAAGGGGAGTCAGGTACCGAAACAATTTTGTGCATCTCGGCCGAAGTGACTTGCCCAAGGGCATAGAGGAGGCTTTTTGGCAGAAGACCAAATTGAACCTGGATCTCTTGAGGCCTGACCCAAAGGCCTAACATCCAGGCCATCCGTCCCTTCTCGCCATGATACTGTTATAAATAATGAACAGAGGGGATAAGTGACTTGCCCAAGGTCACACAAGTCACCAGTGGAAAAGAGTCCAGGCCTCCTCAGTCCTAGCCCTGTACTTTAACCAGAAGAACCTTTCAGGCTGCTTCTTGCTCAGTTCCCCTTTCAGTCGCAGTCCTTCTGGGAGGCTGAAAAGTGCTCTCAAATGGCAAAACGGAAGATCTAGGGCTGGAAGGAAAAAGAGAGACGGGAGAGGGGAAATCGGAGTGTTTATTTTAATCACTCCATCTTCTGGGAGATAATTCTTTTAATTTTCATCACACAAAGAACATGTCCTGAACCAGAAGGGGTTTGCCTAATTCATCATGCTGCTTTTCCACACAATACCAGGGCTGACAACCAGAACATTTTAAAATGAGGGACGTGGACATAATTAATGCTCATGAATAACAAACGCTTCTTTATTAAAGGGCCTTTGCTTGCCCCCAGACCATCTGCTTGATATCACTGGGCCAGGATCCTGAGGCTATAATAATTTGCAGCTTTAATAATTTTACCTCTTAATTAAAGCTCGGCTCAGAGCGCGGCAAACGCAGACGTGGACCCAGTCCAGATTTGATTTTTTTTCTTTTTTCTTTTTTTTTTTTTAACTGAGCCAGCCTTGAAGGTTGGATAATAGAATTTGCCCCTCTTTGGAAATATCCCTTTGACCCAGCCAACGGGGCCTGGGAAAACGATGGCATCTGTGTTTGACGCTAGCCCTGGGTGTTTTGTCCGGAGCCGTTACGGGTGACTTTACGTCCACACAGCCAGTGTCGGAGGCGGCTCGGAGTTCAGCTTGATGCTGACCCTTTCATGATGGCTGGAGAGAGAGGAGACTGCCTTGCTTCCTCCTCTCCGTTCCCCCCATCTATAACCTAGCAGCGTGAGCAATGCCAGGAAAGGAGGCAGGGACGGCATATGGGGCAGGAGCACTGGGTGTGTGAGGCCAGGCTCAAAGAAGGGGCAGAAGAAGCGACTTAAACCAGGAAATTCCAGGGGAGGGAAATAACTAAAGCAGGAGCAGGTCTTCCCCAGCCCCGCCCTCCATTGCTTTCCAGAATAAAACTCCTCACCCAGTCCCTTTTCATTTGAAGCCAGTGATTGATTTATATCTGTTTAAATCTCGCTGCTGTTTTCCGCCCACCTCGAGCGACGTGGCAGCCCCTGTACAGCTGGCTCCCGCCTGCAGCTGTCCACGATCACGTCCGTTCACACAAGCTAAGCAGTCCCAGGCTCTCAGTGCTCGGGTGGGAGACCTCCGAGGAGGTACAGCAGGAAGGCGTGTGGATGAGAGAGACATTAGCACTAAACTGGTCGTGTTAGCAGGCCCGAGATGCTGTCTTTCAGTTGGAGGTGCCGGCTGCGACTCTTGGTGAACGGCTAGAAAGGTTGAATTGTGGCATTGAATGAGTGCAGCGGTCAGTGTAGCCTAGGACTCTGGCTGGAACATCAGGAAGTGCTAAATGTGTCCTAGGAAGGTGCAACGTCAGCACAATGGAATGACCTGCCATTGCTGGTCCCTTCCAGCTCGCTCTTTTCCCCAAAGGGTTGGGGCATCTCGGCGACCTTTCAGGAAAAGGGGGCTGTGCTGTGTTTAAATGTGATGGATTGACAATGCGTGAAATATAGCGAATTAATTCACACCTCGCTGTTGCGAGACATGAGGCCGAAGGTCGAGGTCCATTAAGAGAACGACGTATGAATTAATCCCCCATAATTCACACATCAGAGAGCTTTTCATGGACAGAACATTTTATCCTAAAATGTTGTTTTAATTATTTACATGTTAACTGATTGATATAGGTCTGGAGTCACCAAAGGGTCATTAACAAAGAAATGTTCGCTGTTTGCATCTTGAAAGACGTGCTGTTCGACATGTAAAAGTCAATAAATAACATAAGATGCTCTGGGACATTGTGGGCTTTCTAGCTGTTACAAATGTTCTAAGTAAGCTATAGAAGCGTGTGAGTCACTTAATTTTTATTTATATTGCAGTAGCACCCAGCAGCCCCAAACCTGGACCACTGTGCTCGGAGCTGCACAAACACAGAACAAAATGACAGTCCCTCCTCCTAAAAAAGGAAACAACAGATGGAACCAGCCAGTGCAAGGAAATAATGGTCTGTCCCACAAAATACTAACTTACAAATGGCAGGGGTGTGAGAGAAAAAACAAAACAGCTCTGGTAATTAAAACTCTCTAGAACAGGGCACTGCTTCAAAGCCCACCGGCTAGACCACGTCGAAACCTGCTCTGTTCTCAGGCCATTTTCATGAAGAGTACTTGTGTGGAGGAGAAATCAGCTGGTTAATAGCACAGGTAAAGTGATGGAGGGTTTTTTATATATACAGAGAAATGTCAGAATTTTGGGTTTATCACTTCCCCTGTTTTCAGTTAATTATTTATTATTACCTAGTACCATGAAGCTCTAATCAGGATCTGTGGCCCCTGTGTGTTAGGTGCTGCACACACACACTAAACAAAAAGTCAGTCACTGCCTCCACGGAGCAGCTGGCACGACCTGCTGTGCGTGGGAGAACACGGGTGTGCCCTACCAGCTCTGCCTGGTGGTACAACACGCGCCACTTTTCGATTGCACCCACTATGGCGGGTGGCGCAGTGGGGCATGGTGACATCTCCGACCACAGCTCTTAGCGGAATAGACGACACAACCTGCCAGTCACACCCACAAAGCCGGGCGATGCTGCAGACAAAATGATGCATGTTGGCTAAGGGAGCACGCCCTGCCCGTTATGCCCCCTTTGGGCTGGTGGGTCAGCAGAGGGCACTTTTTGTATCTGACAGAAACACAAACCCTTTCAACTCACACTCTATAAGCGCAGGGTGGCTAATATGTCTGACTTCATGGCCAGTATCTGGAATATATGATTTTTAGCTTTATGTTGATTAAGTTCTTGAGTGAGCTCATAAAATGGGGTGCCCTTCGTAACTGCAGTAGCTGATTTGACAGACCACAGTGGTTGCCACTAAAATGTCCCCATGTGCCAGTGGTTACAGCACATTGGTATCTGAGGCTTGAAGGGGACAAAACCGGGGTGGTGTGTGGTAATGGCTAGCAAACATGCACTGTACCCAGCAGTGCGAAATAAATGGGATACCACGTACAACTGGTCAATTAATGCTGGGAGGAGGGAAGAGAGAAGGATTCCTAATAATTGTCAACATTTTCCCATGCACATTTTTTGGTTTACTGACAAAAATTCCAAAATCGTTGGATTTTGAAAACTGGTTTCAGTAAAAATATTCAGATTTTGGTTTAAAAAAGAAGAGTTTTCTATTACCCCAAATTTTGCTTTACCCAACCTCTCTCTGCTTTGATGAAAAACCAGCAAATATAGGCCAAAGAAAATTTCTTTGAACCTTTTCATTTTCAAAGAACCACCATTTTTAGTTGAATTTACATTCTGATGGGGGGAAAAAAACCAGCTTTAATACAGAGATCAGGAGAAATCACTGGATGTCTGCTCAGATCCAGGAAATTAACTCTTGTATGAGTCTAATCTGTGACCCTGCAGCTTACTAAACTCAGTGGGGGGCACACAATTACGTAAGGAATAGCCCAGGCCTGCTCCAATTAAAAATATGTGGCCATACGGCACAGTGTTATCAAACTGAGAGCACAGAAGAGATACATGATGGGAAAAGTGCATGCAAACGGAAGTGAGTGATCTGCTATCACTGATTTGTCATTGAACGGACTTTCGGTTCAAAACTCAGCCTTTTTCCTCAGAGGAAAAGAGCCTTGAAAAAGAAATGGACAAAAGATTCTTTTCCTTCCTGTGTGGGGATCAGGTTCCCTCAGTCGCAGGCAGTTCAGAGGCAAGACTATTCAAAATATTCCTCCATGGCTTTTGAAGCCTCATGCATTATGGATTGAGCTGTCATGGGCGGGCGGGCGGCCCCGCTCTGAGCGAGCTGTAAATAAACCCGATGTGTGTCTATATCTGCCTATGTCTCTGTGCAGCTTACATCACGTTTCAAGGGAAACCGTCCTACTGTGAATATTTATTGTTTTAATCTGCCTTGATTGGCTGGACAGCTTTTGATCATTGTCCGAATGAAGGCTTGGTGAAATATGGGGGTGATGTTCTCTCCTCCTTTTATTTGTGGACGGAAACTAAATGTGGAGAGATTATCAGACGGGAGAAGATGGTATACCCAGCTCACGTAGAGGTGCAGTCGTGGAGGGACGAGCAAGAGACCTCTCCCTACATTTGCTGAGTGTGGGGTCCTGCATCATCACAATCTCTGTGTTCGTTCCACTCTGGGGATTGCGGGGCTGCTGTGCTCTGCTCCCCACCCTTCCAAAGGAGCAGGAAGCCGAGAAAGGAGCAGAGAGATACAGGGAGCAGGTGGGGCCCCGGCTCTGTCCTCCAGCTGTAGGCTGGCAGGCCGGGAGGGACAATCAATTGATATTGTTCATCCCACTCTGGGCAAAGGCCAGCACTGTCTCATGCCTGCCTATTGTGCACTGCACAGAGCCACCTGCTCCGGGCTTGTGGCTTAAAAGCCCCTCTCTAGCCTTAAAACTTTGTCCCTAGTGTGAGATGTTCTCCAGGATGGTGCTCCCGCCATGTCTCTAAGGGTATCAGTCAAGAGCCTGTTTGCACAGGCTGTGGGGTGTTTTTCCTCGATCATCAGCCTCCATGAGCCTTTCCTTGATTTTTTAGCCCCTCTCCGTTTCCTCTTAGTACCACTCGTATGGAATAAATAAGTCTGTTCCCATTCTCTGTTTGATGCACCCCAGTGCAACACAATATGCTTCCATTTTGCATAGCACCACACACACTGTCTCCCCAAAGGCTTTGCAGGGGCCTGGAAAGGGAGAGCGTGGGGCGAGGTACTTTTTCAGGTTAGCTTTCAGGCTCACCTGGCAGTTAAGCCGCTGAGCTACAACTTAAAGAATCAAGGTGCAAATGCTCGCCTCTGCCACAGACTCTGTGGGTGGCCATGGACAGGTTACCTGATCTCTACGCTGTAATCCTAGAGCTGGTTGGACGCTTTTCCTTAGAACATTTTTATTTTGTCAGAAAACACTGATTTGTCAAAACACACCTTTTTTTGGGTGGTGGAAATTTATCATTTTTTATGAAACTTTCATTAGGAAGTTTTCTTAGGTTCCCCGATGGAACTTCTGACCCAAACCAGAGAGGGAGGCTGTAGCTAACAGATATCATAGCCCCTAGGGGGAGGCTTGTCAGCTGCGCTGTGGGAGACAATGGGTGCAGATCCCTACTCCCAAATCAGCCAGAGCAGAGACAAAAATATCGAAAGGTGTGGGGGTGCCCTCCTGTTGTGGAATGAAAACAAATCCTGAAACGTCACAACTGTTTGTGAACCAGAATTCTTGTTCTGCGGCCAGCCCTACCTAATCCCTTTTGTGTAAAATGGGGAGAGGACAACGGCCTTTCTGTGTAGTCTGCTTGGGCTGTGAGACCTCTGGGACAGGGACTGTTTGTCACTGGGGGCACATTCAACGCCCTGCACGATGGAGCTATAACCTCTTGTGGGGAACTCCCCGTGATTCTATGGTACACAGTCCAGCCGATCCCGAGTGCTCCTAACTCATGAGATATTTGATCAATGTGAGGTTCTCTCTGTTAGCCTTTTGGCCCTGAAGACTTTAGGGTTCCCTTCTTCCAACTTTTTGTCCGCAACCATGAGGGCTAGAACTATGGGTGGTTTTTTTTTTTAAAGCTGAGATGCTCACATAGTCATAGGAACACAGGATACAGGGCTGGAAGGGACCTCCTGGCTCAGTGGGTCCAGTCTCTTGGTATCATGGGCCTTCCTGGCATATAATCCCATTTGCAAATTGATAAAGGTCCATTTTATAACTAGGTTGGGTGTTTGCCCCCTCTGCTGCAGTAGGGAGACTACCAGAATTTCATTCTTCTGCTGGAAACGTTCTGAAAACCACCAAAAATCCCAAGACTTGCAATGAAATCAGGAGAGTTTTCAGGTGGCCCTGGATATAAAGAAGAAAAACAAAAAAGAGGCGAAGACTCAATGACGAGGTGGGAGAGAAGGTATTTAAGGGACTGCGATTGAGACACATGCCTCCTGAGAAAGATATTTCCAAAACGACGCTGATAACTGATCCCAAATGAAATGAAAGCATGGATTGCACAACAGCAGAATACCAGGACAAGCACCTTTCCAGTTTCAATCTTTAACACCCCCCCCCAAAAATGAGATATTTAATGTTCCCATCAAAAATGTCTTACAATGACAATTCAGTTGAGGTAAAATATTTCCATAAAATGCAGGCAGCTTTTCGGCAAAGGTTATTAGTGCCGCCCAGTGAGGAAACAGGAGCGGAGAAAATATAGATGTAATACAGAAAATACAGCAGATGTATTCCACATTGGAATCTGCTTCTTGTTTCTGTATCAGTGAATCTTCAAGTCTTCTAACAGGCCAGTTTGTCTGGAGAATTTGAAGATTAAATATCTCACCACAAGAGAGAGCAGTTGACCTTTGTCAGCTGGTTGAGTTGAAAATGTAGGGCCTTTCATTTTAAGAATATTCAATAGAATTAGGACCTGATCCTATAAAATGCTGATCAGCTTGTGCGAGCATCCTCATCTCCCATGGAAGGCAATGGACACTGGTGGACCCCAACCACCTCAAGTGGCACTCAACACCTTGAAGGATCAGGGCCTTAATGTCTGGTGTATTAGTCCTAAACTTTCACATATCTGGACAAAAATCTGCTCTGGTTTACAGCCCCCATAACCCAGTGAACTCAAGAGAGAATTTGGCCTCAATTGAGAAAAATTGTTCTCCTTAACCTCTGAGGAGAGGACAAGAGACAGTGGGTTTAAATTGTAACAAAGGTGGTTTAGGTTAGATTTTAGGAAAAACTTCCTAACTGTCAGAGTGGTTAAGCACTAGAATAAATTGCCTACGGAGGGTGTGAAATCTCTGTCATGGGAGATTTTTAAGAGCAGTTTAGACAAAAACGTGTCAGGGATGGCCTAGATAATACTTAGTCCTGCAGACTGGACTAGAAGTCCTTTTGAAGTCCCTTCCGATCCTACATTTCTATGATCTTAGCATGAGGATCGGTGGTCTGCTGAACTGAGCACATTGCAGCATGGAGACCCACGAGTGCATATAATATATTCCAAACAAAACCATGCATTAATGTGGTGTTAAGGCTACTAGGCACCTACTTCTAAATGACGCAAACACTAAATTGACAAGAAACCTGGCACAAAGAGCTCTTCTACAAAACTGGAATCGCTTCCTCTTAAGAAATATTCAGGTAAAAAATAAACTCATATAAGTATGCCTAAGAAATGCAAACTCACACAACAGCCATCAGTCTCTGACTACATCTATGAATTCTGCTTTTCTGTGCATACCGTTCACATGCCTTGTACTAGCAGCCTGTAGGAGAAAGTAGAAAATTTCCCTGGAGCAGCGAGGCCTTCATCGTGGATACTGTGGGGAACCTAGTGGGGGGCAGGTGGGGTCCCTGTAGGTTTAGGGAGGATTCTGTGCAACTCCAAGTTAGAGAGTCGTCCGACACCCCTCAGGAGTCTGCCCTAATGTAGAATAGCCTATGGGGCTTCTCTAAGCTGAATTGGAGGCCCCTGTCGGTAGACAGCTCTTGAAGGCACAGCACGTGATCTAACCCAATTTCTGTAATGGCCGGCACTGCAGACTCCCACATAGTAGCTGACAAGCCATCCCTGTTCTTTCTGCCTCTTCTGCCACTGCCCATAATCAAGACGCTGCACTCACTGCTTAGCAGGGGATGTTGGCCATGGTAGGCAAAGCAGAATAGAGGCCAATTCATTCCCCTCTTGCTGTAATAGGGTTAGATCCTTGCTTCAGTGTCCATCTGGTGACCAGGTCTCATACATCAACATGGAGGGATCAAGGGTGTTTAGAAAGAAGGTTCAGGCTTTTTTGCATAGCATCGTTATCATTAACTAGTGCTGAATAACATAGAAAAGACCAATCCAGAGCTCATGTAGAGTTACTTTGAGAAAAACCTTTCCAAAATTATCCAGTTAAAACAATCAAACCTCCTGAAATTTTGTCAGAAATGGACTTTTTTTCCACAGAGAAACATTCCTTAAAATAAGGCATTTTTCCTTGAAATAACTTCTCAGTGGAAAGTTGGCTCACTCTGCTAGCTTTTCTCTTCTGAACCATTCGCTGTGGCTTTAGTATTTATTTCTCCGTTGCAGAGTGCAGCTGGTTCTTAAGGGTTTATTTGTACCTAAAATGTCAATGAGCAATTTAGGATTCACCCCAAACAAGGATGAGATCGATTCTAGGAGAAGGAAAACCACACGAATTTGGTGTACTTTGAATACAACATGCGAAGTCTTTGTTCTGACAGCTCATTGTACAGAAGGGATCCGATTCCACAACAATCTCCCAAATTTCATTAGAATGGGACAAAAGGACTTCATGTGGCGGGTAACAAGTGCAGAGAAATTACATACAGTAAAATGAATCAGCCTGTTTCTTTCTCCAAATGAGTTATTAACGACTCCTCATTTACATATTCATTAATGATAATGTGCACAGTGCTTTTTTATTAATGAGGCAAATAAACATTTACACTTGAAAATGGGGCATCTTTGTTTTGTACAGTGAGTACATGCTTAATTTCTGTGTTATAAAACTGATGTTTTCCTTGTCTATTTAAAAGGGAATTCAACGCAGGTAAAAAAGAGGGCAGATTCATAACTGTGGAAACCAGGGTCTGTTTATCCACAGAGCAGGAGCTGTAGTGGCAGGGCAAACTTCTCCTACATCCACTACTTGTCACCCTGGGCCGTGCTGAACTGGAAGCTGCACTTCTAGAGGAGAGAAGGTACTTCATTCCAGCATCGGTGATTCGATTCTGGGTCCCTCTGGACGCTTGTCCACCCAAAGGGCTGGCTGGAAAACAAGAATTTCTTTTTGCAAGAAACGTTGATGCTGGAATTTGTTTTCATTCTACATTGGAACAAAGCTGAGGTCTTTCAAAATTTTCCATGGATAAAAGAAAAGGAGAGAGAGCACCTACGCTCAGAAGAGCTAATAACTGAGTGGTTAGGGTCTGCACCGGCAGCAGAAGAAATCCTAGTTTCCCTCCTCTGAATCAGGCTACAAAACCAGTCTCTGTCTTTCCATTTCTGCTGTTGGACCTGCTCCCCTTTCTATAAATAAATATACATTGGTCCAGAGCGAGAATCAGGTAGAGAAGAAGAGGGACTTCATACAGGGTGAGTGCCCTAGGCTATTGGCTATATTCTGTCTCTCTGCTTTTGACCATCAATTCCACCCTGGATCTGAGCAACCTTCCCAAGAAAAGTTTTGTCAAAACCAATATGTTCCCCTGAAAAGTAAATTTTGATGAATCAGCATTTTCTGATGGGAAAAACATTTCAATGAAAATGTCTTGACCAGCTCTGTCCACAAGCAACTGAACTTGGCTGCCCGACTCTGGCTGGGTTTGAAAAAGTAACTCAAAAGAAAAAAAGGTCTGTGCTTCTCACCATCAGGTCTCTGACCCATCATGACTCTAACTCACGAAGCTGGATTCGCAATGGGGCTTGCTGGACAAACTAAGCCATTGTTTGGTCATTAAAGAGCAGATGCTGTTTGCATTGCACAGCTTTCATGTGAGTAAATATATGAAATGATCTATTTGCTGTGGATTCAGGGACATATTGCCACTGCCAGGCAATCGCATCAGAGATTTTCAGAATCATGCTTATGATCAAATGTGAGCTCCAGCATGAGGAGGCCAGATAAAGTTACTCTATAATTCCTACAGCAAGCCCTTTGATAGGGGGAAGCTTTTGTAGAGCTAGGAGCACAGAAAAGAGACCTGATTGGCTGGATGGGCTGTCAATCACCCAGTGAGACAGCTGAGGGACTTCCTTTCCTTACAAAGGGTTCTGGGTAGGAAAGCCCTCTATAAAACTCCCTGGCTTCCAGTTATGCATGAGAGAGTCTGGGGAAAGAATCACTTAGAGGAATTTGGGTCTGCTGGAGCTATGGTATGGAAGGGTTTTTTTTTTAATTATTATTTGAAATCTTGCTTTTTTTTTCTCTCTCTCTCTCTTTAAATCTTTTTGAACGGGGTCTTGTTGCTTTATTGGATGATCCTGCTGCTTTTTGCTGCTCCAAGCCCAGAATTTGTAGTTGAGCTACTAGTGTGGTTTGTTTATTTTTCCCCCTTCCTCTTTTGGTGGGCCAGTGAAAAGTCAAACCCATGTTTGTTTTTAACAAGATCCCTTTATCTGTTTTTACTTGGTGGACAAAAGCCGACCATCACGCAGGCAAACTAACAGACTTCTTGGAGATCTTCTGTGAAATGAGCTGAGCTTTGTTAATGTCTTGCAGATAGCTCTGTATGTCAGCTAGGGACATGTCACAATCTCATGCCCGATCAGCATCTACAGAGGCTCTCCAAACATATCTGTCTGTGGGCACAAATTCTCCTGAAGCACACACTGGTAGTTTTACACACCTTGTCTCCCCTTGATGCCATGTATTAATGTATGATGCATTCCATCTGCTGTAGGATGGCAAAATGCCATGTCTGTGGTTTCCAGTGGGGTTTGAAAGAGTCTGTTAAGGGTGTTTGTCCTCCTTTATTAATGGTACTTTCTATAGACTTCTGTTTCTCTGTTCTGTGGCTTGCACTTCCCCTCCTTTTTTGTACTTCCTATACAGAAAACATTTTTGCAGTGTTAATGTATCTAGAACTGCAATCGAAACAGACGTCAGAACCCCAGCTTTCATTTGTTGATATCAAGGAACCTACAAAAACAGGTGATCACATATATATATATTTTTTAAGAATATACATACATAAGTAAATCAGAGGACTAAAAGGGGGTATTTTTAAAGCCCAGGAGGCATTAAGGACAGAAATAATCAGTAATGGTCTGTTGTAAAATCACCTGAATGGCTGAGTAGCAATGCTCAGCTGCCACCAGGTTGCAAGGATTGTGTTAGATTAACCCCAGTTCTTGTTCAAGGAGATAATGTCAATTATTCTGGGTCTGAAGTTTAAGCTGTGTTTTAGTGCAGGGTTTATTTTGGTTACTTAAGATTTAACTATTGCCCTGCATTTTGGAGCCTGAAATACAACAATATTGTGCTAGTACCAATAACTGGCTCTTAGAGAGGACTTTTCATTCATAGATCCCAGGGTGCTTTGCAAAAGAAGTCAGTATCCTCACCCTCATTTGACAGATGGGGAAACTGTGGCAGAGGGAGAGAAAGTGAGTTGCCCAAGGGCATCCAGCAGGCCACCGGCAGAGCCAAGAATTGAACCTAGGTGTCGTGACTCCCAGTCCAGTGCCCTGCTCACAAGAAAGCAAAGCTAGCAATGAGCAGAGGGGCAAATTCTAGTTCAGTGACACCAGTGTAAATCTGGTGAAATCATTGGGGTTACTCCAGTTTTACACCAGGGTGAAAGAGACAGAATTGGCTTAAAAGTTCCACTGGTTCTGGTGAGGAAAGCATAAGAGACAGTGTAAATGAAAGCTGGGCTAGTGGTTAGAGCAACGGCTCAGGACTCGGGCAAGCCAGATTCAATTCCTGCTTTGTACCAGACTTCCTGTGTGACTCTGGGCTCGCTTCATAAAAGGTTTTAAGGGCCTAAATCTCCTAGTCAGGCCCCACTCGGAGTCTCAAAACTCCTGCTGAGCCTTGCACGGGCCTCAACTTGCTGGGGGCCTAACTCTTTGCACTAGAAGTTCCCCAAGAGCCTCTGTTTCTGCCTCTGAGCATGTGCATTGCAGCCCCCTGCCAGACATCCCCCTGCCTCAGCCCCAAGGGATTCCTGACGCGAGGGAAGATAGACTGGGGGATGTCTACCCCAGCTGTGGGGCCTGATCCGGTCAGTGAGGTCTGAGCATGCCTACAGGATCAGGCCCCACACAGTGGCCCCGAGGGAAAGGGAGGACGGCAGATGAAAATAATCACCACCACCACTGCCTCTCTCATAGCTTTGAGCCCTGTGAGATGTGGGAGATTCCTGCTTCAAGTCCAGCCTCCAGTGGCGGGGGGTGGGGGGTGGGAGAGGAGGAGCAGAGATTTGAACAGGGCTCTGTCACTGGCGCTAGGGCAAGTGATCTAACCAGTGGGCTGGGGGATATCCCTCCAGCTCTCCTATTTATCCCTTTTGGATAACTAATGAGACAATGGGCCAGAGAGAGTGGCTGTGTAGCCTGGTGGTTAGTGCACTCACCTGGGAGGTGGGAGAGACCCAGGATCCAGTTCCTCTGCACCCATGACTTTAAGTTCTTTAGCCACAGTGGAAGAGCTTTGACAGGAGAGAGGGGGGATCAAAATATCCCATAGCTCAGAGGATGGG